>VZRF01009324.1:0-150116 GCA_013396875.1 Vireo altiloquus
ACGCATTGGGCAGGACGAACCCGGAGATAAGGTTGGTCCCAAAGAATAAAGCGTTAACGGGGCAATGTTTGGGCAATTTGTTGCTTGTTTTGGCATACCCTTTGCAGCTGTAGTGTCCCTGGAGTTGTGAGCTTTTTGGTTTTCTNAGTTTCACCTACGCATTGGGCAGGACGAACCCGGAGATAAGGTTGGTCCCAAAGAATAAAGCGTTGAGCGGGCAATGTTTGGGCAATTTGTTGCTGGTCTTGGCATACCCTTTGCAGCTGTAGTGTCCCTGGAGCTCTGGGCTTTTTGGTTTTCTGAACCCTAACCATAAGTGTAACCCTTACCCTAGCCCTAGGTTGAAAGGGTCACCTACGCACTGGACTGGACGAAACCAGAGGTAAGGTTGGTCCCAGAGAATAAAGCGTTGAGGGGACCATGTTTGGGCTCTGCCCCGTTAGCATTGGCATGCCCTTTGCAGCTGGATTGTCCCTGGAGCTGTGGACTTTTTGGTTTCTGAACCCTAACCCTAAGCGTAACCCCAACCCTAGCCCTAGCATAAAAGTTTCACCTATGCACTTGGCTGGACCAACCCGGGGGTAAGGCTAGTGACACGGAATAAAGTGTTATGGGAGCAATGTTTGGGCAGTTTTTTGCTGGTCTTGGCGTGCCCTTTGCAGCTGTAGTGTCCCTGGAGCTGTGGGCTTTTTGGTTTTCTGAACCCTAACCCTAAGCGTGACCCTAACCCTAGCCCTAGGTTCGAAGTTTCACCTACGCATTGGGCTGGAGGAACCCGGGGGTAAGGTTGGTCCCGAAGAATAAAGCGTTTAGGGGGCAATGTTTGGGACGTGCCATGCTGGCGATGGCATGCCCTTTGCAACTGGAGTGTCTCTGGAGCCGTGGGCTTTGTGGTTCTCTTTATCCTAACCATCAACCAAACTTTTAGCCACGTCCTAGGCGGAGGTCGAAAGCCACCTTCGGGTAAGGCCGTTGCCAGGGATAGAAAAGTGTGGATGCAGCAGTGTCTGGGCAGTGTGGCGCTGGCATTGGAGTACCCTTTGTGGTTTGAGTGTCCCTGGAGCTTTGGGTTTTTTGGGTTTCTCAAGCCTAGCCCTTCCCTATCCTGACCCCAGGCGTACTCCTATGCTTAGGCAGAGCACTAAGGCTTCCCAGTGTTAACGCTGGGGCTAAGGGTTGAAGGATGGAGTGAGTAATGTTTCATCCTGCTGGCCTTGGCATGGCCTTTGGATGCCCTTTGTTCAGCCCTGTTAATATGTTGTGTTCTCATCCTTTGTAGCAACGAGAAGCTGAATATGAAGAAAGTGTGGCAAAGGAAGAGCAGCCTGTGGTGAGTTGCACCATCTGAGTGTGTCTGTCTGACTGTACAAATGTTGGAAAAAATAGTTCTGTAATAGCCATAGAAGAGGTGTCAGAGAGAATTCATCATTTTCTTGGCTTTAGGCAGTCTTGGTGGGAAGGTGCTGGTAAGCTGTGGGTGCTCCATCACACAGTGTGCTCTGGTACTGTGGAAGGATGGAACTGCAGCTCTGTATTTTCTGTCTTCTAGGTGGCTGGAGAGAGGCCAGGAGAGACAGGGCTGGCAGGAAAGAAGACCATTGAAACCATCAAAGCGGTAAGGTTGTGTTGCTCTGCCTGTGTGGCTTTGTTCCTTACCCGTGTCTCAAGGGGAGCTTTCAGAGGGTCACAGCATCAGTAACCTGTGCTTTCACATGAGGGCAGGTGGCCTGTGCCTGCAGGACCAGTCTGTCCTTTCCCCGTGGTCAGCGGGGAGGGCTTTGACTCCTGATAGTCACACACCAGGAATTCTTTCCTCCTGAGAGGAATGAGATGTGGGGTTCCTGTAGCTGCAGCTGCCTGTCACGTGTGGGATGTGACAAGAGCTGCTCTTGTCCTGTGGGGTTTGCATCCCGAAGGAGCACAAGGCAGCTGGGATGTTCTCAAGGCATCAGGTCTATTCCTGAAGGGATGTACAGTCCAGTGGACATTTGTGGAAGGTGGAAATTGATCGTGGTTCTTGACATGGGAAATGTACTAGGAAGGTGTGGGGATTTGTAATTCCATGGCTGCAGATTTCAACAGTTTGGTGATTTTCAGAGGAAATCCTTAATCTGAATAGTCAAAATGGCCTGACCCTGGCTTGTGCCTCAACGGGGCGCTCCTTGCTGGGGGTGGTGGTCAAAGCAACAAGTGAAGCTGCAGCAGAGAACTGAAGCATCCCCAGGGCAGTGGGGAGATGTGGATGGTGTGTGACATCTTCAGGATGTGACCTGTGTGCTCAGGGTAGTGGTGCAGTCTGGAGTAGAGGTTATCAGGGGAGATGCCACGTGGTGCTCTGTGTCAGCACCTCTGCTTCTGTTTGTCCTGCTGAGCCTTGTCCTGGCTTGTCTGGTGTCACTGATGTGCTGTTCTTGCACTGCACAGGCTGAGAGGATCATGGAGGCTATCGAGCTGTACAGAGAAGAGATGGCAAAACTAAAGGAACACAATGCCATATGCAAAGCTGCAGGAAAAGAGGTAAAAGACTGAGAAATGTAACAATTCCAAGGTGTGTTGGCTGTATCCTCCCATCACAGGTGGCCGGGCTTAACATGCAGATAAAGTCAGGACAGCTGGAAACAGCAGACATTTGCTCTAATCTTTCAGAGAACTAAATGGCACTGTGCTCTGGGTCATAATTAGGGGTGTGTTCTCTCCAGTGATCTTTATGCTTGAAGTCATATCAGCATGGAAGTTTTGTCCCTGGAAGAGTGTGCTGCTGTACGTTCATCCTAAATGTTCATCTTTGCCTTCATCTCAACACTCCCTGCTAAATAAGGGGCTGTGATAGAAGTGGGAAAAGTCACAAGAAGTGGAAGAAAATTCATTCGTGTTTGAGTTAGTCATATATGCCTGAGAATGAGATTGTCTGGTGGCTGAAAATGAGGCCTTCAGCAACATTCTGGGGAGGTTGGAGGTGTGGGAATTGCAGGAAGACACTCAATAGAAGCTCTCTTCTACTGTGGGTAAAAGTTTGCTCTGAATATGCATTTATACACACACACACACCTGCCTCATTGTAACCCATTCTGTGTCTCCAGGTTCCCTTCCCTGTCAATCCTATTCTCCGTGCCTATGGAAATATTACAGTAAGTGGAATGCCCAGGCCACAGGTTGTAGTCCATTCTCAGCTGCAGTGGGGCTGGTTGATTTGCTGGCTGAGCCAACATGCTGGGTTGCTGTGGGAAAGGACTGTTTGGTTCACCTTTTTTTGCTCGTGCAAAGTGAATATAATTCGGGGTTTTCATGCTGATAGGGTCTTCTTTGTTATTTTTTTATTTTTTAGTATCATGCATGTGTTTTACAAAAGTTTAACCCTGTCAGGGTTAAACAACCCTGATGGTAGCCGTGACCTTATGATGTTCCTTATCATGAGCCAGAGGTTTACAGTATTCTTCAGGATATGGGAAAGCTAGTTCAAACCTTCCCCAGGTTTATTTATGTGGTGTTGCTATACCAGTTACTGATTCTGTTCCTGTTCCTGCAGAGTTTACATTGAGAAAATTCTGAATGGTATTCTCAGTGCCCAGGTATTGCAGGGTAGAGCTGGTGCCCTTATTCAGTCATGTCATACTACTACACAACAAGTTTCAGTAAATTCTGAGAAATTTTGGCATATTACAAAATACACAAGAATGCATGGATTTCATTGATAAATAAAAATCCACTCCTCTTAGTAGATTAGTTTTTGTTTTCCTGGTTTATTCCAATGTGCACTCCCAGAGTGTGTTTTTTAGGCATCCTTAGGAAGATCCTTCTTTTTCACTCACTCGTCTTCATGCAGTTATACAATGGTTTGGGTTGGATGGGACCTTGAAGATCATCTTGTTCCAACCCCTCTGCCCTGGGCAGGAACACCTCCCACTAGACCAAGCTGCTCAAAGCTGTGTGTCAGTGCCAGATGAAACACCCTTTGTCTTCCTTCTAATTAACCTATAACCACCTTGCAAGAGCCCCTCTGTCCCTTCCTTCATGATTATAGATCTGTTTAATTTTAAGTTGTGAATTAAATCCTATGACTTAGTAGTTAGAGGCACTTTTCTTTCCCAATTCCCAGCTCTGTTCTACATCTGCCAAACACTTTCAGCAGATAAACAGAAGAAGCAGGAATTAAGTCTTTAGGAGATGAGTTTGTTAAAGATTTTATATCTATAGTTTGTTTCACCAAACTTTTTATCTAGTTTCTACAAGATTCATTTACATGAACTGAGATGATTTAGCTGGTTGAATATAAATTCGATTTTTCACAATATATTTTACCAGTGTTGAGTTAGAAGGCTGAGGGAGAGCTTTTCAGAGTGGCAGCTGATTGAAGCTGAAGGGGTTTCCTCTTTCTTATATTCAGCTTGATGTGTCTGTCTCACAGGATGTGACGCTGTGTTTTTAACTGTGTGAAATGGACCTTAGGGCATGTTGATCCTGGAATGTTTCTTGTTAAGCAGGGCTGGTGTCTTTCCTCTCTTGCAGCCTTCTGCATACGTGCTGGAAGTTTTCAAGAAGGTCAAGTCGAGGTGAGTCCCAAGAGCTTTATTGCTGAACAGATTTGTGACTGTTGGGTTTCTAGGCCCAGGACTGGCTGGGGTCCTTGAGTGGTCTCTCGTGCGAGGTATAGGCAGTGCTAGAGAGTATGGAGTCGCTGTTTCCGGCAGCCTCTTTAGGAATGTGCTTGGAATTGGGGAATGGGAAGTGTTCCTTCCATGAGGAGCGTGGGCTGAAGCTTGTGGATGCGCTTGGAGATGTGCATGTACATGGAGAGCAGTTTGGGGATGCTGAGGAGGGAAGGCCATGTCCCTTGCTCTCTGTGCCACAAGATGCCTGGGCTGTGCAGATGCAGGGCATCTGGTGCAGGTGTGGGCAGTTGTGGACCAGCTGTGAGGAATGCTTAGCACAGCTGAGTACCAGAACCTACCTATGTGGATGTGTCTCCTGCTCATCTGTAGCAGGGCAGGGGCTGAGACTAATGCTTGCGTCCCTTTGCTTTTTCTCTCAGTGAGCTGGAAGAGTCTCTCCTGGTTCTGCCCTTTTCCTATGTCCCTGACCTGCTCAGACTCTTCAATGAATATATTCAGCTGGGTTCAGATGTTGAGCTTCTGTGCCGAGCTCTCCTCTTCCTGCTCAAGTGAGTCCTTTATCTACCCAGACAGTATCTGGGCTTTCTTCTGAGTCTCTGGGCCTGAAACTCTTGGGAAGCATCTTTAAGAATAAACATGTGGTCTCTGTAGGAGATGAGGGATCTCTGCAGCCTGCAGTGTGTGGGAATGAACTGATTGGGTGCAGAGTGCTGACATGCCCAGATGGGGTTGCTGGTCCTGGTGGCCCAAGTCTCACTGGAATGAAAAGTCCCACATCAAGTCTGAAGTGGCACTGTTGGTGGCACAGTCACTGTAGAGCCTGTGTCCTCAGAAACCTTCCCCTTGAACCACTGTAAACTTCAGAAAACAGCTTTTCTAGATAAACTTATCCATGCCTGTTACAGTGCTGGTCTGGGGAAGACTAATTTAAAAAAAAATTATGTCCAGAACAAACAGAGGCTCAGGAGAGGGGCTTTGTGATGTTTCCAAGAACAATGCTGCAATACATCATTGCCTGCTTTGTTCCCAGGATACACTTTGGGCAGATCACAAGCAACCAGATGCTGGTGACAGTGATAGAAAATCTGAAGAAAACCACCATCTCCAGAGTCAGTGAGGCCCGGGTGAGTGTTGCAGCCTCCCAGGTTCCAGGATCTAGAATAATGGGAGGAGACAGTGTTTGTGAGCATGAGTTGTCTGTGGTGTCCAGTGGGAAAGTTGGTTGGGGGTTGAAGCCCATTTAAACCATCCTCTTCTGCAACTAGGCTGCCTTTTCCTTGTGTTCCTCCTCGTGTGGGAATACCCAGTGGTGAGCTTACACTTGTGCTCCCTGCCTCATTTGCACTCGGTTTTCTGATACATGTGTTTGGATCTTGGCTCGCTAGTTTCTAAATATGTAGGGGGTAAAGTAACTCCGTGCTTCTCTTGGGCTTTTCCATGGGCTGCTTTTTCCCAGAGGAGGCTTCAGGTGCCTGCCAGCAACTTGTCTTTCAGAAAAAACCAGTGCATTATCATTGCTCTTAAGAGAGGACTGTGGGGAACTGAGTGCAGGACTGTCTGTTCTCCTGCTCAGATGAAGTTTACATTTAAACTAATGTTGCTTTCCTTAAATCTGGGGATTGTCTTATTTTCATCATCTCCTAGTAGAGGGTGGCCAGTGCAGGACCCTCTGCCCCCTAACAAGATTGGGATGTGCCTCACAGTGTGGTACTGGTCTCTCTCTGCAGGATGTGCTGGGATTCAACATGGCAGGGCTCCAGTTCCTGAAAAGGGAGATTGAGGCCAAGGACGAGGTGACATTTTTTGCTGATGCTACTGAACGTTTTGAGGAGAAGAAGAGGAAAAGGAAGAAGAAAGAGAAGATGGTTCTTGCAGTGCTCTAGCATTTGCTGCCCAAGACACAGAGCACCTGGATGGACTCATGTAACCTCACTGCTGACCAAGGAAGTGTTCCTGTGGCTGAACATCTGTGATGATGTCCGGTGGCTGGGATGAAGTCTGTCCCCTCCCCATGTGATGTAACCCAGCATGTGAACCCAACTCAGAATGGTTGTCTCTGAGATGGACTTCCTGTAGTCTGCTGCAGATGGATGCATTTGGACTCTTTCTTAGGTGGCTGTCAAAGGCTCTTCCCCCAGTGGAATGCCTGTTAGAAATTGAGTTGATTTATCCTGAGATCTGCTCCTTCTGGCAGCATTGATTCAATGGAATCCAGCACATGAACTGCTGGTGAGACCATGCCCTGTCCAGGGAAGGCAGCTGGCAAGACTTTTTCACAGTTTTGGCACCTGCTGGTGGCTTGTGGCCTCTGGAAAAAGCTCTGTGAGTTATGCTGAAGTGTGAGGATTTGATCTACAGCCACTCACTCTTTAGTGGGACAGAGAGAAGCATGGCTACACTCTATTAAAGGCATATTTATATTTGCTTTATGAGACAATTTTGTTCATAGTGTTTTGTCTTGGTATTTCTTTTGTAAATCCTCAGCGGCCTTGGCCTGTGTCAGTTTTCAAAGGATTTTTTACAGAGAATAAAATTGGTGGAAGCAAATGAAAGGGCTGCCATCTCAGACTGTGTTTTTCTGGAGAGCTGGCAGACCAAGCGTGAGAAGCCTGGATTGTTTGCCTTTTACTTGCTCCAGGTTTTAGAAATTGCCCTGATTTGTTGGAATGTTGTACTTGTGTTGTATCAGATAAAATTATATATTTCCACAGTGGGGGCAATAGGGCAGTATAAAGTGAACAAGTTTCTGCTGCAGTTGTTACCAATTTACAGCACATGCTGTGTTTTTTTACCAGTAGTCACAGGTTTGGGGTATGTGGTGGGGGGCTGCTTCCAGATACTTTGCTGTCTGTTGGGCTCACACGTCTGACTTAGGCACTCAAAGCTGAACTTCTAACTTGAGTTTCATATGGATTTTTAGTTGCATCCCAGTTGTGGCTGACTGCTGTCTTTGACTGAGGTTGTCTATTATGAGCAGTTATGCAAAAGGCCAACAGTTCAGTTGGTTGGTCTCTAGGCAGCACCTCAGGTGTAACAACCACACCTCTGCTGTTCCTAAGTAACTTTGTCAGGGGATGGTTGATCACTTGCCTCCTCAGAGTCTGGGTAATTTACACGTTGTACTCCATTTCCAGGTGGGGCTCAGACTCTATAGAAATGGCAACCTTCATACAGCTCTGCCAGTTGTTTCTGCGTGCCCCTATAATTTTATATTTGTCCAGATATGGATGAAACCTGTGATCAAACAGCTGCACTCCAACATGTGTCTATCCTGAGTTATGCTGTTCTATTTCATTTTATTCTGTTCTTTTCCTTTACTGTTCCCAAAATAGGATCTCGTTAAGAGGGATTACTAAGAGGAAGAGGGGGTAGGATGATACATTTTGTTGGTAAAGTCAGCAGACATTTGTTATCTGTATCAGCTTCTGCTGAAAGGTGCAGCCCACTGGAAAAACAAATGTTACAGATGTAGAGATGGCTTGTGACACCAAAGTGCACCCTCAGCTGCGGTGACTGAGGAGAGAGATGCCAAAACCAGGTACCAAAAGGGGAAGGCTGACTGTGCCTCTTTACCTTAATGGCAGGGAGATAGTTGTTACAGATATTGTGTAATGAGCTGCTGTTTGATGATCCCCTGGGAGAAAAAAACATGGCCACAGGCACATGAACTCAGGGATTGATGGAAAGGATGTAAATGGTGGTATAGAAGAGTGGCTACAGAGTCATCTCGTAATGATGACAGGTATCCTCTGATCTAAGTTGGAAGAGGTGGAATTCCTTCACCTCTGTTTGCTGTCACTGGTATTAGGGAGGAATCCTTGGAGAAAAGGTCTTCTAGGTGTTCGGAAGTTGTTCTCTCTCCATAGCTGCTGACAGAGGCTGCCCTGCTGAAGTTTTCCCCTGGTTCTCAAATTTGTATCACTTGTGACTGCTCTGTACTAATGCAGTACTTGGGTGGCTACTGAGAACCCAGAATATGCTTTAAATGGAAGAGGTCTGTCCTGTGCCAACAATCCACTATCCATGGGACATGAATTTTCCCTTTCTTGGGTGAAATTCCCTGGGTTTACAAACATGAGCAGGAAAGCACTTGTAAGTACAGGGCAGGCTTAATCTTATTGTTAAAATATGTCTCTCACCTAACAGTGTGGATGGGAGGGTTCAGAACTGGCATTTGTATTTCACACTGTGAAAGATACTATTAATGCCCAGTCATGGGATTCTCAGTCAGTGAAGTGTTGAGAGAACAAGTCATCTCCATGTATGAAGGAAAATTCCCCATCTCTCTCTCAGGATGTCACATGTTGGAAAATGGATGAAGCACGGGACAGCACCTTGCTAGGAATGAATTCATAAACCTGAAGCAGAGCTGCACTTGGATTCACAAATATGATGGCTCAGAAAGAGCCTATGATCTTAATTTCAGTTATTGCTGTAGGTAGGAAGAAGGAGGGGAAAAACACCATCTCTAAGTGGCTTGATCTTCCACTATCAAGAGAGATGAGCAGGTGAGCATTTGAAGGTGCTCATGTGTGATTGTGAACGAAGGGCTTGTAAGAATCCCTCTCTGTCAAGTGTAACTTTGTGTACTCACAACCCCCATCTGGTGTTTGCAGCTAATCAAAGGTAGGTGAACACAGAATGTTAAGCCTGTGATTGTGAAAGCAAACAGAAACTTAGGAATTAGAAGACCATAGCAGGTCAGCAGCTCCTGAAGAATCACAGTTGACTGCATGGAAACCTGGTGCATTCCCAGTACTTGAAAAAGATTTCAGGTGCCTCAGCACAGGTTATTAGAAACCTAATCCCTTTTAAAAACAAACTTATTGGGAAACATGCAGCACTGCTCGGCAGTAGGGTTGAAATACACTAATCTTTCCACTGTTTGCATTTCAGTCAGCCACGTCAGGAGATTGTGCAACTTTTGGACCACCTTTCCCATTAATAGGGAACAGGCAAAATATTTATTCTCATTTAATCTGATTAAATAAATGAAAAAAACCATATTGGAGTGTTTCCATAAGCTTGGACTAAAACGTAGATATTTCAGTGTTGCTGACCCTCTTGTTGATCTTCTAGGGCTCTAACCTGCAGTGGAAGAAGACAGAAAATTAACATGAATGGAAAGAAAGAAAAACAAGAAACCCCAGCTCTACCTTTGTATAGTTGTTGAAGCAAACCCAATAATTACATCCAGATTCTTTGCAAGTGTTGAGTGAGCACTGTGATTGCTACAGACTGGCTTCAGTAGATTTGGCCTTTTGCTGTTGGAAGGGAACAAGAGACAGAGTTCTTACATGGGCTTCAAGTAGATTAAGAGTTTGCTTTTATTGCACAAATTAAATGGCATAAAAATCATAACCACACATTCAGGATGGACAGTCTGCTGAGGAATACTGAAGACTTTCATGGGCAGCTTCTTGTGTGGTATTTAAGTCTTGAGTATATTAAGAGAATATTTTTGAAATGTTTTACATATTAATGTGAAATAACTGCAGAAATCTAAATGAGATAGGACTATGTTTGGTCAGGGGATGCTTGATTAGTACTAGATTTTTGCTTGTTGGTCTCTAGTAGGAGGTGTGGCAAATTTCTGATCAAGTATAATATTGCAGGGAGGTTTCTAGGTCTCAGTGGAGACAATCACTGGCTCTGGTGATAACCACCTGGGAAAAGTGATAGAACTTAAAAAGTTGTCACAGTGCCTCTGCAGTGACTTGACTATTTCTGTTCTGGATGGCTGAACAAGACCATTCAACCAAATACAGGATTTAACCTAGGAGTGTCAGTATTTCCTGTTTCGGGAGACTAAACCAACCAATCCAGAGTTCTTTGACATGTCTGAGATGGATATGGTTCTGAGTCCAGGAGATTTTGAGGGGAGGAATGTTCAAAAAGGCACAGGTACAGTTGTTTAGGTAGCCTGGGATAGCTGCAGCCAACTTCAGTCGCAATTATTAGTCGATTCACAAAGGGACACAGTCAGAAGAGAAGGGAGGTTTCGCTGTGGTGACAGCAGCTATGATGAGCTGCACTAGACATGGGAGGGGAATAGTGTGTAGTTAATTTCTCTCTCTTGGTGCTTGTCATGGAAGATGACCCTGATGAGAATTTCTCTTAGGACTGGGGGTGTCTCACGGAAATGTGAACTGGATGAGTATTTTTCTTCCGTTTCAACACATAATGAGAGAAGTTTGTCTGAACTGTCCCCGTGATGACCTCCAGGCTGTAAATCCCTATGGTGGAAGGCATAAAACTGGTTGTTTTTCTAGATTATGATTGTGTGTTACTCTGGGGGTGAAATTCCACACTGGAAAAGGTATGAAGATATTTAAACAGGAAAAAAAGCTCTACTTGATGTATACTGGACAGTCCTAGAGCAGATGTAGCAGTCAGAGGTACATGGCTGTGAAGTTTTTGAGAACTGACTGATGTGGTCACTTTTCTTTTTCTCCAGAGGAGAGGAAATGAGATACAGCTGGGATTTCTTTGCTGATTTGTTAGATAACATGGCAGGCTTACAGATGTTTAAGTTGAAAGAAAAAGATGATGTCAGTGTTACACATATGAAGCAAACTGGGGAGTGTGAAGCTGAGAAGAAACATCCATTGGGTTCCTGTTTATGAACTGTCACCATCGATTGTATTGTAGATTGCCTGAGCTCATGGGGGTGAGGTGAACACCAGCCTAATGTTAAACATGTTGACTGGTGGTTTGTGAGAAATTCCCAGTAAGGGAACAGAGTAATAGCAAGGAAAACAAGTAATTTCTTGTTAGGGAAGACTTAACCATTCTAAGACACTCTTAGAAAGTGTCTAAAGGAGGGCTACAAAGATGGAAAAGGGCCTTGAGGGGAAGCCTTGTGAGGAGGTCACTTGTCCTGTTCAGCCTGGAGGAGACTGAGGGGAGACCTCATTGCAGTATTCAACATCCTCATGAGGGGAAGAGGAGGGGCAGGCACTGATCTCTGCTCTCTGCTGACCAGTGCCAGGACCTGAGGGAATGGCCTGAAGCTGTGTCAGGGAAGAGTTAGGTAGGATATCAAGAAAAGGTTCTTCACCCAGAGGTTGGTGGGGAATGGAACAGGCTCCCCAGGGAAATGGTCACAGCACTAAGCCTGACAACAGTTCAAGTACTGTTTGGGCAACACTTTCAGACACATGGTGTGACTCTCAGGATGTCTGGTGCAGGGCCAGGAGTTGTACCTGATCCTTGTGAGTCCCTTCCAACTCAGGATATTCTGTGATTCTTCATATAGACTAGTTCTGTAAGGCTACAGAAATGTGCCGAAGGAAACTGTGCAGAGGGTTGTGCGTATTTGAACTTGTCACATTAAGGTTGCCCTATCTGTAAGACTCTTGTCCCTTATTAGACTTGCTGTCAGTGTCAATGGGTCACCAGTAAGACTTGGTTTTAGAAAGTGTTAAAGAGAGGCTGATTTATTAGGGCTTAACTGTAATAAATCCAGCTGCCAGGAGGC
Source organism: Vireo altiloquus (assembly GCA_013396875.1). Taxonomy (NCBI): domain Eukaryota; kingdom Metazoa; phylum Chordata; class Aves; order Passeriformes; family Vireonidae; genus Vireo; species Vireo altiloquus. Next base: position 12,091 of record VZRF01009324.1, read on the forward strand.
TCAAGGACTTGTTTAATGTGGAGACTGTAAGTGAAGGATTTGGGATGGGACTGAGGAGGCCCTGCTGTGTCTCCACTGAGCTGAGCAGAAATAACCTGCAATTCCCTTAAGAGGAGGTAATTGGTTAATGCCATCCCCTATTTCCCTTCTCTTGTCACAGTAACCAAGTCAGTGTGCATCATTTGCATGAGGTTTGCTCAGGATGCTGCTGATGAAGCGAAGAGGAGGTAAATATTATTTAAACTGGGCACTTTAACTTACAGCTGGTGTCACTGCATCCAGTACTGCCATTAACTACAAGGCTTTCGTGGGAGTGTAATTCGCAGCCGTGGCTTGGGGCTTGTAGGAACTGCCTGGACTGCTGCTGCCATGCCTCCCTGGGGGTATCCCTCTGGGCGGTGCTCATAAATGTCTGCAGTTAACACAGGTGGGATAACTTGTTAAGGATCTAACCATTTTAATACATTTATTTAACTAAAAGAACCTGTGGAGGGAGGAGTGAATTCTGGAAATAAGGTTGTGAAACATCTGGAATCTGGACTACTGCTCTCAGGTCAAAGATTGAAGGAACAGGTGAAATGTGGGGGAAGGGCACACGTTTTGGGGGCTGTTCTGCAACTGTGTCTGAGGACTGGGTGAGTGGGAACAGAACAGCAGCTGGTTTTGCTGCTATGCCACCCATCCTTTCTAGCTCAGCTCTGCAATTATAGGCATGAAAGGTTTCTTTGGATCAATGCAAACTAAATTTAGGGAGTTTCAATGTCACATCCAGGGCATATAAAGGCTCAGTGGCGTTAGCCATTACTCTGGTCAGGCTCGGAGTACCCTGAAATTCTCCTTTCTTTGATAAGGGTGGTCCTTACTCTGAATAAAGCTTTTGGCATGTTTAGATGTAGCTTGCCTTGCTATTTCTTTTACAAGTTTCCAGAGGATCCCTTCTCCCAGACTTCTAAGTGTAAATTTGATTGAATGTCAAAGAGAACTTCACCCTTTTAGTCTTGCCCTTAAAAATGAGCCTGTAATTTTATCTAAGAATTAATTGTAGTTTCTGGAGCACAAGAGAAAGAGAAATAATAGCTATTGGCTTTGCTGTTTTACTGTACTGCTGTCCTCAGTTGAATGACTGAGAAGCCCACTGAAGCCACACAGGCTCATTTCTGACAGCATTCATGTGCTTCTGTGCTTGCATCTTTGCTGCTGCAGGGCTTGTCCCATTTGCCTCTTTAGTATGAGGATGATACATCAATTTCTTGTCCATGAGGTTGTACCACAGATATACCACAGCTTCAAAAATGTAATAAAGTATTTTCATGAGGGGTGGAGGGAAAGGGTTTCTGTTATTTTCATTTATTTTTGAAAGGCACATATTTCTGAGTTGTCGTTCTTCCTTTCCCCACCTTTCAAACCATGTTATTCTGATGTAAAATGCTTTTGGCATCAGAATCTTAAATTGTTCATTTGTTGTGCTTTTGAAAACACTCCTTTTTGTATTTCTGAAAAAGACAGTAAAGCTTGCTACTGCAACAGCCTGCACTGGGAACACTGCTTGAGGCTCCTGACAGGAAGATGATCCCCAGGGTCGATGCTACAAGGTGTGTGTAAGAAATAAGACAACAAAGGATATTTGCTTTCACAGGCAGGAGAAGAGTTTCTGTCTCTGTTAATATTTCAATATCATGGGAAACTTCTTCAAGGCCATCAGTGTCTGTCCCTCCAATTACCATGGCCAAAATCTCTATCTCCAGTTCAACCTGCAAGCCTGCTGCCACCTAGGAGAGACAGAGGATGACTCACAGGTAAGGTGCAAGTTTCATACATGGTCCCCTCCAGCAGTCCTTGGAGCAGGTGACTCTTCAGTGGCAATTAAAGACTCAGTGCCCAGCACACAGGATTGCACTTGCCAGTTACCCAGTACCTGTCTCACTAGAAAGGTCTGTACAAAACATTGTCTCTTCACTGGGCAGTTTGAAAGAAAACTGCCAGGGGTTGCCATTTTTCCCCCTTAAATTTCCTTTTAGGTTCCAGAGGGAAAAGGGGAATTGGGACAGCTGGAAGAGAACCCAAATGAGAGGTGGTTGATGTCCCAAGCCTGTCAGTGTTAGAGGCATTTGGACAGTGTCCTTAATACCATGCTTTAACTTTTGGTCAGCCCCCAAGTGGTCAGACAATTGTAGATCCCTTTCAAATCAAATCAAATATTCTGTTCTAAAAAGAACACAGAGGTAGGAAGATACAAAAGGGATAGATGTGTGGAGAAGAGAGAGGAAATTATTCCAGCCATCCGGCTGTATTTCTGTAAGGCCTCTGACACAGTCACCCACACCATCCTTCTCTCTCAACTGGGACCTTTAAAGATCCCTTCCAGCCAAACTATTCTGTGATTTTAAGTACTGAGTTGTGGCTAAGGCTCTGGACTAGGAGGTATGACTTACATTCTGGCACTGCCTCCCTGCACAAGTAATTCTTTCTTGATTCCATGCATTGGTGAGATAATGCCTAGTATTACATGGATGCTCTGGGGAGACTGGCCAGCACCATTTATTCAGAGATAACACAAAGGTGAAAAGAGAGACTGAACATAAGCAGAAAGCACAAAAGTTTCCTACTTAATGGGATAATTTAATGTGCTATGGTGCTTTGCTAGATAAAAAACTTAAGGTGGAGAGCAGCTGGAAGCAAAAGAAAGGGTTGAGGCAATAATTTACTAGGTTCAAATCCTGAATGTATCAGGACAGGAAGTTAAGTCTAGACATAAGACAGAGCAGGTAGAAGAAACACCCTAAGCAGAAGGGAAAACTCAGAGGCAGTGGTAGAGTAATCCTGTTTGCTTTGAGAAAGCTCTCTATAACCTCACTGCTTGACCTGCTACTTTCCACTGAACTCAACATGTTTATCCCTCTGCATTCTAGCACAGGCTGAGACTTGAGTGCATGGGGTGCTTAGCTGAAGGTGGCAGAGGGACAGTGGAAGACAGCATCACTTCAAATAACTTTAAACCAAACTCTGTACCCTGGCAGCTCTATTCCCAGACAGCTGGTGTCCCAGACAGGAGCCCTAGCTAGCCTGAGGGCCAGCTGAGTCTAGAAAAAAATCCCAAAAGCTCTCCAATGTAACCTACAGGTCCTGGTGTGTACATCACTCTCAGTCCTGTATATGGAGGTGGCTGCTTCACCCGAAACCTGCCAAAAAGAGAAGAGAATCAGTTTGACAGAAACTGTTCCAGGCGGGAGAAGTCACATGTAGGAAGCAGGCTGCCTGCTCTTCCTCTGCTTTTGTAAATGACAGCAGAATTTCTTAGCTCATCCCTTCCATCCTAGTGTACAAGCTGGACTCCAGCAGTATTCCTGGGCTTCTCGCCAAGCCTCAGGTTTTTAACAAAAAAACCCCAAAGGAGCAGATGGTTGGGCCAAAGTAAGCCTTCAAAGAGCTTGTTAACACTGCCTAGTCCTTCCAACAGAATGTGAAACATCAGCTTTTTCAACCTGCACATTCAAAGGAAGCTGCAGTACAAACAGCTTCTTGGCAAACACCTGTGTGGTGCACACTCAAAAATCCGTAACAGTATTTATTTAATGTCATTTGATATGGTTCTATTGCAGAAGGCATGATACTGGTATGAATTTTGTGCAAATAATCTTTAATTCAATGGTACCAACGACAGCAGAAGTTTCACTTCCTCATTTCTTACTAATTGTTTCACATCTGAGATTCAGTTCTTTTGTGAATGCAACTTCCTGCTGTTCAGATTTTCAAAGATCATTAGATCAGATAAGACCTTTACTTTTGCACTGCTCTGGAACTGATCCTGTGGATTTCATTCCTGCTGAAGAACCCTTTACCAGCATGCCCTTGTACCAGAAGCAGTTAAAGGGAAGGCAGTAGAAGAGGCATTCCTAGGATATGGCTCCATCTTATGGAGAGCTCAGGCAGACCTATAAAGTGGCTGTCAGAATTCCTGCACTTTCTCTGGAGTGGTGGCTGTCATGAGAAACTGTACTTGATTTCTGTCAGGATCAATTTGGAGAGATAAAAACCAGGGTACAAAGAATTCAAACTGACCTTGAGAAATGCACACCAACATTCTTCATGATTACAGTGGTTGTATAGGTGCAGCCTTCCTTTAGCACTCCAAATGTCACTCGGGGTGGGATGAGATGGAAGCCGCTAAGATCCTGTCTTGTTGCAAGAGAAGATATGCTGACCTTTCCTGCCACAGGATCTTCTATCTTTGCAAACAAAATAAGAGACGAAGAGAAAGTTGGTGGCCCTTAAGTCAGGCACAGAGTTAGTTAACTACATATGACCTCTGTTCACTCATCCTGAAGAATTACAAAAAGACATCCTAATTTGAGTAAAAACTGAAGCAGCATTTTGAATACCGTCTGAAAATTTATACTGGTTTGAGTTTTCAGACGTATTAAGCCACTGAGGTGTCTCAGGGAAAAAGGGGGAAGCTCTGCTCTTTTAGAAACAGAGCTTTCATGTAGGTGCCTGATGCAGGAATGAGTTTGTCCTATCATTTGATAGGAAAGGTACTTCTAGAATTGCCAGTAAACAGACATGAATTGCAACAGCCATGTTTCAGTAAACAGATTCAAAATACCTTGCAGTATTGCTCCAGGGTGAAGATTTTATGGAAAAGAGATGACTCAGAGGATATGAATATTGACAAGAAAGATTTTATTTTTACCTTTTTATTTGGTATGGTGTTTGTTTTTTCCCCCCGAAGGTATGATGGTAATATTACTTTCTCTTTTCTCGTCTGTCCTGTAACATCCACCATCAGACTTGGAACTCTGTGTTGGAAGGGTGTCTCTTCTGATCTTGCAGCCTCATTTAGGTCTGGAAAGTCTGATTTTCCAAAATCATGAAAAGGTGACAGGTGGATTTAAATTTGTATTACAAATATTGTGTCAAAAGTTATAAAAAGGTATCAAGCTGCTCCAACTACATTCTGGAAGGCAGATGTACCTGATGTGCTGCTGGGACCATCATTTTGTCTGGAAGTATCCTGCAGCAGAAGGCCAGGTGAAAGTGACCAATCACTTGTGCTATCAAGAAATCCAGTTGCTAAAGGGGAAATAATGGAATATTGAGTCAAGTGTTTTTTTATGATCACCATCATTTTCATAAACATGTGAAAAAAAATGACAGACTCTGGCACTTTAATTTAGACAATTTTGGAAAGCCGTCTACATAACCATGAGAGGCTGGGAAAATTCTGCATGTGACATTTTGCTCTACTGGGCCACAGGGATGAAAAATGCCTATTGTGTGATTAGTCATTTCTTATTCTCTGGCTAACTGAACTATAAGCCATAAAGGACTAAAAGACAATCCAACACAGGCCTTATGGTGATTGAAAATGAGGAAATATGCGAATTAGTGGGAATCTGATAAAGTCCCACAGAGGACTGCTTTCCTGATATGAATCTGTGCTGTGGCTTTTAATCTCACTGCATGATTTCAGTAACTTTATCAGGGCCGCTTTTCAAACAGAACTGAAAAGTTCTGTTCCTCTCAGTTCTGTAAAGCTCAAGCCTAAGGCAACGATTCCCTCTTTCACTGCTTCCTGTCATGGAGTCACTGCTTTCCTCCTATATGCTCCAATCTATCCTTAGCCTGCATGTTTCCTATTCCATATTGCTTTTGCACCAGTTCCCTCTTACCACTGAGTTTCAGAATGAAATCTCCCATATTTTTCCTACAGTCATACTAGTTTTTTTCTAAATTCGGCCTCCTTGCTCATCCACCCCTAACTATTATTTATTCCATCAAAGTTTATCTTGAGCATTTTTCATCTATCCACCCCCATTCATCCAAAGTGATGGTTCTTCCACATGCAGTGATGCCTGCAAGAGCTTCTTCCTGCTGAAGAAGATAAAAACCCCATGCCAGACAGTAGATTACCTCCACTGGGTTCTCTTGTCATCTGTAGAGGAGAAGTCACACTTTCTTCTTTTTGAAGTGGAGGAAGTTCCTTAGACATTGCTTCCAAATCAGGATACTAGAGAAAAGTTAAGAAAGAGGGTTTAGGCTTCCCAGCTAAACACCTCAAAAAACCAACCAGCAGACACTCCCCTCCCTCTGCAAAAAAAAAAAAAAAAGAAAGAAAGGAAGGAAGGAAAAGATATAGAAAGCAGTGCAGAGGAAAAAGAACCAAAGTGGTAACTACAAAAAAAGATACACATAGTTACATCGGATTACAACCTACATTTCTGAGCAGGCTTTATGCACTTACAGCATTTACCAGGTGATATTACAGTAGAAAAGCCCCCAAGATCACCTCTAAATTAAGAGTGTTAATTTTACTTATTCCCTTCCTAATAAGCAGGGAGAGGGGTTTGAGGGGTAAGTAAAAAACCCTGAGGTTGAGCTTTGCTCTGAATCAGACTCTCTCCAGAGTTTATGTAAGGAATTTTACAGAGTTTGTACTCAGTGAACATATAGCATCTTCAAGACAGGATTTCCTTTACAAGGGCATATAATTCCCTTGTAAAGGGAATTATTTCTGCCACATTAATTCTGCCACAGCTGTCCTTTATGATGTTTTTTTGAGATAAATAGAGGCTGAGATATAAACCCAAAATTGTCTTTGGGAGTATGGGAGATACCACCCGGCCTAACATTACTCATCCAGTTTTCAGCTGTATTACCTTTTCTTGGGAAAAGTCCTTGTAGAATTCAGATTTAAAATATGGATCAAATATTTTGTTTTTTATTGCAAAAAATGTTGTCTTCTGTTCATCCAGTTCTCTCCTAAGTGTGTTTTTTACATTTTTGGTAAGGAAAAGAAAGAAAAAAAGCATTATGACTGAGTTCACCCTATTTTCCACATTATGCATTAAGAAATGGAATTGGTAAAAGCAAGTGGCATTTTTTTCCCTCATTCATCACATGGAGTAATATTCTTGTAATTGGCAGTTTTCTCAGAGGTGGATTAAGAACTGACTGGTCTGATCAGAATTCCCATGGACAGTGAGTTGCCTGCTATGAAGGGCTGCTCCTCAGAACATGCTCCATTTCTCTAAACCTCATGGAACATGTCTGGGACTGCCACTGGTGTCTTTCCAACCTTGTAACAAACACTGAGAGCTAAGAACTGGTATTCCAGATGCATTGCTAAAATTTTGAACACAAAACTCATCTAATTTCCTTATTTTATCACAGAAAGACTTGACAGCTCTGTGGATGCAGAAAAAGCTGCTCAAACTTCTGAAGGTAAGGTTGACCAGAGTAAAGATCAGTCATGTTTTCAGCTAGCCCAGTTTTACAATAATGTGTAAAATGTATTTACTTATTAGACCCTGGCTTGCAGGGTCTAATATCAGCTATGAAATGATCACTCTTAATCATACTGAGAATTTTAACACTGATTTTAGAGTCAGAATTGCACATGATGTTCTTGGTTGCTGGCTGCTCAGATTTATATATTTAAAGTAATTTTTAAAATAGGACACAAAACAGTGTGAAATGATATATTAAAATATAACTCTGAAACTCTAAAAGGCTTTTTTATTTCAAGCTAGTCAGAAAGTAATTAAGAAGCAATATGGAAAGCCTCATGTGGAGTACTCTGTCCACTTTTGAGCTGTCTGGTACAAAAAAAGGCCACAAAGATGATTAAAGGTTTGGGAGACCTTTCATACGAGGAGAAGTTGAGACAGCTGGGACAGCTTTGCCTAGAGAAGTTTTGAAGCATCACCATGTGAAGTGTCTGAGGGGTTCTATTTCAAAAAATCAGCTTTTATTTGTGGAATACCTGAATTTTAACCTAAAGCATCAGCATTTGAAAATATTAATATACAGTAATTTCCACACTAGTGTCAGAATCAGAAATGAAACACAGGGCTTCTGACTTGTTTTGCATAGTGTAAGTTAATAGCAATGCTGCTGGGTTTTGGGAAAAAAAAGAAAAGAGACTCAAACCATTTATTTAGCATTTCTGTTGCAGAAAATACCCCATTATTTGCAGGCAAGCCACTGGACCATCACCCAAGGCCTGGTGAAATCAATAACGTTCTTTACAAAAGTAGATTAAGCTGGCTCATAAAATAACTTGATCCTACTAATATTATTACCTGTTCTGTTCTAGTTTGCTTTGCCACTTGGATCTTACTGTTACTGTTTCTGGTCTGAATCATCAGGAAGAAAAAAAGAGAGAGCAGTGGAAATGAGAAAACTAGCAGTATTCTATAAATACAAAAGTATTTACAAGATAACCCTGGAAAGAAAATGCTTTTTTGTGAGAGTATGTTATGTAAACATCTCAGGTGACTCCTGACTCGGACTTGTATGGTTTGCACAAAATTGTTTGCTCACATCTGCATTTTTATTAGATCATTCAAACAAAGAAGCATCCAAAATCCTTTCCCAACAAACTCTGAAGTATCTTTCAGAAAAGGAAAGAGAGGCATAGAGGGACAAAACAATCACAGGACAAGTAAGACATTGCCATATGTATCTAGAGATTGAGGTCCCAGTCCTTAATGACAGTCAGTAAAGCACATTGCCTTGTGTTATAACATTGCCTTGTGTTATTTCCATGTGCACCAGTCCTCACTGCTCTGTCCTACCTTAGCCCCTGCTCTTCTATTCGTGTCGTGCTCATCTTGTCCGTGCGGAACACAGCCTTTTCATAGAGCTCCCTCGCACGGGCTGCAAGGAGAAGAGTGCTACTGAGTGGTGTGCTCTGCTGAGCACTGCTGGGTGTTAGGAAGAAAAAACATCCAGGGATATGTTTTCAATGCATCTTTCTGCCACTTCATGGAAACCTAACAAGAGTCTTTATAACTTCAAAGAACTTCATACCAAAATCAAGATCAGAACAGTAACAGATAAGAAATGAATTGAATTCAGTATTGAAAGGACAAGAAGCAGATTAAGTGCACACTCCCACCCTGTATTTCCTGACATATCTTTATGTTCTTTCAAGATACAAATACCTGTGAATAGGAAAAGTTGCTGACATTCAGCCACTTTCTAACTGGGGTTCTCTGAGGTCTCTGTCTACAGCTGAGGAAAATAATGTGGGCTTTCAGGGACCCTTATTACATTCAACATGCTTAAGTTGTGCTTAATCGAGGCTGTGAAGCAGCCATAATCAACATTCTCACGGGAGGAACTAGTAGTTCAATATGTATAATGAAGAAATGCCAGTCTTTCCAGGTTTAAGATTGTGACCAGCCCTGGGGCTTTAATAAAGAGTTGCCCTGTCCTCTGACATTTTTTTAAAATATGTTATTTACTTTATGCCTTGAAGCTAAATTGTGGGTCCAAAGAAATTTCCTTGGCTGAAAACAAATTTCTATAGCAAAATTTAGGAGATGTGAGTATTTGAGATATTTGATCCTATTAGAATATTACAAATCTCATAATGTTTTGGGAATTACATAAGTTCAAATTTCAAAAAGTGGGGGTTTTTTTGTCAGCTTTTTCATATTTCATAAAATATGATTTTATTTTTCAGCTTTTCCTATTTTTACCTATTTTAAAAAGCTTTTCTTTCCTACTATCTTCTTCATTAGTAATGTTATGTTAAAATTGCATCTCCATTTAGAAGGAAACTGTCCAGCAAGCATTTGTTGCAGCAGTTTCTGTTTGCTTTGCACAGTATTCTTTTTTTTAGCAAGTAGAAATACTCTTGACAAGGTAGGAAGGGCAGAAAAAGAACACTTTAAATACTAGCATCATTATGGGATAGAATGATATGGATTTTTCTATGGAAAATACTTAGGGGTTTTTAAAAGAAACACAACTTAATTTTTATTTGTACATATTGAAAACATTAATCAATGTTAACAGGTATCTTATGAAAACTTTAACAGAGATTCATGAGGGAAAGCTCATCTAATGCTCCATCTTTTCCCTTAGGCAGGTGAGTAACCAAAATACATGATGGTTTGAGATTAGATTTTGAAATGTAATAAACAACCAGGATTTACTTAGTTACTTTGAAAAACTTGTCTGAAAAGTTATCACCTTTATAAAAGTAGCCAAGTATTGCCATAGTTCTTATAAGTAAGAAAACACATTACATATGGAAATGTGAGTCAAAATGTCAAATACACATGGCTAAACCCAGGAATTATTTTTCAGAGGTGCTGAATCATTGATGCTAACAAGCTCTAATCACCTGTGAGAGTCACACAGAAGCATGTACTTAGCACATAGTCGAATTCACCCTTATATTCCCCCTTTAAAAACACAATACTTTTAAACTTATTATGATATTTTAAATTTTAAAAATATAGGAATTCAATTTTTATTACCTCCATCACTGAGAGTTTCAGTTGACTGCTCCCAGTCAGGGAAGGACTGCAATGAAGAAGGAATAACTGTGACTACATGAGAAGTAAAATTCACAACAACAGCATCTTGTTCAAAGGATTTATATTGTAAATAAGTGCTATCTTGTTACCCCCATTCTTATAGTCACATCGTCAGGTATTTCAGTGTGTTAGAAAACATAAGCTGGGAAAAAAGGAAATGAAGTACAATTTCCCTGTTCTAAACAGGTATTTGTTTCCTTCTTGATGATGTACTTCACAGATAGCTCTGTATATTATATGGTTACTTCTTATTAGATCAACTAAGCCAATTCCTAATCAAATCCTTCTGCAAAGAATTTGAACAAGATCTAAAACTCATGGTCACAACAAGTCAAACGGGAAGTGTGTTTGGGAATTTGCAGGCTTTGTTACTGAGGAGCTCTCATGTGGCTGGCTTACAGTAAAGTGAATGAGGGATAAGAGACTCTCCACTAAAGCGTTTCCTTTATTCTCATGCTGTCTCTGAAGCAGTTAACTGGAAACCACAGCTCCTGTGACCAGGCAGCCTGGGTTGTAACAGAGCTATTGGAGACGTGGGAGCAATGTGACACCGATTCCTGCGTCACAGCACAGAGACTGCTGCTCAGGAAAGAGTTGTCCAATGTGAAATCTGTAACTGGAAATGTGCTGAAGGTAGCCAGGACAATCAACAACAATTAGCCAACTAGACAAGTTCACTAGAACTGAGCAGCATGTGAGATTCAGCACCTGGGTCTCATCAAAGTAAATAAATGTCTGCCTAGAGGGTAGAGGCAGATGGAGTTACTGACAGATCATTTCTTTGTACTTTTTTCCAGAAAAGCTGTGACCCTCTTCTCCTATTTACCCACCTTTCCCATTACCTATTCCTTTCCTTTTTCTCTCCATGCTCTATTTATCCATGAAAATTTGCAGACTATATTTTCAACAACAACAAAAAAAAATGCTGCTAAACAGCAATAACAATATTCCTCCAGACTGTTTTTGTATTATCCCAAAAGCTGGGTTTAAATTCTTACCATAAAGGTGGTTGTGGTCGAAATAAAAATCTCCCAAGTGCAATGACAACAGACTGGAAACATTTTCACCCGAATGTTGGGGGATATTAAAAATGTAAATTACTGGGAAGTAATTTTGGTCTGTGTGTTTGGGAACATATCATTCAGGAGAGCCAAACTCTTGAAGTGTTTTGAGCACTGCTTCCCCACGTGGCAGCAGTGCCCAGCTGAATTCAGACCAGCTGAATGCTGAGGGTGGCTCTGCTTCACCATTAATCTACATCAGAACTGGCACTGTGCTACTCTGACATTTGCTGTTCTAGTAATGGATAATGTGTTTCAAGGCTCACAATTCCAATGCAATACATGGGTTTTGTTGAAAGAAGAAGTTAAAATTTTTATTTTGCTCACTGTAATCTGTTCAAGGAGACTTGCAGCACTCTCCTTTTCCTCTTCTGTTCTTGGTTCTTTCACATTCATCTCTTCCAGCTCATTTTCCTGCTTTAAGATGTTGTCTATATATTCCTGGTGGAACAGTGAAAAAGAACAAGAAAGATATAAATGTTTTGTTTGCAGAGATAGGCTTAAAATTTATATTTACAATGACATCATCATAACAACTGCTACAGAAAATAATACTTTTCTTTTCCTACATTTCTTTATATCAGTAGGATGGAAAAAAGGGTTCTAAACACAATACTCTGCCAGAAAGCTACGTGCAGTACAGAACTTTACTAACAGACAGGTTTGCAGAAACAATCTGTTTCCAGTGCCAGTTCTTTTTCACCTGTTTATATCTCTCTAATCTTATAGGAGATGGAGAAATGAAGAATAATATTTTCTTTAGATACTGATTTTGCTCTGACAAAGTGATGTGTGGCTAAAGATTTAAGACACTTCATTCTAGAAAAAATGCATTAATTAAATATTGATTTATGAGCAATGAGGGTATTTTCATTGCACATGTATGCAATTATTACAACTGTTTTGTCAGTGCTAATAATTGCAGTTCTTCCTTCCCAATGTAACAAACAGCATCCATTTATCTCTAAAAATTAACAACAGATCTGGTTGATGGAGAGACCTCCCTTGCCATTTTGGTGTGAACTTTTCTTATGGTGTTGCCTTTGAAAGACCTGTATCCAAATTAAAGAATAATTTTTATATCTTTATAGACCATAAAACTGATAACATTTCATTCTGATAGACTTTCATATCCCAAATATGTCTGGGCTGGACAGCTGTCAGTGTTTTTCTATTGCAAGTGTGTTTTCTTTGAAATGAAATGTGGGGGCAAAAAAAAATTCTAACTGGCTACAATATGCTACCACCTTCACAAGTTTCGCATGCCGTTAACTTTCAAATTCAGTCTGCAATGCCATTATCAAAATATGTTAAATGAATAAATTACAGAACACATATATTTAGTTATTTTCTAATTCTTAAGTAATAATGAGGTTTTGACTCTATGATCTCTTCTAAGAGCATCTTCACAATGAGAATTAAATAAATGAATGTTTTACACCAACACTGAGAAGGGCAAAGCTGCTCACTTTTGGGCTCCATCTCAGAACACTGGCACAGGAGGTCTAGCTTGTACCTTGCTATGAACCAGTCACTCATGAGGGATGCCCACAAACTTTGTCAGAAGGCTACACAGCTATTTCCTAGATGTGGATAGAGTGACAAAACTCAGACTGGAACCTGAAAATGTTTTATATTGATTTACGAAAACAAATACATAATCAAGAATAGAGTGTGTCTCAGTGACCAAGTGAAATGTAGAATTATGGTGAGCTAGAAATTCTTGTTCAGCTTTATAAATTTAAATTCTTAAGAATTTTTGAAGGAAAACAAACCCTAAGCAAAATAAAAATGAAGTAACAGATATCAATATTGACAGCACCTTGCATAATTATATGTTAGAGTACTGTCTGTGATGTATACTGGACTGGATCCCATGTATTTGCTCAGAAAACTAGGTTTCATAAGAGGTAAGTGAAACAATTGACCTTTTTCAGAAAAACCCTTACAGCACCTGTCTATGTATGAAATAACTATTCTTCAAAGGTAGTAGATTTCTTTTTCTCAGGTATATACTACACATTTATCATACCCAATTTGTCTACTTCTCTGTTCTCTATTGCTTACTGTTGAGAATGAATAAATGTGGTTGTATTACCTTGAGGGAAAGCTGCAGCTTTTCTCTTAGTTCATCACAGAGTGGCTTATACTGGAATAGCGTGCGGATTAGCAGTTTTTTGGGACACCTTCTCACTGGCAAGAGTGACTGTGCTGATCCAATGCAGAGACCCTTCCAAACACGTCTGCCACGTGGGGGACCTGTGATCTCCTCCTGAACAGAGAGGAGCAAACAAAAAGAGCAAGAGGCTACTTATATTACTGAAAAATGCAGCTATTTGCAATGTGTCTCAGATGAAAAGCATATGCTGTCCTTACAGAATCATAGACCTAGTAGATTCCTGGGACTGAGCAGCCAGTAGATTCCTGGGAACAACTTATCTATCCTAAAACATCTGGTAAAATAAACACCCCTTAAAATTGCTATATCCCCTCATTGAGTGTAAGAGAAGCCCAAAGGGACCATACATTTCCCTGACATAGCCTATGCCTTGCTCTGTCTGCTTAATAAACTGAACGTAACATTCACGTTGTTTAGAGCTTCATTTCCCCACAGAGACAAACATCTATTGCTTTAACATAAAAGACCGTTTTGAAACAATTATACCTCAGGAGGAGAAGATTCTTCCTGCATGCATGACTGAAGACATGGAGGAACGATACTCTCTGGTTCTTTCTTCATTACCCAGGGGGATGTTTCAGCCATAGGGCGGAGGATAGTAATACTTAAAATACCTGGTTCAAAGACACATTTTGCTAATAATCAGTTCAAATTTATAAAAAAAAAAAAAANAAATGTCTCAGACCCACAGAAAAAACTCCTTTCCTAACTACAAAAAATCTTGTTACCAACAGATAAAACTCCCGGTATCTGTGGCTACAGATAATATCAGATCTTTGAGCTGATAATGGAATAGTTGCACAAGTTCAGATCACTCAGGCCATTTTTAACAATAAACTGCTTATGCTACTTGCTTTGATTCTTAATTAACAGCTCAGTTGTATGGTGTGGGGACTATCCCAAACAAGGAAGAGCAGAGCATTGACCCGTGTTTACTGAATACTAATCTCAGAAGCAGTACAACGTATTCAGAACATGCATAATTCTTCATGGTATTTTATACTTCATAATCTGATTCCATTAGGGACAATTCATTTGTATTGTTTGCATAAATTTTAATGTTCTTCAAAATATTTTTTCCAGTCCAAACCAAAAATTACTTAATCTACTATTACCTATCCCACAGGTGACCTTCAAAATGGATATTACCACTGAGGTACTTTGTCACAATAATACAGAATTGTGAAGCCTTGTTGTCAAGGCAAACAGAGCCAGTATTGAGAAAGGTGGAGAAGGAAGTCTGGAAAATCAGATGTGCTACTATTACAAATGACTGCTGGTTGTAAGTAAATTTTATTGACTGGGATTTTCACTGGGTATGTACGCTCTCCATCTTTCTGATTTTTTCACCTCCTGCATCTTTCTGGCTCTCTCCTTGTCCCTTTTTTTTCTTTTTCCCATGGCAAAAATGATTTAATTTAGTTTCTCCAATGGGAAACCAGTCGGTTTTGTGAATTTTTGTGAATGTGCAACACCTTATAAGAGCAATAAGTGGGAAAGATGTTTTATGCCATATGCTTATGACATAAATCTATGAGAAATACGTCTAAGTACTTTATGGCTTGAAGCAAACTTCCATTATCATCCCCTCATATCCAGGGGAACCATACTTTCCTGTCTTTAAAAAAGATTGCTTTTGTTAGCATCTACCTGTTATGCCAGTGTATTTTATAGAAATACAGCATCTCCAATTAACTTTACAACAACCAACCATTCCAGGATGTAACTTCTTGCACTGCTGATAGAAGGTGGTTGGTACCATGTACTACTGGCTATTCCAGTCATGTTTTTTCAGCTACTCAATATGTATCCTTTACAACAGACAGGCTAAGGGTCAGCATCAGGGCATCATTGTCTTCATTGCTATATCATTATTGGAGACTGTGATAGGTTCAATTTTTTTATGATAACCACAAAGAATATATTTATTTAGTAATTGCTTTTATTTGTGTGACTGAAAGTGGATTAAGATATGTCATTTGTTAGTTCACTTATCCCTTAACAGTGTTCTTCACTTAATTCTCTGCTTCCCAGAGTTTTCCCCCAAACTCCTTTCTTTCACTGCCAGAAGTGTGAACGCTTGTTTATGTGAGTGAAAATATTTCCTCTCCGAATAACAGTTTTGAAACTTTGCCATTCTTTCTACTAGTAGTCTGTCAGAAAAGGAAAGTTTTCTACCTGTCTGTTCTTGTACAGGATCCTGCAGGACTGCAGTGGCAGGATCACGACGGGCCTCAGCCACATACTTCTGTACATCCTTTCTCCGCAGGAGCTCCGTTCCAGAACCACCCGCAGAGATGATGAAAAACCTGCACAGCCAAACACACACATGGGGTGATATCAAGAAAGCAGAACCCCAACAGGATGGCATCAAATGTGCAAATACAGAGTACTGAACAAAGGGAGCACAAATCTATAAACCCTGTACAAATGCTGTGCAGTGAAAGAAAGAAAGTGTTAACCTATGAGTGTGATGCAGTTCACCTGGGGGCATGCTCATCATAAGTGATAGGTTTGTTAACTTCATCTGCTGCTGAGCTTCTGTTGTCCTCCCTGTCAGAGCCAGTGCTGGGAATGCACACATCTGTGCTGCCATCAGCCATGACCTATGGTAGATATTGCGTGAAATTACTTGAGTTAAAAGACACTTTTGAAACAGTAACTTGCTGGTGAACTTCAATATGACCTAGCCCAGTGAAAGGGACAGAAAAACCATATTTCATGTTGAGCAACCTGAAACTCAACAGGAGAAAGAAATAAAGAGGAAAACTGAAAACAGAGTGAAAAACCCCAAACAATTCTAGAAAGACATGCTGTATCATAAATACTAATATCATATGCTGATATTTAATAAATGCTCAAGGACTGTTACACAAAAATACTCACTCACTGGCCAAGCCAGGTAACTGTATACTCAAGACAAATATTGATGTATACCTACTGAGTGAATTTCTACAGCATTTTCCCTCTTGAAAATACTGTATGCTTATTAAGTAATGTAACATTTACATATTCAAACAAGATTACTAACAATGACCTATAAAGGAATAATAATACCTTTTTCAAGATAAAATTTAAATAAGGGTGACTGAAAAGACAGTTCATGAACTGAATCCGATACACCCAGTTTTTAATCCTCACTTGCAAAGCTGATTTTCGCTATAGTACAAATTGTGCTAGCTAAGGGATCTTTAGAGGTGAGCTAAACTGTACACCATGTGTTCTGTTTCAGTCCCTCTAAAAAGGATAAATATAAAAAAAAGGGATATCCATCACTTAGTCAAGAAGATATCAGAGACCTGATTCTGGCTACTTTAAATATCACAAGGTTGTAATTTGAGTTTGAGAGAAGTTTATAAGATAAAATTAGAATGCAGAAACTTGTCTTCTTTCATGTATTTTACCTTGAAAATATTTCCTTCAGGATCCATCATCTCACAAATAGTGCTCGAAGTGTGTTTCATAATGTATCTCCCTGCTTGTTTCTCTTCTTCCTTGCTGATGGATTTGTAAACTTCATGGCTATAAACTGCTGAGCAATCTTCATCAATTAAAAGAAAGCCTCCCTTGCTGGGTAAAACCTATGATAGCAAAACCAGAAGAGATTCAATCCTCAAAGGTGAAAACTTTAAAGGTACCCTGAAAACGAAGAACAGATACAAATCAAGAGGACAGGTTTCAGACATTTAATACTGAATCATCTAGTTTAGAGGAATCAAAGGGAGAGAAAGAAGGAAGATGAGGTCCAAGAGGTAGGCTGATCTTAGTCTCTGTAATATTTAACTTCAGGAAATTTAAGACTGTGATTTAAATATACTGTACATTTGTGAATAAATATCTAAACATTGGCAGAGTATGAAAGAGATGGAATAATAGGATTTGTGAAGACTATAGCGAAGGGAGGTAATCAAGGTGAGACCTGCTAATGGCAGGGAACTTGGAACACAAAGATAAAACATCACTGTCACAAACTAAAAATAATTCCCACCTGGTACGTTCCCTGTGGCTTCGCTAGAATAGATGTCCCATCTCCAAAGAGAGTACGACAGGTACCATCCTCACAATTTGTTACAACAGTAGCAAACTCAGGGTTCTCTACTCGCGTAGCTTTGACCGTCTTTGGGATGGCTTCTGAGCGTTCAGAACAATGAGACAGGAGAATATGAATCATGGAGATGTCCTAGGATTCAATTTGCTTTTTCTCTCATGATGCTGGGTCTTTATCTCCTCAATGCAAGACCTTAATAAACTTCATAGCATCCTTTATCACCTATTTTTTATGTTACATAAACAATATACAACCTTTGAAGTTCTGGACTGTGAATTCAATGTAGGAAAACCCAGAAGCAAAACAAATTCTGTAATCATCTGTAGCTGGCCAGGAAAGTGCTTTCTGGCACTAACTATAATGATCTGGATATTTGCAACATACAAGTTGGATCACTGAAATTCTTTGTGCCTGTAATACAAGCTCTAACGTGTGAAAAAATTCCTATTCAGCAGCACAAATCTTGGAAAACAAATTAAACAGATATGTTAATCTGGTCACTGCTTTTCCATTGAAGAGAGAGATAAGTTCAAGGGTCTTTTGACTTCTAAAGTCCCACAGGGAGATTTCTTGAATATTTTCTGCTAATTCAATAAAAGTCTTTTCCTACACTGTTTGAACAGTCCAGACACCCACACAGTAAATGTCCCCTTAATTTTAATTAAGGAGGACAGCACTTGTCTAGCAAATGAAGGAGGCATACAGAATACAACACCAGCCAGAAAAAACAGGGATGACCTTTAGCCCCACTTATTTCAGGCAAATATAAGTTTCACTTTTCTTGGCATGACGTTTTCCTCAGCCATATTCAGATATTCAGTATCTCCAAGGCTGGTGTGTCCATGGCTTCATGGGGGAATATGAGGATGCATTGATCCTTACATACCTCTTCAGTTAAAACTCAGAGCAGCTTGCTGGTTATTATTAGGGCAGGTGAAGAGAGGGCAACGAACATACAAAACCCTGGCACTGTGTTCTCATGGCGAAGGAGGACCACATAGGTATGAAAGAAGGAAATTTATTTACTTGCAATTATATAATTTTTGCATCGAATACACTGCTGAAAGAAAGCAGACAAGCTAAGCCTAGACTGCACTGGTGGTTCTGTTATCTAGGCTCCTGGTATAAGCCACCTTTAGTATATACTTTTGACAACTTTTTGCCTCACAGGATATATCAAGTGCAAGAAAAGTAAGTTCTCCCCTTTTAATGTTACCTGTTTCCACACTATCCTCTGGTACAGAACGGCCTTCGTATCTTTTAAAAACAGTTGTGATCCTGGTACCATCAGCATGCTCTACTATTCTTCTACCACTTGGCTTCTCAACAATTATCACCTCATCTTCTCGTACAGTCATAACCTGAAAGATTGATGGAA
Organism: Vireo altiloquus; assembly: GCA_013396875.1. Classification (NCBI taxonomy): domain Eukaryota; kingdom Metazoa; phylum Chordata; class Aves; order Passeriformes; family Vireonidae; genus Vireo; species Vireo altiloquus. The sequence continues at coordinate 31,088 of VZRF01009324.1, forward strand.
TACTCATTTATATTGGCACTGTGATACTTGTGACAGCAACAACAACAGTATAAGGCATCAGGACTGAAACTCTGAAGAAGCTTGACTACCACATCTTCATCTGCTTCAGAGACAGAGGAATCACATTTTCTTCAAAATCTAAAGCTACTGCATTTTGTAGGATGTTTTCAAAGAAAAAATCCTACAATTTATGTGATAGCAGCCCTGTCTCTGAGCTTACAGACAGTGCTATAGTAACACAAAAGCAGTAATACCGTTCCATCAGATGGGTCTGTGGCCTGATACATGAAGAGCGGCTTCAGATCCATTCTTGTTGCACCCTCAGTGCCCACTTGAATGCCTAGTGGAGTTGTTGTTATCCAAGTTCCTGCCTTAGATTGCTTAGAATTGGCCTTGTCAAACTCCTCATCCTTGGGTGAGCGTGATAGAATGTTCTTGTCACTGCGTTTTCCTGCAGAAACAAAAATTTCTGCATCAGACTTGATATTCTCTAAGGCAAGAGACAAAACCAGTAAAGTGCAGAGTTTGAGAACGCCACTTTTGACAGAATTGCAAGAAGAACTATTTAACAGGTTAGAAGAAAACTACAGCTCCTGCTACTCAAAGGCATGCTCCTGTACTAACCTTATCTAATGTGCTTCCCTACAGAAAAAGTAAATAGTGTGCTAATGCCATCAATCCTATGGTGCATCGGAAGAAAAGGATGAAGATCTCATTATGAAAGGGAATTGGACAGATCTTATTAAGAATATTATAGAGAACTCCATATTCAGGAAAAATAACTTAGACTAAGTGTATGCAAAAGACAAGAGCATAGTCCAGAGAGCAGGTTAAAAGACAGCTAATATCTAGCAAAAAACCAAACCCCATAATCAAAAAGAGATGAAAGTCTTGAATAGAAATTTGTCAAGAATAAGCAGAGGAGAGGAAAGGTGGGGAAGGTGAAAAAGTGATCATAAATAAAGGACAAGGAATAAAGGACATACACTGGTCACACATGCCAAGAATTCAAATTAGAAAATAGTTTGTCAGAGTTGTTCTCAAACATCTTTCCAGTTATCTTAAGGAATATCCTAAGAAAAAGGGCTAGACTTGACTCAAAAAGTCTCTTTTTGAGACCCCTTTCTCTTCATCAGCTGTTTTAATTCACATACTTCCAATAGATTGTAAGTTAATATGACAGGTCATAATTATTCTGTGTACTAAGTAATACTGACAGTGATCTCAGACTACACTCTGAGCTATGAAGTAAACATTTATTTGGTTCCTTCTCAGTCAAACAAAATACAGAAAGAATGGCTATATTACCACCAACCACAAATCCATAAAACCAGTTGATAATGACCAATAGTAGGTGCCTTAGAATACATACAGTGAGGAAGAAAAATGTATCCTCTGTGAGAGAAGCATTTCTTAACACAAGACTAAAAAAATGTGTAAGACAAAAGTTAGGATTTAACACTACTGTAGTTACAAGGATTTATTTTAAAAGACTTTGTGTTCAATCACTCTGATAACAACGAAGTTCTTACACAACTTTTTACTTATTAGAGTCCTATCGTGTTAGAAGAAAAAGAAATTTGGAGTAGGAGAGAAATGATTTGCTATGAAGGTAACACAGCAGTGTGCAGCAGCTAAGTACAGATTAAAATTGCATTTTCACACTGGCAGAGTTTTCATACTAAAGAAACATGCCCTTTATTAAGTATCATCAGCCCTACTAACTTTATATCTGTCCAGAACATAAAAAATGTTACCTTTGTTAGAGCTGGTCTCAGATAAAACCTCTAATTCTGCTAAGGATTGTATGTCACCTGGAGTTGTAGGTGGTGGTAGGACAGGACCAGAATCAGGACTCCTACTCACTGTGCCATCAGCAAACAGAATCTACAGAAATCAAGGACATACTTGAGGTTAAAATTAATTCAAATACCACTAGAAAGTCTTAAAAGAATGTGTCACAAATGTGATAGTCACCAGAATACTGTGGTTGATGGAGCAGAAAAAAGTAAAACTCTCAGAATGAATACAAGAAATAAACTATCTTAAAGAGAATTAATAGAACAGACTATTTAGTTGGAAGGGATCTACAATGATCATCTGGTCCAACTGCCTGACTACCACTTTAGGGCTGACCAAGTTAGAGCATCTTGTCAAGTGCATTGTCCAAATGCCTCTTAAACACTGACAGCCTTGGGGCATCAAGCACCTTTCTAGGAAGCCTGTTCCAGTGTCAGATAACCCTCTTGGTAAAGAAATGCTTCCTAGTGTCCTCCCTTGTGTTCCCTCCTCCTAGTGAACCTCCCTTGGGGCCCCTTTGAGCTATTTCCACGTGTCTTGTCAATGGATCCCAGGCAGAAGGGATCAGCACCTTCCTCTGCACTTCTTCTGTCAGGGAGCTGCAGAGAGCAAGGAGGTTGACCCTTAGCTTCTGTCTCTTCGAAGCAGACAAGCACACAGTCCTCTCCTCTCAGGACACACCTGCCAGGCCTTCCACAAGCTTTGTTTTTCTCCTCTGGACTCAGTGCAGCACCTTCCCACTCCTCTGAAGTGGCGAGGCCCAGAAGTGCTGCCAGCACTCCGGGTGGGGCTGCACCAAGGCTGAGCACAGTGGATGCTCTCCCCTTCTGGCTGTGCTGCCGTGTTTGATGCCCCCCAGGACACAGCTTTTGCCCTCTGGGCTGCCCAGGCACACCCTGCTGACTCTCACTGAGCTGCTGCCCACCAGCACCCCCAGGGCCCTTCCTGCAGGGCACTCTGCAGACACTCCTCTCCCAGTTTGTACTTGTGCCTGGCCTTACTCTGTCCCATGGGTAGGACTTGTTTATGCTAAATTTCATCCCATTAGTCAGTGCCAGAAGGAGAGCTATTTGCTGCACTTCACGGATGTAATTAATGAGGACTCTAATAATAAAAAGGCATTAAAAAAGTAATCAGTAAAGATTATTCTTTGACTAAATGGCCGCAGGTTAATGACTTTTTTTTTTGCAGCAGTGATAATGCATCTGTATTAACATATTGATCTGTACTGAGGTATTCCATATGCCTAGGACTGCTGTTAATTTTTTAGCCATTATGACAGTTCAAAAACTTTTGGTTATTTATCTAATTGTAGCTGGTTTCTGAGATCCATTACACTCAACTCTTGACATACATGTTCTCTATGTGTCAGATAAACTCTAGAATTACTCCAACCATCCCCAAATTAATTTATAAATAAAATACAATGTAGAAAAGAAATGGACAACATATAGAAACAACTCTTGATACTGTTACTGTAAAGAATTAAATATTTCTTCTTTTTTGAATGCTTATCATATGCAATACATGCATGATTATTCATAAGCATTAAGTTAATGTTAAGAAGGATGCACTCATAATCTGTTTAAACAAAAACTGCTGCAAAATCATGCTAGGCACGTAAGACCTACATTTTTCTATTAGGAAACATATGTTGAGAATGTATAGACATACAGCAGCTAGTTTCCCTGCATATTTCTGAAATGGATATATTTCTCAGGAATTGTGGCTAAATGGTTTAACATCTAGTGTAATGAATAAATGTAAAGAACTTACACTAGGCATTGTCTACTTAGACAAGAAAAAGAAATTCAGGAAATAAGGAATTATTTAGGCAGTTTCTGAGTCAAATTAGACTCCTCTTTTCATCTGTTTGCTACACATAGAGTCTTAGAGTTGAAAAAAAAAGTTGCTTGTAGATTGATTACAGTATTTGCAAAGATAGCCAATAGCACCTAAGCTGTACCAGCATTCTAGACAACCTAAATATGTGTAAACAAAGCAGGTACTTAGGAATATAAAGATTTTTTTTTCCTGGAAATTTAGGATATGTAAAGGTATCTGCAGGACTGAAGAGCAGTTCGGGTCTTTCTGGATCCCATATGACTTTTTAAACTGAAAAAAATATATGGATGCTTTGATATAGCCAAAAAAGCTGAACTAATCTACACTTCAGATGTTTAAGTTTAGGAATGTAGCTGAACCATATTCAGCCATTTCCTAATCACAAAGCTGCCTAAAATCTTCACATGCCTAAAATTTTCATTCTTAAGTCTCCCTAAGTTCTGACTCTGAATAAAGCCAAGAGCGTTTTAGTCTTGACATGGCTGCATAATTTGGTATTACTTAACTCCTTCATCTACACTGGACTCTTCTGTATCTCAGTAGACAAAACCAAGTCTAAGGGTAGTCACTTTCCATCACAATGAATTTTACTAAATTGTACTGCTTGCAATGAATTCTACTAAATATACCTGGGTAGATCCATCCATCAGGTACTTTATGACAGTTCCTTGACTAGTGATGACTCTTGACACCTCTTGTTCTGTTTGCCACGCTGGAGGTGTATAAAGATGAGAGTTCTTTACCTTTTGGGGATAACTCTGTCTAACCAGAATTTCCAGAGTAGGCTGCTCAGCCTGTTTGCTTTTGGTGTCTTTGTGCTTTATTTCACTTTCTGTAACCTGATGTTCGTCCTCTCCACTTTCCATAACCTCTTCCTCCTCTCCTTCACCTGCTTTGGCCTCGCTTTCCTCTTTCTCCACTTCTTTCTCTGCTTCAGTGCTAGTAGCTTCACCTTTCAAATCTGAAAACAAACTTTGAATTAATTAATACTGCATAGCATGCATTCAAACAGTGCTACACACCAAGCATCATGGTGTCGACAGAAGATATGCAGCTTTAGGTGAGTAAGACTAATCCTCCTTGGCTGAATCAGTAATTCACAGAGTAAGGGACAGACTCTGATTTCAGAGAAAAATTTTTAACAGTCACCCACTCAGAAACTCTGCATCCTCTTGTGAAGGTGGCTGTTTTTCCAAATGAAAACAAGGGAAATTTGAAGATGGATTCATTATGGATGCTGAACTTTTGGAAGATTAACATCAGATAAGAGGATGTCCACACAGGTGAAAAAAACCCCAAGTTTCACCAAGTTTGAATTTGTATGGAAACCCAAGTTACATAGTCTGTCTGCTTGAAAAAGTTTCTTAGATTAAATGATTACAGTGTTTTGAGTAGGCTTATGGGTATAATTATGGTAATTGTATTGAGAGACTCCATGTATTTGCTCTGTTCACCTCAACTATTCAGCATTTCAACTTATGCTTCTTGCCAAACTATGTATGTTTGAGAACACTCTGCATGTTCTTTACTTCATGCTAGATTAATCAGAGCACAATTGCTGAGCTGTACAGATTTGTTGTACATAGGTATTACATGACATCTCTACATGGCTGCTCTTAAAACTAACTAGATGACAACAAAATTCATGTTTGTCTGCTTCAAAATCTAATGGCATGACTAAAAAAAAACCCAAAAATTACTACAGTTTACAACATGCAAAGACGAACCTCACACTGATTTTCAAAAACTGGAAAAAAGAATTATTGCAGAAGGGTATGTCAAGCACAGAAGCTTTTAAGTATCTATATACCCCATGAGTCTTATAAAGGAAATTCAATGATAAGGGCAGAAAGGCTTATTATGAGTGTTTTCTCTTTATGTACTGGATGGCATAAATCAAAGGACTTCTCTGAAATAATTCCTGTTTGAAACTGATTGCATCTTTCAGAAAAGCAACAAAAAATCCAATTGTAAAACATCCAGTAGCAGAAACTCCATCACAGCCTTGGTTAGTTTTGTTAATCATTCTTACCATTAAGTGAGTATAACTTAAATCTAGTATAAAGTCCTAGTTTTCAGTTTCAAGCCCGTGAAAATAATAATATCTTTGTGTGCTGTGTTTACAAGCTATCACCAAAATCCTGTTTCCTGGTACTTCCAGGCTGGCAGCAGCCACTCCTTTGGCCTTTTCTTTGGTAATTAAATTGAGTTCTCTGAGCTAACTATAAGATACATCTTTTGATGCTTTAATAATTCTTGGCACTCTTCCCTGAATCTTCCAAAATATTAACATTTTGTCTTGTGGACTTAAGCACATATACTTTCAAAGGAGGTGCAGATACAGGTAACTGTCTTCCTGTTATCACTCAAGATTCCTCAATATATATGCATTTATTTATTGAATTTGCTTGTTTTCTTTAGTATTCCAATCTACATGCATATTCAAATGATTATCCAACATGACTCCAGAGGGCTTTTTGCAGTTGCTGCTTCCTGGCCCTCAATCTTTTATGTTCAACAACTTGTGATTCTAGATTTTATATTTGTTTGAATAAAACAACATTTCTCATGTTGCAAATACTATTAAATGGACATTATGACAAACTTTGCATTCTGACTTGAAAAATCAGTTGCATCTAAACCCATCAACAAAGAAATAATTTTCTTCTGTTATCTTAGCTTCTCTTAAATTCCTTACTTTGCAGAGTCTCAGAAAACTAACCTCCAAATCTTTCACCAAGGAAAGTTAATACAAGTCCATTGGGACAGGAGACATTCAAACTTGGAAAAGCAGGACCATCTGACATCTCTTGTGTTTGGGGAAGTGGTTCTTTCATTTCCGTCTACCAAAAGAAACGTGAATTAATTGTATTCCACATTCTGAAATAATGAAGAAAAAAATAGACTACACATTTCAGTTGTAACAATACATTTTTCTTAAAAAAAGTGCTGTCTACCACTCATATTTAATATTTTCAGAGTTTATGGATTCTGAAGTCGAAACATTAGTTATTTTCTTTGATTATGCTATCTTCTTTCATTCACCTTGAAGAGCAATCCCTCCTATCTTTATTCATTTTGCTGAGTCACTATGCTGTCTTGTGCATAGTATCAAGATGAGAAGACAATGGATAATGTGAAGCGTAACAGAGTGAAATAATTATTGAAGCTCCCTATCAGTTATTTTACCTACAATCATTAAAAGAGCACAAAAGATCAGTAGAGCAATACTTCCAATCTGCTGCAAGTACAGCACTGACTATGGAAGGGGACAGGAAAGAATGTTTGGCAGTCAAAATGTGTAATCTTCCTTGCACTGCTCTGCAGTGTGTTATAAGTGCATATTGTATTGTTGGCTTTTTACAAATATTAAAATGAATGTCATATGTGTAATGTTAGAAAACTTAGTTACATGTATATAGTTCCTTAGAAATAGCAGTGTGATTTCTTAGGATTATGTCATGATATGTAGAATACTCCTTTTTGTTCGTGTAACTCAGAGAATAGCAACAATAAGCAAGGAATTTCCCTACATTCCTGAATTGCCTGGATGATAGATAACAGTGACAGGTCTCAAACCCTGGAAGGAAGAATCTATTGATCAGGAAGTGGAACACAGGATAACCAGAGGATTTCGTCAGCAGAACTGGACCACAACAGATTGTCAAATTTTAAGCAGACCTACAAAGGCAGGATGGGAGAGGCTTGAAACTGAAAGAACACCAAAGGAATAGGAACACAAAAAGGAATATTTGAATGATGCATAAAANTAGATAACAGTGACAGGTCTCAAACCCTGGAAGGAAGAATCTATTGATCAGGAAGTGGAACATAGGATAATCAGAGGATTTTGTCAGCAGAATTGGACCACAACAGATTGTCAAATTTTAAGCAGACCTACAAAGGCAGGATGGGAGAGGCTTGAAACTGAAAGAACACCAAAGGAATAGGAACACAAAAAGGAATATTTGAATGATGCATAAAAATCTATGAATATGTATGAGACTCGGGCATTTAACTGAAGAGGTCTGTTAGCTAAGGTGTGCCCCTGGTATCATGCCAAGCTCCCAGCCAGATTAACTCTTTGCTTTATTTCCGTCTCCTATTGCCCTTTTTATTAAAGCCCTTATTAAATGTTTTAAAATTTTACCAGGAGTGAACGTCATTTCTCACAAGTGGAAACTCTTCTGATGACTACAAAAAATGAGGTTGACCTAAGAAATGTCTGAAGGCCCTGGAACATTTTTTAAAACATACAGCAATATACTCTTACATGTCATTCCCTCAAAGACTACAATGGACTACACTATGCCAGTAGTCATAAGATGAAAACAGTTTTGGGTTGCAGATACATGCAACAGAGAGAACTTATCCTGGTATTATCCCATATTCTTGCTTTTTAGGAACTGAAACATAATGGGGAAATGGCAGATATTTTGCCACCTGTTTTTCAGCATAAAAGATGCTGGATATTTTACAGTTAATTTAAGTAATATTAATGGTAGTTAAGGCTACTCTCAATACTGTAAGATTGTAGTCACAGGAGGTAGAAGTCACAGAATAGGGCAGAAGTAACCCTCAGTTGTCATCTACTTCTGCCTGTCTAACAGTAAAAAGAATAATCAAGTACAACTACATAGTGAAAAATTCTAATTCTAACCTATTCTAAAAATTTCCAGGGTTGGAGGTTTCCTGGTAAACTATTCCTTTACCTTGATTAACCTTACTGGCATTTTGACATTGATTGACCTGAATCACTACTGCAGAAAATTAGTTTACTTCTGATTTTTTCTGCTGATGATATAGGCTCACATAAGAGATGATGGTGTTCTTTAAGGTCTTTACGGAAGGTTATTCTGTCTCTCAACTCAAGATCAAACAAACCCAAACTAATTCTTTTAAACCTTCCACACTGGTTAAGTTTTCTAGACCTGTAATCCTTCACGCTTCCCTTAAAACTCTCTGTGTGGCCCATATTTTTCTTGCAGTGCATTCTCCATAACTGGACACAATACTCCAGCTGAGACTCTACCAGCCCTAGAAGATAAATAACTTCACCTATTTAGGCTATACTCTGTATTCACATCTCTGTGGTCTTTGCCCTTCTCACAGGAAGATGGCATTGTTGACTTATGTATAGCTTGTGATCCATGACCACTCTCCGACCTTTCTCTATGGAACCGTCACTGACACAACTGTTACCCATTCTACAGACATATACTGTTTATTTATATATAATTTGTAGAACCTACCAATTATTCTTACTGAATTGCATCCTGTTTTACAGACTGTCCATGTGAATTTGTCAAGTCTGACTTGGATTCTAATCCTGTTCTCCAAAATACTTGCAGACTCACAGACAGGTGCTGTATGCACTAATAAGGATACTCTCTATTCAAAGTTATTCTAAACCAAATAGTTAAAAATCCTTTTAGTTTAGAAGTCATCCTGACAGATCTTTAATTATAGGGCTATTTTTCTATGGGGTTTGTTTGTGCCATGCAATTGCTGTATGGTATGTTGAGTGCTGTTTGGCAAGTCCCTACACCACCTTCCATGCTGAAATTAGGTAAGGAGCACTTTTTGTGGATATGCACAGAATCTGTGTTGCAACAACAGCCACAGTATTACTTCAACCACAAGGTATTAAAAACTATTTCAGAACAGAAGTTCAGAATCTGCTTTCCAAAGATTCATTCTTTCTTTTCAAAGATCTGTACTGTGACAGAAGTACTTCAGCTAAAGGCAAAAGTAACTTCCTCAAATTGGCTTGTGATCAGCTGGAAAGAACAAATTACAGAGCAAGATTGTGCAAAACTGTCTTCACTAATCTGCCGGTTGGTTAGACTTTTGAATACAGGTTTTGGAAAGCAAAAAAAAAATTCTACTTGGTAAACTAAAAATTTAGCAGTTCTTGTAACTGAGATATTAGTAAACATAGAATGGCTTAGGTTGGAAGGGACCATAAAGATTGCCGAGTTCCAGCTCCCTTCCAGGAGCAGGGACAGTTTCCACTAGATCAGGGTGCTCAAGGTCCCATCCAACCCAGCCTTGAACACTTCCAAGGATGGGGCATCCACAACTTCTCTGGGAAATCTGTTCCAGTGCCTCAACCACCTTCACAGTAAAGGATTTCTCCCTAATATATCTAATATAATATATCTAATCTAAATCTTTCAGTTTAAAGCCATTCCCCCTTGTCCTGTCACTACATGCTCTGGTAAAAAGTCCTTCTTCAGCTTTCTTGTAGGCCCATTTAGGTACTGGAAGGTGCTCTAAGGTCTTCCCAGAGCATTCTCTTCTCTGGGCTGAACAACCCTAGTTGTTTCAATTTGTCTTTACAGAAGTGCTCCAGCCCTCTGATCACCTGCAGTTTAACAACTGTAACTGTAAAGCAAAAATTAACAAAAAAAGGACTTAGGCCATGGCAGAGACACTGCTTTACTTCACGGAGTCATAAAGACTAAGTTCATTAACAGCTGCCAATATGTACATCTGAGAACAACTGAAAGAGTAAAACATATCCTTAAGAGCACCACAAATTGTTAGGAATTTGTAAAGGCACAGCTCAAAGTCCTCTGAGAAGAATATATGATTCTTTACAGAAGTTCATGCATTTGAAGTTTTGTTTGTTTCTTTGGATTGGATAACGTCTCTTCTCTCACCTTTTCTTTGTCTTGCTTTTCCACGTCATCAAGTGATAAAGAGGCTAATTTTCCACGGTTTTCTTTGGTAGAAGGCAGAGCTTTTCCTGATCTTTTTCTGTCAGACTTATCTTTTTTCCCCACAGCTGATGTAATAGGAGCAAGTGTTGTCGGAATTACGGTCGGAAGATGAACAGAAGGGATGCTCAGGATTCTTGCTAAGACAGGACCTGTTTCATCAGCTAAGGAAGGGAAAAGCAACATTTTTAATGTAATTAACTTTCATAAATGTAGATGGCCACATTTTCGTTTTTAAAATTTTACCTTAGAAATAATAACCTCAGTGGGGAGTTTATTATTTCAGATAGAGGGACTGAATATATAAGAGTATTTAGAAAATATTTCCATACACTGAGAACTTATTAGCCTAAAAGACATCTTCAAACTATTGCTTCCCACAAGTTGTCACTTGGTCGTCACCTCAAAAATAAAAAAATACAATTTTAAAACTCTCTTTTACTACCGGAGTACTTAGAAGTGGAGACATTCTGAGTCTAGTATCTAGTGTGTTATGCTTTATACTGGGCTGAACCAGCACAGACTGACTCTAGTAATTTTGTATTACATAGGTCTCTTTTCCTCTAGTTATTCAGAAAGATTCTAATGATCTATACTTGATAAGACTCTTGCAATTCTTAAAGCCAAGCATTAGGACAGACTGCCAGGCATGTCAACAGGAAGTAGTCATGTTGCCTTTCAAAACAATTTCTTGAAAATAAAAAAAAATACAAGCTTAGATTTTCTGTAATTATTTCAACACACTGACACTTTTCTTTCATAGAAATTTCACCTACGCCTTTACTTTGGTTGTCCCCAAAAATGAGAACATTGAAGGTAACAATGAAAAAGAGTCTCAGTCTTAAGACTAAGTGTCTTTAGAAATCGTGCGAGAGATGTAAAATTCCAGAGGACTGCCTGTTAAGGAAGGTTTCTCTCCTTTTATACACACATTCACATGCCTAGGACATGAAATTGTACTCCCATAATTTTGTCAAGACACAAAGAACAAGTGTAGAAGTCCTGTAGTACCCAGAATCAAAAGCAAGTGCTCAAGCAGTCCCAAATTCATAAAGAGACAAGGAGACTATTTCTAACATAAACATAAGGTGATCTGAAGTTAATTTCTGATAATGCTGGAGAAAATAAAGAATAATTTGAAACTTGAAGAAATAGTAACATTTCCCCAGAAACAAAAAAGTTGCATAAAGCTGAAAAACAACCTGAGGCCTTTTATCACCTTAGTTTCCCTAAAAGGAAAATGAAATAGATAAGTGTGAAAAACAGTTAGAAAAATGAGAATTAGGGATTTTCCAGAAAACGATTTCAGTACTGCAGGGAAGAAGGGTAATTTGCACACAATTTAACTGATCAGTGGAGAGAAACTACAGATTCCATGGTATACCGTTCTGCATTAGGGATGGATGGCATATGAGAATCATCAGAGAGTATTTCTGGTCAGAATTATCCTGAGCACTTACAATACAAAGACCCACAGGAATCTGGCATAAGCAAATTATCATAGAAAAACTGCAAGCAATCAAGGAATGCCAGTTAGAAGTGCTTTAAAGCTCAACATGGCAAGGATTAATCTAATGTAGAACAGGATGAATTATGGTGAATGTGAAAAAGCCTAAACAACACAGCTGATACGTAGGTGTTTAATTAGACATGTCTCTCTTTTATGCCAAAATCCAAGTTTTTGCAGTCCACTATTGTGAATGCTCTTTTGGCCCAAGTCTAAAAAGCCTTTTTTTTTAGTAATTAATTTGTAAATATACTTGTACAATTAAAACTGAGTGTAGAGTTCAATGGTTTACCACAGTCCACACAAAGATGCATTCAATTAAATGTTTTCATATTTTAAGAGCTGAAAAATGCTGGAATTATTTTCTGATCAGAGAAGGGTTTCACTTTTATCCATAAGATGGTTTCAGTGGCCTTTCAAATGCAATGGAAACAAAAAGCACTTGGTAAAAGGAGATGCTGTTTTCACTGTGGTTTTCTGAAGCAATTGCTTCCAGTTGGTGAATGTGTTTATTGAAAGGCTGAGAGAAATCCCTCATTATATCTGCACAACTGTAACCTAAAGTCCAACTCCTACAGTAAAATGAAAGTTCCATAATCACCTATATAAGTTTACAAAAATATTATTTCTTGGAAAACCAAGAAGACTCCTCAGCAAATCACATTTTCTTTGGCTCAAATTAATTGGCTGATTTTGCTGGGCTACTTAATAACAATACTTGCACTGCTCTGTTTTCACAGTAAGCAGAAAAGCTAGGAGACCTCCCTCCATTTTGAAAATTGAATCATAGAATATTCTTGACAATGTAATCTCATTTTGAGCTTTACTGAAAATTCCCCACCATGTAGTAACAGCTGCTGAGAAAGGCAGAATTGCATGCAACAAATTATTGGGTTAAGGAGTGCATGAAGGAAAAAAAGGAAAAAAAATTCCCCCGGACGTTCTCAAATATCCTCTTCTATTTGCTTACTTTACCTGCTGCCTCCCCTGTAGGTCCATAATAGCTCAGGGACAGCTGGATTCCATTTTCCAAGGTGGCTGAAAAAGATCCAAACTTGCTCACAGCTTTCTTTTGAGTTTTCAACTCTCCTTAAAAAAAAAAAAAAAAAANGGTAAAAAAAAACCAAACTTTCCCACAGCTTTTTTTTTATTTTTCAACTCCCCTTTAAAAAAAAAAAAAAAAAAAAAAAAGAAAAAGGTAAAGATAGCATTTTTAAAGACACATACCAGAACCACCTCACCTGTAAACCAATGGCTGGTGTGAAAAGTGGAACCTCGGTGAGGATGACTAGCCTAAATAGACTAAACAGGGCAGGGAAACCAACATTCCATTCATAGGGTACTATATAATAGTCAGTTTTGTGCAATATACCTGTGGGTTTTTATCCAGAAATAGAATTCTAATTAGCTAGGTGTGTAAAAGCAGGTTTAATAACAACAACTAGTAAAAAGTCTTATTGAATTTAAGCAGCAAAAGAACCTAGTTCTGGAGTTATGGATCCTTGTTTCTTGACTAACAAGAATGTTAAACTGCACATTTCTATTGCCTGTGGCCTATGCACTAATAAAAATCCCTGTCTCTCACATGTTGTCACAGGGACAGGAGCCGGACTTTGATTATCCCCAAAGGTCCCTTCCAACTCAGGATATTCTATGATTCTATGTGTGTTCTTGGAGGAGAAAGTAAAAGAAAAGACAGAAAGTTGAGAAATAAGATCAAAAGACACGGCTGGGATTTGTAAAATTGGATCAGGAGTCAAACTCACAAAAGGTGCAGATCAAGGTGTCATGTGATGAGTATGTCATGGTGAAAACCACAGGAACCAGGAAAGATACACCTCCCAGACACTGGGTCCTACCCTTGCCTCTACTCCAACTGCTACTGCCTTAAAGAAATTTTCTGTTGTTAAGAGGAAAACTTGGCATTTCTCATATGGGGAACAGCTTCTTAAAACTGTGAGGAGTAGCAGAGAAGACTACAAAAGAAGGTTAAAGCAGGCCTGGCCATCTCCTAATCTCATCAACATGGGACACATCCTGAGACCTTGTCTGCTCCTATTTCTTGTCTGTCACGGCAATGCTTATTGCTGAGCAGAACCTGCAGGATGCCGTTTTGGAATTTTGACTGCTTTATAAGTTTGTACTACTTGTCCACTGTTGTACCACTGTCAAGTGTCAGAATGGATTGATTCTTGTCTTCCCTACTGCCTTTCTATAAAGTCTTCTTGTTACATGGGAGGAAAGCTTCTCACTTGTGCCCAGTGAATTCAACTTGTCTCAGATATTTGCACACTGGTAATTGCCAGTACTGTCTGGCAGACCCCAGAATGACACAGGTCAGCTTTCAGAAGTGCGGACGAAAAGAGTCTCATCTGTGGAAGGGATGCAAATTTTCTATTCAGACAACCTACAATTACATCACTGATGGCTGCTGAAGCCGAGGGGAGAAGCAAGAGCAGGATGCTTTCTAACACTGATGAAGATTAAAAGAGTTAAGATGCCTAAGTTACCATTTTTCACTTGTCAAATTGGTGGCAGCAATTCCATAATGCTTTTGGCAAACATACACATGCATTTTTAGAACTGGTTTCCTTCTTGGAAATGCTCTCACCTGGGTTCAGAAAGGATTTGGATTCAATGCTTCTGAGTGTTAACAGTATGTCAACCAAGAGTAGAAGCTGCTGGGCTGCAGAAAGATATATTTTCACTGCAAAGGTCTTGAGGAGGCACTAATGGTATGGTCATCTGACCCACAAAAGGAGGTCCACTTCAAAAGCGGAAACCTTCCCTTTCAAGGGCATATGTTTACTTTGGTCACAATGGATTCAGTTTTCATCTTCTTAAGCTTTCTCAGGGCACTTTAAGAACCAAATGAATCCTCCATGAAAGAAGAAAATGATTTTCTTAAAGAATGGTAACTCTTCATTGATTTCCTTTCTTTGGAAAAGAGACTGGTTTGCCCATGTTGACCTGCACTGTGCTTCTACATCTTGCTAAGATCTATCTATACAGTGCTTAAGTCAGCCAATTTGATTTTTACTTCGCTTTATGGAAGACTGACTTTTCTTACTCTCTGGCCATTAGTAACAATTTGTTTTCTGTTAGTTGATAGGTTTTGCATCCAGTTATTAAATATGTTAAACTATTAATTCTTTATATCAGTGACATCAATCCACTGACCTGATCTAATTTGCTGTTCTTCATTAATGCCTTGCTCTTCAGCTTCTTTAAAGTTTTTCTCGGGGTCTGTGATATGAATGAAGAAATTGTGGTTGTCTTTTATTACTTTCACCTTTATTAAAGTTGGACCTATAAAACAATGGAATACCATTATTGCTCCCACAAGGCTTCAGAACTTATTTGCACCCAAATAAACCCTGCACCTGCAACTTAAAAGCACTCAGAAAAAGAAAATTGCTCATAACTCAACTGAATCACATAATAGAAAACCAAGACAACAAAACTAACGTTATCTGAGTTTAGACTAAATATTCAAAACCTTCCTGATAACTGGATCTGAGAGGCTAAAGAAGAATCTGTTGCTTAGATATATTGATTGTATTTGACTGAAAAATAATTTGAACATTCTTGAACTACCACGCATCAGTTGCCATTGAACAAATAAATATGAAGTGATTTTTCTGCATTTCTAGTTTTCTGGTACTTCCTTTATCTATCAACTGTTAACATATTACAGGTAAATGTAAAGATTAGTAGTGATAGAGGCTAATACAGATTTTTTTAAACTGTATTTTTACTGTTGAGACATGAAAAAGCATTTATAGGTTAAGAAACTATCCCATCAGTTAGTACTGAGTCAAAGCAAAGTATAAAGAAATAAAGAATCACTTTTTGCAAACTCTATCTTCTCTACTTGAATCTGTCCTCCATCGGATGGGAAAAGGTATTGATTGGTTCCTGATACTTGAATGACATTCTCTCCTGTATCGTAGCCATGAAACTGGAAAAAACAAGTTTTAAATTATCTGTAAATGAGAATGGCAGAACCCATGAAAGAGGCAAATGAAGGACAGATCATCAGGAACATACTGTACCTGCCCAATATATCTTTTGCTGAGATATTTAACTAATGTAATAAAAACTTTAGCAAATATTTAACATGCTATTGTCATATCCAAATAATTTCTCAGTTATTAACTGAAGTAATTTGTTACATGTGAAAATCATCATGGAAACTGAAGAGTAGCAAGTAGACTGGTGGGTTAACATACAGTGTGAGAGAAAGAAACATTCTGGTCAAATACAAAGAGACAATTTACAATGCCATGGGATCACATAAAGGGCAGGTAAAGATTCAGTTTTCTACCCTCTAGGTTTTGGAATGGGAGCCCCCGGTGGTGTAGTGGTTAAGCACACGGCACAGTAATTGCCGGGACCCGGGTTCGAATCCCGGTCGGATGCTCCCCGGGCAGGCAGAGCTCGTTAGCCCTGCAAGGGGGCAATCTGCCTACGTCCTGAGGAGGACCTCAGCTGCCACTGTCCAGAATCGCTTTGGCCCGGCAGATTGAACCTCGGGATTAAAGGGTGGGCTCAGATCTGCGCGCCCTGTGTCTCACCTAAAAAATCCAGTGTGCAGGCTGGAAGGTCTGAAAGGAAAAAGAGGCCTTCCCCGGATCTTCGTACGCGAAGGCTGGCCAGCAAAGGTTTTGGAATTCATATACTATAAATCTAATTAGATTTCTATGCCTTCCAAAGTGCCACAAGATAGCAAAAATTACATAAGTGTACTCAAATAAGTTCAGACTGAAATGTCATCCATTTCTCAGCCTGAAGTCTGTACTTAAGCAAATTTAGACTAAATTACATTGATTGTATGCAAGTTTTGGATGCAAGACAGACTCTGCAAATACAAGGAGGTGCAAACTGCTGAAAAACTGAACAAAACTAGTGAAGAGCTCCCTCTTCTTAACAGGCAGAAAAAGGGGAACTGCTGTCTCCAATGAAGTGTCTAGACATGAGTTCCTGGGATTGCAAGGGACATGAAACACAACTACAGTTTAGATTTCATGTGCCTTAATCTTCAAGACTGAGCTGAGCTCTACTTTTCCTGTTGCACGCATGGAAATGGAGTTACTTTCTGAAATACAAAAAATCCGTATTTCAGATTAGAGCACTTCAAGAACATGAATTTTGAAAGAGGAAATGTAAGAAACAGTGGTTTCCAGTGTGGACAGTCAAAACTTCAACTAGGTCTAGCAGTCCCTTAATATGGAAAATGGGACAAGTTCTTATGTCATCCTCTCCCCCAAAAATCACAATATGATCAACTTATGCTTGTGTTCATGTCACATTACACTAAAAAATAAAATTAAATCATCTGGTCTAGGGTAATCTTGAACATCAAAAACTGCTTTTCAAAACTCTTAGAAAAGGATCTCCTGCTAAAACAACAGAGGTAACTAGACCCATTTAGGCTTATTTTGCCCTGAACTCAGATTTCACAATAGATAATAGCTTTGCTGTAATCTTGACCCTATATATAGTTAGCACTTTTCTAATATGGTGTAATAATACAACTCCTTACCTTATAAACTTTCTCAGAACATAGTTCTGGACTGCTTTGATCCTCCTCAAGTTCAGGGGCTTTTTCTGGCTCGTTTGGAGACTTCTCTTCGTCAAGTTTCTTGTTGGAATCTTTCCTTTCTTTATCTTTTATCACCTGTCCTTTCTTTAGACTTTTCGAATATTCTTCCCTTTCTTGTTTTTCTTCCTTTTTTCTTTTTGCTTCCTCTCGTAATCGGTCCTGCTCCATCTTCCAAGCCTACATTCAACGTTAGGAATTAAACAGACTGTGTTTATCTTTCTACTATAAGATATTTCATATGTGCATGCTGAAAACAGTAGAAGCAAACAAAACCAAAGGAATCAAAGAGTTCTAAGCTAAGACATGTTTCCAAATGTGCCGAAGTCTTACAATATTATGCACCAAATTTTGGATAAAATGATGGATTCATTCAATCTTCAATCTGTGGTCACTGCTGACCACAGGAAATGAATCAGGTGATTATTCATATCTTACACAATCATCACAGGAGAATGATTTTGCTGTTTACCACCAAACCACAATGCATCACTGGTATTAGTTTATTCCCCAAATGCAACTGTGAGATAAAACAATTTAATTTTTTTACAGAAAGAGGAATGAGTTATCAATGCCAAAATTATCAGCTTGCATCAGGAAGACATTTGAGATTTTCTGGAGTGTTTAGGATTTTGTAGCACTTCACAGTCTAAAGATACCAAAGTTGAAGCATTTCTGGGGGAGAGATGGCAAGCATTGAGAGTTACAAGTCAGGTATTAGCCTTGTTTGAGCTGTGACAGTTAACACCATTTCCTATCTACATTCCATATCAGGACTTGAATTGCACAGCATTACACACTGTGAGAAAGATGAGACATTCTATGTCTGTGAGGTGTCAAAAGAAAGCAGGTGAGTACAACACCAATAAAGCTAGATTTGTGCATATTAATGGATAGTGCCAATGCTAAGACCTAAACAACTGTGTGCTTAATTCCTACCTCAGACAGAAACTTACTGTGTAAACCTGGGCAAGTCAATTAATCTGTGTGTATGGTCATGGACTAAATCTATAAAATAGAACTCTCTGACATCAGGGAACTCTGAGGTACCATATTTACATTCCCTAATTTCAAAGAGCTGTAGACAGTGAAAATAGAGTTGGGTGAACAAGTACTTCCATGAATCTGGATTTCATCTTTTCACACCTTTACAATCAGAAAACTCCAGTAAATAGTAGGATATTATCCATAACTTTCATTTCCTAGTATTGCAATTATAAATTGCTTTGGAATGCCTAGTTTAACTCCAAATAGCCTTCCCTTAAGAAAACAACTTAACATGACTCACAATCAATAAGGAATAAATTAGAGAAAATAACATATACAAAAAATAACAAAGACCAGAAAAAGTAAGAGAACTCAGTCAAGCCTATGTAAGATCAAAGGTTTACCTTCCTAAGAAAGCAGTGCTAGTTATTCCATTTCAGAAACATATGTATTTTTGCCTAACCTTTAGAGAACCTTCTCTGATAATGGGACATCCTTCATCCTTGGATTGAGACTCTGTTACATTATCAGGTCCGGATGTGCTGCCTTTGAAAAGTGAAAGGGAGAATAAGCAAGGTAATAAATATAGGAAAATGGAATAATTTTTAAAAATGAGAAAAAAAAGGTGCAAATAAATAAAAACTTGTATTTAAAAATAGTAAAAGCAAAAAAGTACAATAAAGCAAACCTTAAATATTTTTAGAAATAAAATAGAAAGTCTGTTCAGGTTAGAAGAAACTTACCTGACCATGACTATTGCTTGGTTCTCATAACTGGGGACCAAATACACTAAACAATATATCAACAGATGTAAAGACTGGCTCTCTGCTTCTTGCTGTTGAAGGCTTTGCTCCAGAAATTTGTTTGTTTGTTTTTTAACTGAGCCAGAGCAAGCTCAATACCAGAGTCATAGACATTGCAACCTTTCAGGACAAAAAACCCCAAATAAATGCTACCTGAACCTTCAAACCTTCACTAAAAAAACACTCACCATATCCCTTCTTCACTATTATGGCTTTATAGCATCTATGACTTATGAAAAGAGTATCTTCAATGAGTATAGTTTTATCCTATGCTTTGATACCCTATATTTACCTCCTAGAAAAGATAATTTAAAGTATGCTATCAGAAATTTCTAGTTAAATTACTTTGTATGGTGAAGCAGAAATTGCAGTGTCAGTGAAATTGAAAACACCTAAGGACACCACTGCCCATCTGCGTGTTCCAGCTAAAGGTGATTATGTCCTTTCAGCAAGTGAACTACTCTATGAATCATATCTGTCATGAAGCACCACGTGGGCAAGATTCAATCTAGCTCCTGTGACAGCTAGATATGTACAAATTATGATTTAGTAGTCATAACTGTACTTTTAGTTCCCAAACTATAATCAGAGGTGTTAACTGGGTTGAGGAGGAGTGTTTCTATTTTTGTAAATGCTAACTGCTAGGCCCTGGAGGTTTCAAAGTGCATTCTCAAAAAAGGTAAAAAAGCAAAGGTTAAACATAAACAAATCATTGTTAATACCATTTAAATACACAAGCAGACGATTTTGACAAAAGTTTTTTTTTGTCAATAGGGGTTTGCAGATTCTGCTGCCTGCTGAACAGTTGCTGTATGAACTGCTTACAATTTTCATTTCCCAAAATGCTGCTTGTAATTCAAGTTTGCTCTGCAGTCTTGTCAATTCAAGTTTCCAGTTTTAGCCTCTAGCCCACAGCTTCTGACTTCCAGCTTTTATCCTGCCCTTTAAAAAGGAATTTTCCTGAACCATGTTGCCATCTTTAACTACTGCTCACCTCTTCGTATGTTCAGTCATCTGAACAGATTCATATTTATATGTAATCCTTAATCTCATTAGATAACCAGAGCCACTGAAAATGTAAATTGATACTAAAGGTCTCAGTTTTGAGAACAGAGAAAGATGCAGAATATAGAAATAAATACATTTAATTAATTCCAAAACACATTTATGCCTATGTAGATGCCAAAACAAGGTCAAAAAAAACAACCCCATACACAATTCTGCTCTGAACAAATTTGTGTCTTAGCACTTAGAGTGAAAAATTAATTTAATAGAATACAATAAAATGATACCCACTTTTGGCTTTCTTACTAAAGTCAGTTTTTTTGACAGCACAGGCAGACAGTCCAAGAGGGCCCTCTGCCATGGCTTTTTCCAATTTAAAATACTCTATTTCCTTACCCCTCTTCTCTTTTTGGTATTTTTCTTCTTCCTCTTTCACCCAGTCTTCAATTAAGTTGGCCACCAGCTCAAGATAGTTCCTGAAAAGCAGAATATCCCTCTATTTAACATAATACAGTTTTCACTAATAGGATTTCTTGGCTTCTCTTTTGTTTCTTATACAAGTATTTTTCTACAATCTTTGACACAAGGCTTGTATTTGACATGGTTTCTCTCAGTTTTTACAGGAAGTGGTATTTTTGCCCAGCTGGTATTTGCTTAGTATATGTTATACTTGGAATTTTGGTTATCCTTTCCGCAAACACACATAAGAAACTTGTCTGCCAAAGAATACCTGCTCCTAAAGAAAAATTCAGGAAATCAGAACACTTCAAGACATTCACTTTCAAAAAAGGTTCAGACTTGTTCTCATCCTCACTGTTGTACCACTGAATGATCTATTTTCATAGTTGGGCTTGATTGATGTTGATTTTTAGAATATGCTTCACTTGTCTGTTCATAAACTGAAGTGTTATTGTATGTAATGTCAACCTCTTCTTTATCGGTGTAACAAGAAAGGTGTTTGGAAATTGTCATCCAAATCCAAATTAGAGAATCAGTGTAACATAACCTGGCATACATTAAGAATACTCAGAATTAACAATTAAGTTGAAGTGAGAACTGAATGACAAACTATCCAGAGTCTGCAGATGGCATCTGCAGTTGCATTGTCTCATATTCCAAAGGTATATGAAATGACTGCTAAAGTAGCTCAGCGTAAACAACTGCTTTCAAGAAAGGAGGAAGCCTGGGAATCTTATATGCAGTTGCCACTCAACTCCTCATTTGGACTGTTATCACAATTCTTTAAAGTAAAATTCTTCATGTGTGCAAAATGAAAAAGAGCTTTTGAAGAATGCATCGGATTCAGTTGCTGTGTCTTCATGATATTTTGTATTTACAAGTTCAAAATGATTCAACTGTATTCAAAAACTCTATATGGAGTAGAGGCTATTGGGTATGACCATGTAGACAATAGAATCAATTCTTGACCTCATGACAGTTTTAAAGCTCTTATTGCAGCAGGATGTCAAAGAGAATTAATATGTTGGCCATGTACACAGGCTGGAGTATGCAGTTCATGTACAGCTTCAAGAGACACAAGTCTCTCCCACCTTCTGCAACATAGGCGGAGTCTGCTTTGGGAAACTATGTATATGTTGATCATATACATACTCAGCAGGGAGAAGGTTATTCTGCTTGTACCTGAGGAAAAGTGCACAAGCTATAGAAACCTATGGTGTTGAAAACAAAAGGCAAAACTAGTCTGGAACATAGAGTTGACAGTACTGGAATAACTTGAAGATGAATATATGTTATAAATAAAAAAGAGATTATTCGTGCGGAAAATATTTTAGGCCAATGAAACAGTCATTCAAAGTCTAAAATACACATTCTATTAATATGTATTCTGATGTCACTACTGCCAATGTCTGACTCAGAAGCATTTCTCAGAAAGGATTATTCTTTTCCAGTAACTTGTGTAATATGTTTACTATGAAACTGTAAACAAATGTCATTAACTTTGAGCAAAAGAATAATTTTGATAATGCCTGAATTCATTTGACTTCCTGATACAGTGGTCAGTTATCCTTATTTTAACCAGAGTTAAAATGTTTTACATACACAGTTATCACTGCAGGTACATGTGTCCATGCCTTTGGAATCCCTTACTCAGCAGCATCACTAGATTTCACACACAGTCTCCTGCTGCCTACCCTTTAAACGGTATAATTGCTGAATTTTCAGATGTTCTACATGAACTACAGGACCTGATATCCATAAAGAAGAAAGAAGGTAACTAGGATGTCTGGGAGCAAAAGCTGCTGCAACATCAGAAACTTAATTTCCTCTTTGCATGAGAATTTGCTGTAACAGAATTCGCTGACTCACTGTAATCAAAATGAAATTATTCTGTGAGTCTGTAAACAACTGATTAGCAGATAAAAGAATTATTATATATTCCAGAGAACAACTATGATACAACCCTACAAAGATGGTTTGTGGTCTATAAGATGTCACAATAAAGAAGTAACGAGTGAGCACAGATAGAGAACTCCTATCAGAGAGATGGTCAAGCACATCATCTGTTGTGCATTTGCAACTCTTCTGTGATGAAAGTGTGATTCTTAAAGATATACCAAAAATTAGAATGATAGTAATTTAAATAAATTGTTACTAAACTCATCAGGAGTCAGTTATTTCATACAAAGGTAAAACCAAGGAATACTACTTAATCAATAAGTAGAGTTTGTGCCCTTTTCTGGCAACTCAGCACAATCTGGAAGCTAATTGCAGGCAACAGCTTGAAGCACTCCAGGTATTTAATGAGTGTCTTCCACAGAAGTGTTATGTTGCTTGGAAACATACACTAGCAAATATTTCCGACACTTTGTCTGGAAATCTGAAATGATCTTTAGCAATATGGCTGAATAAGGTCTGAAAATGTGCTGATTATTTTGCAGAGCATAGTCAGTATCAACGCCACATAACAGAACCCAAAGAGGACCTATAGCTCTTCAAAAATTCTAAGTAGCATATATAGCAGTGATGTTGAAGATGTCTAGGAAACAAGAGCAAAGCCAAAGCACCTTGTTAGCGCTCATGTCATTTTCTTTAGGAACTCCTTGCTGCGTTGAAACAGAATGTCACTGGAGAAAGAAGGCATGTACCAAGCAGAAGCTATCTCTAATGTCTAAGCCTTGTTTCCAGTGGATGTGGAAGAGTAAGAAGGAGAAGGCACACAGTTATTTAATCCTCAACTGAATTATAATGCATCTCTCAGATAAAATGCATCATTTCTCCTTTGGATGCAAAATTAGCAACTTTTCTTCTGTAGGTATCAAGAGCTTTTCCCTTTTCTCAGTTAGTCTTGAACTATTTCAATGAATGCCCTTTCAAGGTGACCAGCCAATCTCTGGTTCTACAACCCCACAGATGAACAGTTGTTGTTTCAGGGAGAAATGCTTCCTGAGGAACTCTGCTACCTCCCTCTGCTTTTACAGCACCAGTATGCTGCTGGGATGAGGCATTACTCAGTGTATGCAAACATCAGGTGGCACATTAGATGTTCTGGGTGTGTGAGCTGCTCTCTGGTGGTTGTTCCAAAAGTGTCTCCCATGGGTCTCATATCATATGTGTCAACCCTGCCCAGACAACTCAAATACACTAGGCAGCTAAACTGGTTTCAACTGTTTACATTTAAGAAACTTGAATTAGGCACCTAATGTCCAGTGTCAAAATAAGTGTAAGAATGGCTGGCACAGTAAAGAGCTCTGGGTGCCAACAGAGTCTGAGACCACTCAGATCTTGAGACCACTGACTCTCTGCTGATGCTCTCCTGACTCTCTATCTGAATGCAACACCCAGCTTTACTTGGACATAGCATCTTTCACTTATCTTTTGAGGAAGATTTTAGTTGGTACATAAATGCAAAACCACTGACCAGACATTCAGTGGATCTGCCCAACAAAACACAAACCAGCCAGAATTTTCTTCAAGGAACTTTGAATTTCTGCTGGTAAATCTCTTGTGGCTCTGGTCCTAATCCACTGTTGGTCCTAAATCACTGTTGTGATTTCCACTGCTAATCACAACAGCCTCTTTTCATGGCAAATAATTTAATTCCAAGTGCCTGAAAAGCTGAGATGTACCTACACAGAGTTCCTTGACTGAGAGCAAATATACAAAATACAGTACAAAATACAGCTTCAGGTAGGCACATTTTGCCTATTTAGTATTCAAACCTGTTCAAATATATAGGTGCCAACAAAAGTTTACTATAAAAAATTCCCATAATCTGATAAATGAGGCACTACATTTAGAAAGGGATACATGCAGACAAATGGGGGTGGGGGTGAGGTGTTTTTATACTGGGTAATTTGCTTGAAATTCCATTTGATAAATCTAATTAATCCATAGAGCAACAGAGTGACATAATTAAAGATAGCTCAGCTGTCTCTCCATGGTATTTTAATATTTTTACATATCAGTACATGGACACTTATTCTATTTTCAGTCAACTATTTGGAATAGCAGTTGGATCTACATCATCAGTTATATCACTGCGTCAGTGCAAAATTGTATTCCAAAATAAACAGGTCCACTGACAAAAGATCTAATAGTGGACATATCAACCACTTGCATGCCTCTAACTAGTGGGCAGATAGTGACAAGGAATTAAGAAGAATGAGTTATTCTTCTTAAAATAGAAGAAGAAAAAGATCCAAATATTAACAAAAGGGAGTTGAACTTTTCTCAAAAAAATTTTCCCACTGAATCACTCAATTTAAGTACATATAGTCGAAAAACATGGTAAGTACATACTTAAATGGAATTATTCTTTCAACATCCTTCATCTGAAATGTCCCCAGTACAATTTTCCTGAGGAAAAATCCTAATATGATTTTGATTGTGCATGTGCATTATTTACCTTTTTGTATTTGATTGATAAGGGGCTAGGCATTGCATTGTTCTCACCCAGAAAAGTTCAACAGAATTCTTTTCCTACAGCACTGGTTTTGACCTGCATGACTTGCCTTCTCATGAATGTGTCACACAGCTATGCAGACCTAATTTCCTACTCTCACCCATGCGGGCTTTAATGGAAAATGACTGTGAATGAGATAGGGAAGATAAAATCAATTACCTGAATCCAGCATTAGAGTGCAGGGCAACATTCCAAGTATCTTGGCACAGACGATATTGATTCATAGGATTGTGAAAAATCATCAATAAAGAGTTATCTTGGGTATGATAAAAGGAATCAATACATCTATATTCTTGGGATGCTCTATTAAGAACCTGAAAAGGAAAGAAATAGAGGTACATCCTCCCTGCAGACAATAGCATGTGTGCAGAGGCTACACAGCACAGCTTTGAGCAACAGGCGCTCCAGAACTCCACTCTCCTATAAGATTCCAGCAACCTGAATTGTTCTGGTAGGTGGAAATTGAAACTGCATTGTTATTCATGTTGAGAAGAGATACCAACTATGCTCCACCTTCTGACTGACCATGAATGAAAAAGTTCAGCTACATAAAAATCAAGTAAATTCAAATCTTAGACAAATACTTAAACAAGTTTAGATAATATTTAAATTTGCTGGCCAGCCTTCGCGTACGAAGATCCGGGGAAGGTCTCTTCTTCCTTTCAGACCTCCCAGCCTGCGCACTGGATTTTTTAGGTGAGACACAGGGCGCGCAGATCTGAGCCCACCCTTTAATCCCGAGGTTCAATCTGCCGGGCCAAAGCGATTCTGGACAGTGGCAGCTGAGGTCCTCCTCAGGACGTAGGCAGATTGCCCCCTTGCAGGGCTAACGAGCACTGCCTGCCCGGGGAGCAGCCTGGCCGGGATCGAACCCGGGCCCCGGCAATTGCTATGCCATGTGCTTAACCACTACACCACCAGGGCTCCCAATATTTAAATAAATAGTAAATAAAACCAAACCTATCATATACCAGATAAAAAGAAAACAAATTTACTTTTTTCTTAATTTCACTTGAGTCTACTTGGTATTCAATTTGCTATACTATGACGTGAACATCTCTGAAATTTAGAGTGATCTACATTATTCCACTCTGCTCTGCACTTCCCCATCATCTTCAATATTTACACTGCCTGCACATTGAAACTTATTTTATAGTAATAAATGGAAAAAACCTTCTTTTAAACTCTTATTTTTCAGAATTATGCAACTGAAGCTTCTAAAAGAATCTGTTCCATGATCTTCCCAGGAACAGAGGTTGATTAAGTTGGTTGATCCCACGGTCCTCCTTTCTACCCTTTTTAAAGATGGGTACAATGTTTCCCTTTATCCAGTCATCTGAGACTTCACCTGACTGCCAAGACTTTTCTTACAAAAGGTTATTCCCTGTTGCAATAGAATGATATTTTTTACTACTTTTATTTTCCATCAGTATCTTTTTACTAGACTCAGTAATTATTGATAGTTGAAGCAGTTATTAGCTCTTTATGTTGCATACAAAGGGATTCCCCATGTAGCGAAATCCATGACCAGACTTTAAAATTGTCACACTAATGTGGTGCCACAAAAGTCCAAGCAGCACTTCCTTCACCCATGTATAGCATGTGTCAGGATCAAATAAGAATTATAGCCCATGAAGTTTAAGGCAGCACAGGAACTAACAATCCTCTGCTTTCAAGAGGATGCCTCTCAAGTCAAGCCAGCCGCACCGGAACATATCTTTCACATTTTGGTCTTTCTGCAAGATGAGGTTTAGTTTTTAGCTTGCAAGATTTCTACAAATGATACTTTTAGCCCTTAAAGGGTGAAGTACTGTAACAAACAAATTTTCTATCTGCCCATAAAACATACACTGCATAGGCATTTGCAAAGTATGTTTTCACATACACTGCACTGAGTTCCAAACCTGCTGCAGAGGATCACCCCTAAGGGCAAGATGGTTTTGTCTCCACCACACTTTTAGCTAAGAGACTTGCTGCCAAATAGGACAGCTCCAGTTTGGCCAAATCAGGAAATAAAAACCGATTACAAACTAAATTTCACACGAAGAACTGAAAAGTAGATAGAAGAGATAAAACTGAATCAACTATCTAGCAGAAAAATATCCCAAACTCCACTACTAATACTTTATATAGCATTTTGAGGGGTGGCTGTATGTATGGGATTGTCAGTTCACAAATACCTGATGAAGAATATGTGGTTGAAAATGCTCTTCCAAACTCCAGTCAGTCAAACAACGCCTCTGTGTCTTTTTTATTTCTTCTAAACTCTGTCCTAGGCCATTATTTTCCGGACTCACCTCAAAATACAACAAACCAAAATAATGAATATCAACATTTCAATGTCAGTTGTATTAAATTGACTGTAATCTTGTTGAATTAATAGACAGTACGCCATGTTGCATCACAGTTAACTGCATAATGATGTATATGTGCAGACCCATATGGCACTGTTTAATAAAAACTACAATTACTCCCAAGGGGTTTTGGTTTTGGACTTTTTATGACAAAATCATCTAAATACTTTTATTATTAGCTTATATGTTTTTGAGTTCTGTAAGCAATTATGAGTATTCAAATATGTCCTGTGATGTAATTCTAAAATTGCTGTGTTTATTATGGGGTGTATGGCAGACAGGTGATTCTGAAAATGCCAAACTACACAGTTTACTAGTATGACACAGTTTTGACAATTTCTTTTAAACTTTCATGTTTGTATTTGACCCCTGGTATTTAGCAAAACCAGCACAGAATTATCATTAGCAGCTTCATCGAAACCTGTCACCTTGGAATTCAAAGAAAGTGATTTCACAGTGCTTAAAAGTTATGTCATTATCTGCCAAACATCACAAAATTAACACTTGCGTGCAGCATTGCTAAGGAATCTCCAGTAACATGTCCTGGCATTGAGCAGTATCTTCTGTAGTCTCATGTAAAGCCTAGTTGACTACATTTCTCACACTTGCCATATCAGAAACATGAACATCCAATTCTTTGTTCAGAAGAGGATCAACCAGATCATCTTCTTCATCTTCATCACTTGTTTCTGAATACCCTGGAAATTGAAAGGAGAATTTAAAGAATTGTTCCAGAAATTTCAGCCCTGCTAAGGGTAATGCAATTTCCTTAGCTCGCTGATCAGATCAAGTTGAAGCTTCCTTTCATCACACTTGTCCTGTAAATACACAATCGTCTCTGCTACGCTTCTTTACTAAAAGAGCACTTCAAAATCCAGTGACAACAAGTGCCAGATAATGAAATAAAATTTAAAAAAAAAAAAAAGGCAAAAGAAAAAAAGAACTCTTTGTAAAATTCAACTCAAATCACCCTCTCTATCTGACCTATGCTGGCTCACTAAAAATACTCTCAGAAGTATCCTCCAGATTAATAAAAAAAGAACCATTTTTCCTCATACTTTAGCAAGCAGTCCTTTGCAGAGATGACATTGAAATAAAACGCAGTATCAATTGTTTTCATATTTTCACACATATTTGACAAAAGCAAATTTTAAAGTTTAAATTAGTTTGGTTTATAGAGATCCATAAGCTACTGACAGAACATTACTTCTGAGGCTCTAACCTGTCATTTCATTGTTACAATGAGCAGCTGACATGAACAGCATCACATGAGGACTTTAATGTTTATATTCTTTAAATTTTTTTTAAAAAATTTCCTTTTAATAGAATTCTTTATTCTCTAAGTTAGGGTAGAGGTCACTAATATTTGACCAAAATTCACACGTACAAAAAAATTACTCCTTCTGGTGGAAAATACACCGCCAAGTATTTGTTTGTAAGTGTCTTATAACCAGCTCAGCTTCCAGACATATATCTTTAGGCTCTGCTTCTCTTGGAAATTACTCCTGTTTACTGACTGCCTTTAGAAGATTGAAGAAACCTGAAAGCAAATGTTTTATCTTCCTGGCATTTGCTTTTGTGCTGCAGAAGTGCTGAAATGTTGTTATGCTTGTAACTGCAATATTTAATATTGTGACTAGGATAAAAGCAAAATAAACTAACACCCAAAAATGTCCCCAGGATTTGGAAGAAAAGCAGATAAACAGGACCCATTTTTGTCTGCTCCAACCTTCTAAGGAAAGGATCCCATCTAAGCTGCTTGCTTAGACATATCTATTAGGAAAGCATCACAAAGTACTGCATCCAGCTCTGGGGTCCTCAGCACAGGGAACACATGGGTCCATGGAAGTGGGTCCAGAGTAGGGCTGATGAAGGTGATGAGAGGGATGGAGAATCTCTCCTGTGAAGACAGGCTCAGAGAGTTCAGCCTGCAGAAGAAAAGGCTCTGGGAAGCTCTTCTTATTGTGGCCTTGGGAGACACTTTCTAGTAGGACTTGTCATAGGATAAGGAGTAATGGTTTTAAAGGAAAGGAGAATAGATTCAGACAAGATGTAAGAAAGCATTTTTTATAATGAGGGTGGTGAAACACTGGAACAGGTTTCCCAGAAAGGTGGTGGATGCTCCACCCTTGGAAGCACTGGAGGTGAGATCGGACTCTGAGAAACCTGATCTAGTTGAAAATGTCAGGGTGACAGAATAGATGACCTTGAGAGGTCCCTGCCAACCTAAACAATGATTCTATGATTCGTGAACCTAAAGGTATAGTTGCTTAAACTGACCTAATTTCTACTTTTCTTGCCTCCCAAAAAACAATCACTTGTTTTTAATGTTGCCTTTTGGCCAACACATCTCCTTTAAACAGGACAACTTTTCATTATGTTAGAATCTGCAGGAGAAAATATAGAGCTTCAGAAAATTCACTCTGCATCATCTACGATTGTTAATGCTGTAGTACAAAATAGCTTTTGTTTTTATTCTAGTATTCCTGCAGAGTTACTCAATGTACAGGCTATACAATACTTGAAAATTTGTTGACTTGTACAAGGAAGAAAAATCACATCCCTACAATAGCAAATGACATGGTAAGACAAACAGTGGATTCAAATTCTTCAGGAGTAATGTAAACAGAAGGCTTTTTACCAGAGCCTCCAGAAGAATTCCCATCAGGGCTCTTTTCCACACAGAAGAGTTGTCTCAGCTGTCTTGCAAACATGGCTGGATTATCCCAAGGGATACAAGACACTTCAGAATCACCTCCAACCCTAGATCCAGAGCTCTCCAGGAAACCAGAATCACTCAGCCCAGTCAGCTTCAGGCTTTCAAAAGTAAACACTCTGAAGGCTCTTTCTACTTCAGCCCAACTCAGAAGTTCTGAAAAGAATTACAATCATTAACTGAAAATGTCCTTACAGCTCAGCAGAAAATAAATAAAAGACTATTTAAGTGTATTGTTCTTGGCAACTCTGCAAAAGCCAACTGCAATTTCCTTAATGGTACTGGATCAACTTATGTGGGCTACATTTTACTCTGCATTCGAAGCTGAATTCTTCCAAATTGCAAAACGATATGCCTAAGTATTAATCCATCTTAAATGAAGTGGTTCCTACATCTGAATACCTTCTGGTTCATTAACTTTATATAAATGATGTTGATTTTAAAATACTGAGTAGACTTTATCAGACCAGCTAGTTATTTTCAATTCATGAAGTGTTTCCATTATCTGTAACTTCTCAAACAAGCAATTTTTTTTTTTCTTCAGACAGAATTTTACACATAATTTAAACAGAAGTATGCAAGGTGCAACAGCAATAATAAATCCTATTTATGCTTGTATTCACTGGTGTCCATATAACAATGATAATCATGCCAAGGAGTGAAGTCTGAGACAGTACAATGCCCGAATCACATAAAGAATATCTTCAGTTTGAAATGTTTTCTCTTTAGGGTGGTTAAGCACCTGAACACATTGTATATCTTGAGACTGTTGGATCTCTCATCATCTGTTCATATTAATCATCTTCTTTGATAAAAGCAAATGCTTTTCTAGCTAAGTTAATAGTTGGCAGAGTCTGGCAATATAGTATGGCCCAGTGAAGACCATCAAATTCAACACCCATCAGCTGGAAGACTATAGTATTACTGAATATTTAAATGGCTTACTGTCCAAAATGAATGTATTTACCAACAACTAGAAACAACATAGCAAAGTCTAAATTAATCTAACACAAGGGACTTCACGATGAAAGAGCTGGGAAAGTACCTTCAAATCCTGTGCCTTGTATGATGACATAAATGTAACCAAAGCGATTTGGATGTTTATATTTCTTAATAACCTAGAGCAGACTTTTGATACTGCCTAAGGGTATTTACGTAGTCTTTGGGATTGCTTCCCAGTGTATGTCATGGCGACAAGCACACTCCAAGAAAAGGTAACTGCAGAAGTGGTTTGGTTGGAAAAGTGAATGTCTTCTTGGTTTGATAAAGGGAGTGTTATAAAGTAGTTTCATTATTAACACCAATGGTTTACACAGAATACATTCTGAAAGCCATGTATTGTTCCACAAAAATTGTCTACCTAAGATACATGTGCTTTACCTCCAAAAGGGTGTTGATAAATAAACACAGTTTACATCAGTATTTCTCAAAATGCATTCTACATTCTAGGATCAAAATTGCAATTTTTACAGCTATTTTTTTCTTCAGAATTAGTAAGTGTTTGTATGTTCGCAAATATAAATAAATAAAGAAGTTCTAAGATACTTCCAGCTCTTAGTTATGCAATATTTAACACTCATACAGTCGTTCCCATTAACCGTGAAACTGAGGTCTGAAGTTAGGGTTAAATTGTATAGTAGGCTATAATTATATATTAGCAAGAATGTAGAAATGGGAAATTCTGCAAAGGTTTTTTTTGGCATCTTAAAAATCTTGTCCCAAAATTCCTGCTATTTAAGAGGATCATCAATCAGAAATAAAAAGAATGGAAATTATGTCAATGAAAATCCTTTTACCATTAGTACAATAATGCATGAGCTCGTGAGCTCTGGCCAAGCGTTTAGTGTTGTTTTCAGCTGAAGGAGGGGTAAAATGGATAAGTTCTGTAACAGGCAGTTTATCCATCATTTCACGCTCAATCTTTTCTGGATTGAAGTTCTCCTGGACCTGGAACAAAAATTGAAGTACCAGAGTTAAAGTAAACTTTCACACTACTGACATTCCAAAAATTATGTTTGAATAAAGAAGTCTTTCTACAGCAGAAGACATTAGCATGAGTTTAAGTCAGTTGGACATAAACTTAAATTTGAACATGTGCTCACATTGTGGTTTTGAATCACAGAGTCAGATATTGTAGGCAGGAAAACATCAGACACATAAGAGAATGACTGACAGCATAATAAGAGACATTTGTTAGAAGTTATTTGCCTCTGCTAGCTGGAACACGGAAATATGTACTGATTAATTCAGACTGGCAGCAGGTACCTTCCACATATCTTTCAGGTGGTCTGTGCTACTTCCCATGGTAATGAAATCCATAAACTTGTTGATCAATCTATGATGAGAGGCATCTCTATATATTCAAGGATTTATTTTTTCAGACTTAGTGGTATCTTTCAGCTTCACTCTTTTTAGTATTACACACTTATGGTACCTTTTTCTTCAACTGCATATTCCAAATGATTTTCCTCTACTCTTTCCTCAAACATGCTGTATCCTGAATTTCCTCTTCAGCAAGTATATAAAATACATCAAGCACATGTCTGCTGAGAGCATCTCTCATGTCGATTACTCAGTCCTTCCTTCTGCTTGACTACATCCAATGTGTCAAACTTGAGTTCTTTCTGAATAGTTTTAATCAATGGTTATCAAAGCATTACCCAGATAATTTGTAATCCATGAAGCCAGGCAGACACACCTTAGCTGTGAAATCTAGAACTGTATTATCACTTGTATTACCTTCAGTGAATTTTTAAAGTTTAATGGTAAAATTACATCTTGTCCTTGGAAAAATTTGAGACATTCACAGTGGTTTCTGGTTCAGAAATTCTGGGAACTGTTACTTTGCAATAATACCAAGCTATGCATCTCTGAACCTTTCTGCCTTTGTTAGAATTTGGCAGTATCTTGGTTACGCACTATGCTCCAACTATTTAGCCAACCTGAATACACTTTTAATGTTCATTAACGACCTCTATGTATTTTCTTACACTTCTCTATATTTTAGTATTCAGTCTAGTCTCCATGTTAAATCACAGTGAACAAGTTAGCAACTCATTTTCCATGGTATCATCAGTGTTTAACAGCAAATCAACAGTTCTGTAATATCTCTCATCTATGCCAAAGGCTAAAAATTCTCATTAATAATGCAAAGAGATCACTGAAATCAGTATGTTTGTGCTCTACATTTGTAAGGTGTCCTCCACCTCATTGCTTCTTAAGTAAACTAAACACATGTTGGTGTGTCCAACTGAGTGGAAAAAAAATTTAGGATATGCTGTCCTGTTTTGTAAAAACACCACACCTACCCTTCTAGATCATTGAGCATTCATTGCCTGTGAACTCTGGAAATATTTATATATGATAGGCAGAACTGTACCTTCAGCAGGTGCAACCGCTGAGCCAGGGCATCATGGTAGTTAAATAAGAGAGGGTACTGGGGGGTGACAGTCTCTTGTTCACCATATTTAGAAGAAAAGTAGTCAAAGAGATTCTGTTTAAAAAGAAAAGAAAGAGGTATTAAACCCCAGTAATGAGATTTGTCATTTTAGGAAATGAACAAAAGACAACACAAACCTTTTTTTCACTCATAGGAAGTGAAAGAGAAGGAAGGACAGAGATTATATGATCTGCAATGGCACGACGTAGCCCATCTGCCTGAGGCTCTGATGACACCAGACTCGGTGGGGTAAGGTCTTCTTCACTTGCAACAACCTGGCAAATGTAGAATATGTTAGCTTTCACTACAGTATGACTGCTGCTTAACTACCAGAACTACCAAGCAAATCCTGCTATAAGGTAAGCACACATCCAGAAATTCTATCAGGAAAGAAAAGTGCAATATTTTTTCTACAAATAGCAAAAATACAATTTTCCAAGTTAGTTCCTGCACAAAGCAAAGATTATGGAAAATGGAATTACATGTTTTTCCTATTAGTTGCTTTTGGAAGGATAAGAAGAAAAATACTTCTAAGTTGAAATGTTAAAAATTGTTAAAGAACATAGGTAATTAAAAACTGATTGCGTATTAGGTGTTGGATTTTCAGTATTCTTACCCAAGTCTATTTTCAGACTAAGTTACAAAAAGTAAAAAGTCCCAAAACTATGCTGACAGTTTACTCCTAAAATAAGGAGGATTTCCCAATCATATTGTATGTCTCTTCTAAATCACAGATTGTGCCTGAAATCAACAGAAGTCAGATCTGTCTAGCACTAGCACTGACACTCTTATGTTAGCCTTGACCTAAGACCTTTGAACTGAGTAAACCAGCAAAAGTTCCATATTGATAACATTGTTGAAGGACATGAAAACTTGTTATTGACCTAGATAAGAAATTCCACCTTTCTTCTCATTTGATTATATTCATAGTCTTCAAAAATTAATTAAGGAATAACACTTTATATCTACATATATATATATATATACACAAAGGATAAGTGCACAATATGAAAGAAAAAGTTTGGAGTTTTGACTCCTTTGTATTGAAACTCTTCGCTCAGTGCCTCAATGCCACTCTCATTTTTTAGGTTTAAACAGATGGAGTTATTGACCTTTGACCAATTCATTATATCTGGTCTAGGCCAAATTAGCCACAGAAATCAAAAAGAGAACATTCCCACCTGTTCCAATATGCAGTTCAGCATCAAGGGTACAGAAATGTACTCATCAGGAATGTGACTCAGCAAGTCATTGTAATACCTCATGTCCACAGAAAGAGACAGAATAGAAGAGTCATCTGCTGTATTAGGAGATAAAACATTAAGATATGTTTTTTTCAGAATTTATATTCCAAATCAGTTCTGCAAGTTTGCAGATAATACAAAACTGGGAGGAGCTACTGACTCTCTCAAAGGCAGGGGGAGCCTGCAGAGAGACTTTGACAAATTAGAGGACTGGGCAATTATCAACCTCATGAAGCCTAAAAAGAGAAAGTGTTGGACTCTGTGCCTGGAATGAGGCAACCCTGGATGTAAAGACAGACTGGAGAATGAGATGCTGGAGACCAGAAAGGGACCCAGCGATTCTGTTTGATGGAAAGTTGAACATGAGCCAGCAGTGCCCTGGCAGCCATGAGGGCCAGCCCTGTCCTGGGGGGCATCAGGCACAGCATCACCAGTCGGGCAAGGGAGGGGATTGTCCTGCTCTGCTCTGCACTGGGGCAGCCTCACCTCGGGGAGGTTTACTTTGGGTATTAGAGAAAAGTGTTTCACCCAGAGGGTGGCTGGGCACTGGAACAGGCTCCCCAGGGAGGTGATCACAGTACCAAGCCTGACAGAGTTCAAGACATATCTGGACAATGCTTTCAGGCACATGGTGGGATGTCCTATGCAGGGCTAAGCTGGACTCAAGTGATCCTCGTGGGTGCCTTCCAACTCAGAATATTCTGTGATTCTGTGAAGCTTCAGACAATATTTATTAAAAAGAGTCTAAAAAGGGATCTAACAAAATTACTCAGATCTTTTACATCTGTGACTAGAAACTGATAGAAAAAGTGATTTTCTAAATAACTTGGTTATCACCACTGCAGTTTTCAGACACTTCCACAATGTGTTCACCAGGACATACAATATCTTCAGCTAACCGCACAAATCATTTTGAGGATTTGTGCCATCACATGAATGAATGGTTTGACAGAGTGAACAGCTACAGATTGGTGTTTTAATCCTTTAAACATACCCTCTGATGAAATTACTGTTGGCAGAATTTCTTCTGATTTCCCTTTTTTCTTTGGAGGTGTTATCTTTGTAGGTGTCTTTCTATCTTTAGGAGCTGGTTGCTCCTAAATTAGGGTAAAAAAATCAGAAACCATAAAACAAATGAGCACTGCACAAATATAAGAGAAATTAATTTCATTTAGCTTTGATTACTCACTGTAGATTAGATGCTAAACTTTTAAACGGAACAAGATAGTAAGAATGTAGTGTATGTTCTAATAAGCTACTTTCTTCTGCCCTCTTAAGATTTTGCCTACTATGAATAAAGTGCATAGAACTTGCATAGAACTAATAGTCTTTTTTTTTTACTGTCCACAGATCTGCAACATTGCATAGTGGCTCTGCGCAGGCATAGTTTTCAGACACAAGAATGTATCATCAGACTCTCTTCAAGAAATTTTTACACCTGTGATGCTTTATGTCTGTAGGACCCTTCCAATTTTCCTTTTTCTGTTTCCCCAATGCTCAGCTATTTTTTTCCATTTTTTTTAGGTTTTAAGTGCTGAAGACAAAAATACAAATTTCATTCACTGAAAATCAATTGTAGAGTGATGGTCCAAGGTGAATTTTTGAGTCAAAATTAAAGACAGGTAATTCTAACCTATGATTAGCTATTCTCAACAAGAAGAGAAGGATCCTTGCCTCAGTTGCAGGTGATTGTGTTGATTTCCTCTCTGGTAACACAGGCACACTAATAAACTTGGTGTTTTCCAAATAGTTGCAATGCTGTCTTCTCCAGTCCAGGCAGTCATACATCAACCAAGCAATGTGTTCAAACAGCTCAGTACCAAATGCAAGCTATGACAGAAAATCAGATACAAAGGATGAAGTTTGCTTATAAAAGTGTCATATAACTTAGTGACAGGAGTCACTAGCTCTTTAACCAGCAGATCTGCTTCTATTTATAAATTTTCTAAAAGATTTTTTCCTTCACCAATTCAAAATGTTTTATAGAGTTATTCTAAAGCTTCCTTCATTTTATGTGCCATAACACTGACACAGCACAGTAGGGGCTGTATATTGCCTAAGTGGTTTAGTTGTTATAAAGTCTAACTTGTCATAAGAGTAACTGTTCAAGGTCTGCCATCTTGCAAATGAAACTTATGGGTTTCTATGGATGGGAAGGAATGGGAGAGGAAAATTAAATATTTTGTAACGTGCATACGTTTTAGTTGTGATCAACCTGAAGCATATTTGCAAGGTCAATCATTTCTCTGCCCTAGAAGGATAAAAGATAAAACCTCAACCAGGTAAGTAATATCATCTCATACTATTTCCTTTCTTTCTGTTGCCCTTTGAAAACGAAGAAAGCCTCAAGAATAGAACTCTGAAATCCACAGTTGTGAGTGAAGGAATGCCAGCACACTGCCCAAATATCCAAAGGGAGAGCACTGTAGCTGCAAAAATCTGAAAAGGAAAGAGTCATGGTTCTTGAGGTCATGTACTGTGGTTTTTGCCAAAGCTTGGGAGGAATAAAAAGAATAATAGCAACTGCTATTTTAAATATTAAATGTTTTTGTACAAATACCAAAACCCTATTGGAGACCACAAGAAACACTCAAGTTTCAGCAGCTTTAATAGATGTATTCTTCTCTTGTACATCCTAGACTTTGTGGAAAGGATGGAATTATTAAAACTTTTAGACAATTTCTGTAAAAAGTCATTTTCTGAGTCATTCTCTCACTTTTGTGAAAGTCTCTTATATGAAGAACTTTGCCTCTAAGAGGTGGCTAACAACGATGAATGTCTCAACTTTACGTTTCCTAAAATAAAACACAGTGAAGAAGCACAACTGACATTAAGCACTAAGAACAACAACAAACCCTTAAGAAGTATTAAGAATCTGCTTTCCTCAACTCAGTGCCTCTTTATGATGCTGGAAAACAGGCAACCCCAAATCACTGATGAGTTATGGAATACTTGTCTCAGTTTTCATAACATTTAAAGACTAGAAGAGACACATGGGAAATAAATTCTATTTGTGAAAACAGAATGTTCATTAATATACTTGTACCTTTGTTTTCAATACTCTTCTGAAAAATAGGTTAGTATAACACCTTTTCATCCATATATTACTTTAAAGGTATCACTAGAGCACATAAAAGTTTAATATAAAATATTGGAGTGTTTTTAATTCACAGACTTTTAAACAAAGTAAGATTTTTTACAAAGTCATAAGTAACCAAACCTGGTGCTACTCAATGAGATCCAAACAAAGCTTAGTATAATTACAATTTTGTAATTCAATTTGCCTGGTCTGTCCTCAGGACATAAATGCTTGTCAAAAGCTTTTCAATTCTAAGCATTAGTGACTCTTCAACAAAGAAAATTTTTTGAAAGTATTTTCATTTCTAAAGATCTCAAATCTGAGATCAGAGACTTCTTGCAGTTTGCAATACTCTATCATTTTTAAATTAATGTCTAACACTTTGTCACAAGAATTTTCCTTCTGTGTATCTTTCACTTCAGAGATGCAGCAAGCTTGGACTCAGAGATTCTCCAGAAAGTCCACAAAAACAGACTTACCCTATCCACCTATGATTTCAGAACTTATATGTTCCCCACCCATTTCTTTAAAAACTTACAAACTTTCTTACTTATTTACGGCTCACGAAATGATAACTACAATCTGTTGAAATCTGTTTCAGTGACAGATCATTTTTCCTTTATTTGAGCTATAATATAGGTGCTTGTAGGATATTCAAAAGTAGAAACAGTGCCCTGTAAGATGTGATTATTGGGAAGATAAAAACTGTTTTCCCAAAAGAGGCTTTACACTGTAAGATTATATAGAGTATAATGATAAGTAATATTATAAGTAGCAAGCCTACATGTTTTCACAATTAAGGCATTTTTAGTGAATGCTTTGCAAACCACTGAGTTGTTTGTATACAGAATCTACCATACTATAAATAAAGGTTAGAAGAATGTAGTTTAACCCTAGAATGCCCTTTAACTCTAATAGACTACAAATACAGTAGATTAAGTTATAGCACATTGCCTTATTTCGCTTTAGCAGTTTGTATTTTTTACTGCTGACACTGCAGTTTGAAAAATACTGGACTCTTCTACCTCACTATATATGAGACTCTAGGATGGAAAAAATTTCTGATGATTCACTTTCTCCTCCAGTGCCTGGTAACAGTCCTGACTCAGCAGGCTATAATGAGTAATAAGTTAGAGCCATGTTTTGGACAAAAAGAAGCAGTACTGAGTATGATAAAGCAACATTATATATCAAAAAGTATTCTTGCATTCATCTTAATTTTTTCTCATGTGACTGTTCTGAGGTGCAGTAATTAGGCCTGGTGTCTAATTAAGGGCAACTAAGGACAAAAATATAACTTCTGTGTTATTTCATACACACATATCACTCTCTAACAAGATGCAAACTAGGTCTACAAAGATGCTGAAAAAATTTAAAACCTCAAACTATTCTAAAGCTCTTCTGTTGTGGCCTACAATATTAAGAAACTCCAAATCAGGCATTTTTATTCAAAGGACTCCTTGTGAACAAATGCTGAATAAAGTTGTTGGATAAATTTTTGTTTAAAATTACAAATATATTAACTACTGTAGTTCTGTTTCAGAGAAGACCTGAGATTAAAACCCTAAAGTGTTCTTAAAAGATATAAGCCCTCAAGTATGCCACGCACTGTAAAAACAGAATGTACTGACCAGCATTTCTCTGTCTGACCAATCAGGGGGAAAGTCACTTTCCTTAACCACGTGATGAAACCTGGCAACATCAAAGAGACTTGATCCATGCTTTCTACTGTTCAGAACTGGGTCCAGGTATTTCCAAAATGTTTCCAGGTCTTTGATGGCTTCATCTTCCTTTCTTTTCTCTGCATCTAAAATATATAAGTATTTGACAAATCATGGTACAATGTCTCCCTGTTACATAAGGCACAAATTGTCTATCAGTTGTCTTTAAGTACTGTTAAAATATTTCTATTCTCAGAGTCTCAGCAAACATCTGACATCCAACTTTGGGATTAAAAAATATACCCACTTATATGTTGCTAGTGTCTTCTATTCCAAGATATCAAGAGCACCAAGTGTCACCAAGAGCAGACAGCCCAGGACCATGTCCAGATGGCTTTTGAGTACCTCCAAGAAGTACTCCATCACCTCTCTCGTCAGTCTGTTCACAGTGTTTAAAGCATTCAGTCACTCTTACAGTAAACAAGGGTTCCTTTCTCTTCAGGTAATACCCCATGTGTCAGGTTTTGCCATCGTCTCTTTTCCTGTCACTAAACACCACTGAAAAAAGCCTGCCTTCCTTTTCTTTGCACACTCCTTTCAGGCATTTATATACATTGATGAGTTCCCTCCAGGCTCTTCTCCGAGGTAAACATTCCCAGCTCTTTCAGCCTCTCCTCATATGAGAGATGTTCCGCTCCCTTGAACATACTTGTGTTTGTTTGATGGACTCTCTTTGGCAGCTCTGTATCTCTTCTGTACTGAGGAGCCCAGAACTGGACACAGAACTCCCAAGTGTGGCCTCACCAGTGCTGAATACAAAAGAAGGTTCAAATCCCTTGACCTGATGCAGCCCTGGATCCCATTAGCCTTGTTTGCTACAAAGGCACAGCGCTGGCTCACATTCAGCTTAGTGCCACCACCCCTAAGTTCTGTGCAGAGCTGCTTTCCAGCCAGTCAGCCCCCACCATGAACTGGTGCAGCACTTTGCCCTTGCTGAATTTTATGAGGTCCCTGCCAGCCCATTTCTCCATCCTGTTGGGTCCCTCTGAAAAGCAGCACAATTCTATGGTGTTTCAGCCATTTTTCCCAGTTTTGTGTCATAAGAGCACTTGCTGAGGGAATTATCCTGACCACTAATGAAGATGTTGAACAAGATTCATACCACCAGTCCCCTCTGATACCCTCTGGACCAGGAGATTCAGCTAGTTTTCAATCCAACTCAGTGTTTGCTTATCCAGCTTCTTTATGAGAAGAGAGTACCAAAGGTCTTACTGAGTCAGGGCAGACAATATTCTCTGCTCCCTCCTCATCTCCCAAGGCAGTAATTTTGTCATAGAATGTTATCAGGTTGGTTAAGAACGACTTCCATTGGCAAATCCTTGCCAACCAACCAACTTCTCGTCCTTCATGTGCCTGGAAATTGTTTCCAGGATTAGCTGTTCTGTCACCTTCTGAGAGACCAAGAAGGGTCTGAGTAGCCTTTAGATTCCTGAGTCATTCCTGCCATTTCTGAAGATAGGAGTCATGCTTTCCTCCAGTCCTCTGACACTTTTCTCAGTTGCCATGTTTTTTGAGCAGTGATTAACAGTGGCTTTGCAGTGACATCACAGCCAGACCCTCAGTATGCCTGAGTGCATCCCATCAGGACCCATGGACTTACGTATATCCAATTTGTTTAAGTAATCCCTAACATGATCCTCCTCCACCAAGAGTCTTGCTCCAGACCTTTCCCCTGTCTCTGGGGCCTGAAAATCCCAAAGGTCATTCATGATCACAGCCACTTTTTCTTCTTCCAAGGTCCTTTTGCCAGTCCTTACAGGGAGGCAGTTTGCTGGACTGAATAGGTATCTGTACTGTAGAGTCCATAACTATTCTCATGACAGCCAAGTAACAGGGAATAACCACTTCCCTTGATCTACTGGCTATGTCACTACAGCCCAGGGTAGTCAGCCACCATTGATGACGCATATTTAGCTTGATGCTCACCAGGATCCCAGTTCAAGAGAGGTGTTACAACCTGGAGACAGCTGAGTACAATTACAGAGAGTTATTCTGCGGCACATTCTCCTGTGGCTGGGGCCACAGCCCCGAAGTAGCCAACAGTCCACTCTCCTTGAAATTACTAAATGAGCCAAGTTTTCTAACCAGTGCACTTTCTAACAATCCACAGAAGTATGCATGTGATAAAATGTTGTTCTTTGATGGCTACTGTGGCTGCAAACACTGCCTGATTACTCAGTCCCTCTTTCTACTGTCCAGTTTTTGCACTGGCAAACGATTTGGTTTGGTGGCCAACCAATGGCAATACTACTTTGGCGCTGGCAAACACAGGCGCTCATAGGAAGCATGCACAAACACAAGGCTTAGAGAGGGAGAAAAACACAGCCAGAACAGTCACTACCTGGATATAAATTTATCTCCTTTCTACACATTTTTCAATAACTACAGTACCTTCAAATGAAATTGAAGATTCTCCTCCAACTTTAGTTGCTTCCAAGTATATCTGCAATGGCTCGTAATTCTCAGAAGAAATTTGAATTATACTTGAAATGTTAATCCCAAGGTCAGCCAACACAGGCAGCAACTGAAGATTGGGGAAACCCAGAATTATAAAGTAATGATGAGCACCATCATCTGGTTCATCATCTGTTCAAAACATAACAAAACCAGATTAGATCAAGGACATTTATCAGCTGAACAAAATTAATTTTTTCTTGACAATTTGAGGTAATGAAAATTAAGGTTAGAGAACCACTTCTTTTGGGAAAATTACATGTAAGTTAAAAAAAAAAGTGCATTAGACTGAAGTATTTTCCACCAAACCAGCTAGAACACAGAGGGAAGAATACAAGTCAGAAGTAAGAATATGGAGAAGGACCAGGAGAAAAACTGCAAAAGCTGATAAGAATATTGTAGCAGCATTTCTGTAATTGCTCCACTCTAAGAAGTTGAGTGTCAGGACATATCCACATGCTCTAATGATAGTTTAAGCTATCCTATTTCATCCTGCGTAAAGCTGGACATGGAGCATACACAGAGTAAGTCACTGTGTATGACATGAAAGACTACACATGTCATAATAATTTCAAAGGATTAGCTGCAGGTATCATCTGACTCACTGCTGACTTCTCCCTACCCAGCAGGTTCATGTTCGCTAGATGTATTTCTTGTCAAAATACTCATCAGCTGTGGGAAATGTAAAAGGTGGCGAGCATTGTTTGTAACAAGTGTAAGTGTGCTTTTCACTGATTAAAGTAGTTGTCTGTAAACTTTAGAAACATGCTATTGACTAAAAAACTTTTAAGCATGTTCTGTAACAAAGAGACTCTAGGCTGTTAGTCCAGGTGTGAGCTCTGTACCATCTCTTGGGTAACTGAAGCTAATGCCTGAATGAAATAATAAAAAGCTCCTAGAATGTCTGCCTGCGCCCCCGTCCCGTTTGCAAAAGATGCTGACATTAGCTGGTAATACCAGCTCACACTAGTCCTAGTTGGCAGGGACATATCCAAACTCATCTTAAAGTGCAGATGAGAAGTTTCATTGAGAGCCGGTCATATTTGGGCTTATCAGTTATGTAGAAATATGCATAGCAACATTTCAGTACCAAAGCAAAACGTTAAGCATGATATAAGTAAAAAATGAACTCTCTAGAAGCTCTAGAATTGTGTAGTTTCTCTTTATGCCCTACGGAGAAATACAGGAAGTAAGCCCGGTATCAGGTGATCTAATTCATCCAGTACAGTTATTTATCCTAAGTTAACAGAAGCTGCCTGCTGAAGGCCCTGTATCTCTCCATCAATGCTGACACGCAGAGAGTTACGCAGACTATCCTGCACTAAAAGCAAATCACAACTTTATACTCCGTTTAGCATTAAGGTCCTTTCTTATGCTTATTAACACATCACATGTCTTAAGTGCTTTACTGACTCCTCAGCTCATGGGACTCATTTATTCAAAGAAGAAAAAAAAGTAGCCTGGCACTAACATCTGCCTGTGCTCAGATACATAGCCAGGGCCGTGCAAACGCTGCTACAGCAGCAGGCAGGCT
This sequence comes from Vireo altiloquus, assembly GCA_013396875.1. Taxonomy (NCBI): domain Eukaryota; kingdom Metazoa; phylum Chordata; class Aves; order Passeriformes; family Vireonidae; genus Vireo; species Vireo altiloquus. Next base: position 74,824 of record VZRF01009324.1, read on the forward strand.
CTCTGTTGCTTGTAATATTAGCTAAACATAAAATAACAGAAATTTAGAGAGAGATCGACTGAGGAAGCAGCCACCATAGTCCAGCACATATATTGCATAAAGCAAAAATCAAAACGGGAAGAAAACTGGCTTATTATGTCACTCCTTGTAATGAAACTGAAGTCCATACATTTATGTCTTGGTTACTGCAGGAAGAAAAGGTATATACATACAATTATTGAACATTAATAATTTTTAACCAAAAAGACAGGTGTCTACATAGTCACTTATAGAGATCCAAAAATTCCAATGCATACATGCTGAAGACTGCCTGCCATTTGAAAATTGTAATTATGATTATGCTAATAATCATGACAAGTGGATAACAATCAGTCAGTTCTAATTATCAGTGACTAGTCCATATGAAAAAGAGGAAAGACATCAACGTAAGTAATCTGAAGATTAGTCAAAAGCAGAAATGTTTAATTTCAGAAAGGTGATAATGTATTAGGGATGAACGATAAAATTACTGTTAGCTACTAGAAACAGACTGTCTTTGAATTCAAGGCATAGTCTATTTCTTTTTCTTTCTTTATACAGCTACATTAAAAAAATATAAAGAGTGGAAGTTTAGATTGGATGTTAGGAAAAATTTCTTCACTGACAGGGTTGATATCTCTGTCAGCTCTATTTTAATTTATAGTATGAGGAGAAAGGCACCTTTGGTTACTGACACATTTAGTTACTCTGAAATTTTTCTGTATGATCACTTTTCTGTAGGATTTGTTTAGTTACTTCCTTTTAGTCTTACATATGCCCAAATTTTGATGTTGACATGCCACATATATCTTACCTGTATTTTCCTTCTTGGACCGCACAATCCATCCTAACACTGAGCAGACCACAGATCCTTCCTCAAATGCAAAGTGGCAAACCTTTAATCTTGCCAAATAGATCTTGACTTTTCAATATGGAACAAAACAAAGTACTCCAAAGGTCTATCAGGAATATATCTGCATTTTTTACATACCAATGTATTTGTATTTCACTTCCATTTCTGCTCGTTGTTTCAATTTGGTGTCCTTTTTAATAGGAGGTGGTGCCGATGTCTTTTTTCCTTTACTATCTTTTCCAGGTGTCTTATCAGGAAGTTCAGCTTTTTCTTCTTCTTTCTCTTTCTCTTTTTCTTTTTGCTGCTGTTCTGCCTGACAAAATGAATAAATCAAGTTCTCATTGTAGCCTTTGTCGTCAAAGAACAAAGGTCAGACTGTTGTAAAACTTTAGGTGTTCAATTTTTTTATTTTAACACCTTTCCCTCTCAGCTGATATAATATCCATGTGGTGGAGCTGTCTTGAACACCCTTCTTTTTCCTGCTCAAGCACATCAGTTATTTATATATTCTTAGTCATAATGCTAAGACTTCACATTAAAAAGGAACTGCAAGAGGTTGGTAGATATTATACCTACCAAACTAACAAAATGCATATGGGTAGAAAGATAAATAAAAAATCCCTGTGCTTTAGTTACTTCCGCTACAGCACTTGCATCAGCCAGAAACCTTCCTTAGACTGAGGGGAAATACGGCAAAAATTCAATATCTGTTAATATCTTTAACATCTCTGTTAACACTCTTGGTGTAAAATGGCACCAGCACTATTTTTCTTTGATATAAATATCTGTCTAATATAAACTAGAACCAAGAGTCTTGTGGTCATTTCACACAGGATATTACTCAGCTATTCTCATTATTTTCCAACAAAAACACCTACATAAAGCTCTTCCCAGTAATTTAAGAGTACAGGATGAAAAAAGATTTTGTAAGTATCCCAAAGCCTCACACTATAAATCCAGAACATCGAGAATCAGTCTAAAATTAAAACAATTCAAAAATATTAAGGTAAAGTAGGTCCTGTAGAGCCTCCACCTTATTTTTGCTCAACAGAAATACTACATTCAATTATGCAAAAATTACATTTCAGGATTATAAAGCTAAATAAAATAAAAATATTAACTTAGAGTTACAATCCTGCTGGTGTCACTTTAAAGGCTATTAAAGCAATGAGAAACGCCCTTCATGCAAATGAGAGAGGGCAGTTAACTCTACATTGTTGCTTTTCCTAGATCCAGCTGAAAAGCAGACTTTCCAGCTGTGGAAGTTGTATTTTGTTCAAATTCAAAATCAGAACAGAAAATCTTTTCCTGCTTTTCCCTTCCTTCTTGAATTTCCTTTCTGTAAAATTTAGAATTGTCTTTGACAGATTCTTGAAACTGTTTGCCCTGTCAAATGAAGGATTTGGAGGCTTTCCTTATTTTCTTTCAAATTTGTTCCGTTTTTGACATGTCAAAATTAGAAATTTTGATTGTACTTTGAATTCTAAGCTGACTAACACACCAAAAAGGTGATACAATCATCATGCCACAAAGTTCACAATCAACTTCATCTACTGCATCTGATTATTTTAAGTAATTCTTAAATAAGCAGAGACATTTCTGGACTTGCCAAGATTCTAACAAAGAACACTACTTGACCTTAATACTTCAGAAAGTAAAAGCCTCTCCTTTCTAGGACTCTATCCTTTTCCTTTCAATGTCCTATTTCTCCTTCCCTACTAGGTTCAGCTTATTGTGGAGTTTCTAATATTCCATTAACTTCTGCAATTTTGTTATTTTAAGCTTCACATTGCAGAATTTTACTACTTCAAACAGTTTTCTAATTCAGAGACACTGCTCTTCTGTATATTAATTTAAATACACACACCTGTCAATTTATGACAAGCTCCTGCTCCTAAGGAAATACAGAAATTTCCTAATGCCTTATTTTTGGTTATTTACATGTTGTATTAGTTCTGCTGATCCATTCTCTTAACTGCTGTCTATTTAAAACAAAAAAAATGGGCAGATAATTTGGCTTTCTGAGAACTGATTTGCGAGTGAAATCCTGTTTTCAACACCCAGATTGTTGGCAACAAAACTTGTATTGTACAAGCTAGTTGGAAAGGATTAAAAATTTTATGCCAATTTAGAGATAGAAGTCTAAATTAGAAGTCAGTTTCTGCCCATTCTGTGCTGCAGAGCATCCTCATAGCCAAGAGTCCTCCAATTCTTGACTCTGTCCTTCAACTGCTGTTCTCGTGTTTGCCTGTCACACATTGATAAAGATAGAATTCAAAGCAGGTGACAACTTTTGCAGACAGTATGGCTAAAACAGAACTAACTGTAAGTTCCAGAGACTTCAACCTTCAACACTAACTACCTTCAAATTAACCAGGGAAGTAAAGTTACAAGACAAATCCTGATAAATCAAAGCTAAAGACTCCATTCTAATATTGCAGTGCCATTAAACTTCAAATCTTTGTTTTACAGTTTAGTTACAAGAATTGACTACTATCTAAGAGAAAAGCCATTTTTTCTCAATTTACTATAAACAATCTATTCTATAGCTTCAGTCTCTCACTTTCTTTTCTGACTGAAAACACATTATTTTTCTCATATTCTTCATATATTTCTGTGGCTTACATTATCATTTCCTAATAAATTGACTTCTGTGAGAACAGGATATAATTTTAATGTAATCACCTAGCATTTAATATTCTTGTGGTCATGTGCTACACTTCATCCACCAACTTCTCCCACAAATAAAATTGCTGATAAAAATAATTTACACTTTTCAGCTATAGAAAATACATCAAACCATTTTCTTCTTGCATCTTTTACATACACAGACTGCTTAGGTCTCCATGTCATCACACTTTATATTATAGTTTTTGATCAATTAAGAGGGTGAACTTACTGCAGCAATTATATGACTTTCTGATAATGGTCTTCAGTTTTATGAATGTTTGTTGGAAAAGGTCTATAGCAAAACTAACTGTTCAGTAAGTTGGTGAAATGTACCACTGACAACTCCAAATGACATTAGAAATAAATTAGAGGTCTGATCTGTGATTCTGGGCAAGCTTGGTGAAATTCCTCCTAGAACACATAAGCAATCTGTCCAAGGCAATCTTGCAGCTAGTAGTGACGACCTTGGAGAACATATGGAAGCAAGTTTTGGGAACACTGGAAAATGTGGTACCCGGTTCCGAGAAGCAGACTTCAAAATATGTACTGTTTTCAGACAGTTCAGAGGAGAGGAACATGCATAATCAAATACTAGAAGCCATGACATATATTTGGGTTTGTTTAGTTAAATATGTAATAGATTTCTGTAGAATGGAGGGCAATGCTGTCTCCATACACAGTAAGAAGCGAAACTGTGACAGATTTAAATAAGAGTCAGTTTGGTAAGATCAGAAACCTTTTCCAAATGGGTGCGTTACAGAGATCGTTCAGAAATAATACTGATCATCATGGAAAAGCAACAGTGCTGGAAAGTTTTAAGAAAAGGTTCAACAAACATCTGCCAGGAATAGGTTTTGTAATTACTGTATCACTGCCTTAGTGCCAGAAGATGGACGAGATAACTTCTCCAAATTTCCTCCAGAGAGGAGACTCGTAACAATAACTCTGTCACAGTCTGCTCTGCATCTATCCGTGAAACTGCTGAAGTAACAACTTCTCCTACCTTTTCTTCAGCAGCGATACATTCAGCTGAAGCCTGTTCCTAGCTCTGTTTTCTACTGGTCCTGAGACTCAGCTAAGCCACTACTAACTCTCACTCTAGCAAAGAGTCCTTGCATATTATTTTTATTTTCTTTATTTTCCATGTTCTCACTGGCATTTGAGTAACTGAGAGCATCATCCACAAAATTGAATCAACTTAAAAAGATATTTCTAAGAATGTTTTTTTAAAATTAGAGTTCTAGAAAGCCAAACCTGAAAAGAAAGCTGAATTTATGGAAACAATGCTAGAATAGAAGCGTTTTCAAAAATGCAACATTTCTAGGGCATACTATAATACCTTCTTTTCCTCTTCTCTTCTCTTAAGATCCTTCTGTTTGAGACAAAGCAATTGAAATTTCAACAGCTTTCCAGTTAGTGTTACAGGAATTTCTTCACCCCCAGCCAGAAAGGTTTTGGCTAATTCTATCACCTGTAGAGGAAAAAAAAATCCCAACAAAACTATTACTTGCATAGTTTGAATACTGCACTTGACTCATATTTATTTGCATGCTGAAATGAGGAAGTGCTATCTCACATTGTACCATATGTAGGTCAAAATGGCCATATTTCCAGAAAAAAAAGTATCAGTAAGACACACCATTATTCTTTGGTTCCAAAGACCTCAAATGAAGTTATATTGGCTGTAGTATGAGCTAAAACTAGAATAGAAAAAAACTTCTGTGATTTATGAGAAAGTCAACAGACACGGAGTTCTCACAGGAAAATGTAATTTTTTTTAGTTTTTAGACAAAGAAGCAACATTAAGCAACTACATATTATAAAATAATAAATTAAAAAACACGTAACAGATAGCAAATCAAGGGGAATTCTGGAGAACTGTTTACAAAGTGACCAGTGTCTGAGGGACTAGCCTTGAATGAAAGATAAAAACTTCTGGAAGGGAATTTGAGAGGGCCTGTCTTGGTGAAAACACACCCCCTCCCTGTGTAATTCTGATTCTGTTGGTATGCAGCCTAATTGAGGTGAAATAAGGCTATTGAGTTTTCTTAGGGTGATGACAGCAGCAGGAACATACAGCTGCATTGTCCAGATGTGTGGCATTGACAGGCTGTTTTATGACTATGTTTTTTACAGCTTGTTTCCACTAAATTTCATACAACTCACTAACATCTGGGCCGTTTTCCTTGGAGCCTCATAACCACTTTATTTACTGCGAAAAAAATAAAATAACATAAAAATACCATTAAAAAGTTGTTATATGTTTCTTTTCACTTGTGTTGTCTCTGTAATAAAGTTCACCTAAATATGTAGGAAGCGCTGTTGAGGAATAATATAACCATAATATTTTCTTACTTTTGTTTTTAAGCAACCATCAGCTTTATTTATAACCATGGGCTGAATTAGGTGTTACTCAAATGTTCTGACATGTTTCTCTTTTCTCCTCATGGAGTAATTACAGCTGGGCACATATGGTGTCAATTTTGCTTGCTAACACTGAGACAATGAAGGTGCACACTGCATCTCACTGAACTGTGTCTTGTCTAATGCAAACACCACCATTAGCTTTGAGCTTTCATAGATTCTTGCCTAGTTTAGAAATTTTCACTTCTCACCTAAACGTAGACACCAAAAGTGCTTCTCTGAATAAAACCAAAAGCCAAATTGGAATTCAGACTATTATATGCCAAATCATTGTTTCATACAAATGAAAGCAAGGAGCAGAAAAAGAAATGACTTAAAATTCAGATTTTGTCCGAGTCGCATTAACAGGGAGACAAACCAAAACATATGCATTTAAAAACCCTTCCAAAACAATCCTGCTCCTCCAACACGAATAAGCCTAATGATCTTTGCTTACACAAAGGAAGATACATCATGATTAAGATGAGTTCTGCTTTGCATATTTTGTATCCAAAGTAAGATTCCTTATTAGTCATTAGCTCAACAAGCCAATCAGAAAGCTTACAGAAAGACCCACTGACATCAGAGCCATGGCAGAAAATCAAAGATATGTTAAGAATAAGACTTAAAAATTCCCACAGACTGTGGGTACACTAGGAACTACTAGTTATTCCAACAAAAAATAGTCACTCAGAGCTAGGCACACAAATTGGTGCTCAGAGATAAAGACTTTGGTAGAAATATCATAATAATTTCCCTCAGAGAGAAAAATTCTCATACAGTTTTTTTTCAGAATTGATGTTAACAGCCTATGGAAAGTGATGCTTCTCAATGGCCTAATGTAGATGAGTTGCACATTTCTTGAAACACAATAGAGGGGAAATGGAGGGATTCTGGAAGAATTCCTGAAAAGTGTATATGTAGTAACCCAGTTCGATGGCAGTTGCTGATTTATTGGTCATGGAAGAAGAAAAAAGTGCTTAGATTCTTAAACCCCATTCTTCCTGAGAATTTCAAAGCATTTCATCAGTCAAAAGCAATGCATCAAGATTATTCCTATTTTATAGATAGGGAATGCAGGAATGAAGAGACCTGATGAAGTAGAGTGGGTAGGAAGGACAAATTTTCTTATGTGAGCCATGAGAAGTATAACCAAAACTATTTAACAGGAATACATTCCATGACTGTGGAAAGAGGTCACACAAATAAAACAAAGACAGAATAAGCACATGACATTTGGCAATACAAAGAAAAGAAATAGCTTTTCATACAGAAATGTAAAACCTGCTTTATACATGAGGAAATTAAAACCAATCTAAAAGAGAGAACATAGATCAATCCATGCACAGGAGATAAAAGAAATTAAATTTATTACACATCCATATTTACTTCATCTGTGGTCCTGTGAATTATGCAGGCACCTGGCATAAACAGTTAAAAATCTACAGCCTCAAAAAAAAAACCAAAAAACCAAACCCAAACAAAACTTAAGACAAAAAGTTGGTAGAAATATAGAAGGAAGATTTTTGGATACTACCAAGTGGATTTGTTACAGATTGGCTATACTTCATCCGACCAGTGATGATATTTTTCTTATGTGAGAAACCATGGAAACTTGGATGGACAAACTTAGTTAGGTAGGGCCTCTTTTCCTTTAAAGCAAGAGGAAACTTAGCATTCCTCACACAGCAGGGGTCACACTGGTGAAGTGCAGAAAGGCTTTGGTGATGCAGTATTTGATCTCATACGGTGGCAGTACGAACCATGCAGAGATTTAGCTGTCTGGTGCAAAGGGCATGTATTTTAAGCCATTCAAACACTGCACGAGTGCTTGTAAGTGACCCTATACTATTGACAGATGTCAGCGCCACTGAGATAGGAGATAGGTACTAAAAGTTAGGGAAACATTTAAAGCCAGAGTCTTTGTGCTATCCTTCTTTGAAATGCCTTTTTTTTTCAGATACAGAACCATTGTGGCTGCTAAATCATGATCAGAAAATCTTTCAGAAAGATAAATTAGACTACAAACTTTCACAGCTTTATTATCACCTGGAAGAAGTAACACTGCTTGCTATGAACAGTGGTCAGCCCACTTCACAGTATAGTTCTCCCATATCCACAGTGAGCTTCCTAAAGCCCTGTCTTCCCCCTTTAAATCCTACTGTGGGCATTATCTACTCATCTGTTTTCAGCTCTTTTCTACCTGTTACTCCTACCAGTTTGTAGAAAAAAAAATAGTATGTTTTATAAATTATCCACTAAATGAGGTGGTATATTTGCCTCAGATATTTAGTGTCTTGTCTTCTGACGAGGGTTTAACTACTCTGCATGCTGCTTCCCAGTATTTTGCTCAATCTACTTTGAAGGATATTAGGAAAAGAATTTGTGAATTTAGGTTAATTTAGCGTGTCTTTGCGTCAGCCTTTTTCATTGTCAGAGGATCTGATGCCAGTTCTTGAAACTGTAAGAAATCGAAACCATTGCATATGCCTCAGATTCGTATAGCACTTCCTAAAAGAAACGTAATAGCTCCTAGAAGAACCAGATAAGTAAAATCCCTTAGTTGCTGACACAGTTCAAGTCAATTTGAGGCAGGATGGTCATCAGTCAAGAGGCTACATGGATCACACAACCAAGTTGGTAATTACTATTCAGATATATTTTTCTGAGCAAAGTAATAAAAGTAGGGGGGGGGGAAGTGATCTTGACTTTTTACAATCTGCTGTCAGTCTTATGATTCCTTCACAAGCAACTTTCAAGACAGACTAGGAGACAAAAGCTGCATGTGTCATACTGGTAATTGTTTTTTCCAAAGAAGACTTCTTTATACGTACTATTACATATTTCCGACTCCGGCCATGTAATTTCATTGACTAAAGCATACTACAAGCAATCATTTTGAAAGAATAACAGGAAGGACCTGAGCTAACTGAAACAACTTTTTTTCGGATGACATCTCCAGTGTGTTGAAAGAGAATTCAGTTTCTCATATTAGACCATTCACCTAACTTAATTTTAATTCTCAGAACTTATTCTCCCCTATGATGGCAAAAGATAACTTGCTTAATCAGGATCTTGCACTAGTGAATTAATGACTCACAGTTCAAAGAGAGCTTAAGGACTCATGTAAATCAATAAACCAATTGCATATCTGAATAGAGCTCCATATAAAGCTTATGTATCCACAAGGTAGACTGTAAAACCTAAGATAAGCCACATGAGTCATCCTTGTTAATCAGTGAAGACGTATTCCAGGGAATGAAAATAATTAAAGTGGATTAGATGACTCCTTCTACCCCACGGAGTCCTTTTCAAATAAACCTACTAAAATGAAGCAATACTGAGCAAATATGAATGCTGTTCATGTGCTAAATATCTTCCTTTCTATTGTGAGAACATTTTTCAAAGTAGAAGCAAATGGCTTTTACTCTAGAAAAATAACTTGTCACTCACATGAGTGAGTCTGTTTTTTGCCAAAACACAACACAGCTTGATCTGGTTAGCAAAAACCTATTAGAATTATCCCTTGTAAGAAAGTCTGTTCTCTAAACTTCTCTCTACAGAAAATCTGCAACCTGAGGGGATATTTTAACTGGTTTAATCTCGGCGATGGTCCATGAGAATTTTCTAACACATATGTACAGCTTTACATCAAGTACTTAAATAATGTTTTAAGAAAAATTAAAATGGTGAATAACCTAATTTCAGAAAAAATGAGAAAATACATTACATAAAAATAAGGAGGACTTTATTAGAGAGCTCGTACAGGAGCTCTCACCATCTGGGGTGTGCTCCTCCTATGGCTTCCCGACCACTAGCTGCTATGAAAACCAAACTGCTTTAAGGGATACAAATATCCAGTGCTTGGAAAGATCAGGCATTAGCACTGCTATCTCAGGAAGGAGTTCTATGCACAGGGAGGTTTTCTCATGTGACACTCCATATATCTGTTTTCTTTTAACACTGGCTGGGGAGCAATATTTGAAACATTTAAGTGATTTCTGAAGAACTCCTACAGAACCCAGATCCTTTTAAAAAAAGAGGACAGGCCAGTCTGTTGTGATTTGTGCTCAGATGAAGAGATATATTGCTATGATCAAATACTGAAATGTTTACATTTCAGTGGGATGAATCTGCCCAGCAAATCTTTCCATTATGGCACAGAATATTTTAAGCTTCTGAGAAGCAAATTGTCTCCAGCAATTTCAGCCAACTGAATCCACACAATGAACATCACAAAGCTAGAAGATTTAGTCACGCTACTCTAACATTGCATCTGGCTAGGAAGACAATTCCCAATCAGAGGTCAAATAAAAAGATTTAAGAAGCAAAGTTGCCTCATTAACCCTTGTGCTGGCAGAACCCATCCAGCTACAAACTGACAGAGTTTTCTAAGCCACATCAGGACATTCGGGCCAGGCAGTTCTGACAGCCTTGTAGACTTGGCACAACAAAACTGGGCAGGATCTTTCCACCTTGGTTGGCCAAGCTTTGCAACAGGGCTTTGAGCTTTTTTTTTCTTTTTTAATTTGGTGACAAGGGATTCTGTACTTGAGCAAAAAGTGATACACTTAATTGTCTTTAATGAACCAATTACAGTTCCTTTACAACTTTGAAGACAAAAACCCAGAAGACAGCATTGCCTTTGGCTACTTCAGAGTCTCTCTACCACTTCATGGATGACATTCTCACAGACATAATTTCTGTTTCCTCTAGTTATACAGACCTTTCAACAAAACCTGCACAGAAAAAGCAGAAATTTTATACCAATTTGCATGTATGCAAGAAATCTTGTAATATGTGAAGCAAAACCAAAGTCTCACTGTAGAATGGTGATGTTGTTGTTAGCCCTAGCTAGGGCCCGGTCTTTTCCACAAAAGACTCAGAGTTCATGGATTGATTAGAAGGCTTTATTTATAGATAGATATTAATAAAAAGATGATTGAGAGAGAGATCAAGCAGCTTCCTCTAGCAGGTTCAGCAACTGCGATCATCTCTGTGTTTCTGAGTCCAGCACCAGAATGGAATGAACAACAAGAAGAGAGTGGAAACCTTCCATTGGTCAAGGCAAACACTTTACCATAAACATTTCTCATATTTACATTCTTTTCTCCTGGGAACTACAGAGAGCTCCCTTTAGAAATGGAATTAAGTATTACAATTGAGACAAGTTAAAAAGAAATTGTTTTCTTCAGCCTTTCTCTGAAATTTCTCAAAAACCCACTGCGAAGTCGTGACTACATCTCACCAGTGTTCTAAAGCAGGTTTTAAATAGATAGATAAATTTTAAAAGGTACCAATCCTTTTTCCTAGAAAATGAATCACCCACAATTTGAGTATTATGAATGGCTTCAGGTCAAATAATTACAATTATTAGTAATTAAATAATAATTCATGTTTCTAAAATCCTAGCGTTAGGACTGTCAAGAGTCACTACTCTGAAATGAAAATAGAAGATGTGCACGTCAACCGCCTCATGTAAATAATAGAACCTGACCTCTCAGATTTTAGAAACAAAATTAGAAAACACAGATTGTTTTCCTGCTCGAGCTCGAGACCTTTTCCCCCAGCTTTAGCATTTAGAAATGCTGATATTTCTTCACATAACACAATGTTCCTGGAAAGGGATACTGAACTGGAGATACTTAAGAAACTGACTGCAAACAGCTACAATTTATAGAACTGATGGTTCATAGGAACAACGGTTTTCTCTCATGGAATAAATAAATCCAAATGGAAGGCATACAATTTTATAACTTAGAGGACTACACAGGCCACTAGTTTATGCAGTGGCATCAGATGCTCTGACAATGGCAAAGGCTGATGCAAAGACATATTAAACCTAAATTAAATTCTTTTCGTAATATCCTTCAAAGTAGATTGAGCAAAATACTGGGAAGCAGCATGCAGAGTAGTTAAACCCTCGTCAGAAGACAAGACACTAAATATCTGAGGCAAATATACCACCTCATTTAGTGGATAATTTATAAAACATACTATTTTTTTTTCTACAAACTGGTAGGAGCTTGATAACAGGTAGAAAAGAGCTGAAAACTGCTGAGTAAATAATGTCCACAGTAGGATTTAAAGTCCCTTAACCTTCCCTGATACCAGTACCTCCCTAAAAAGCATATTCATTTAACAACAATTCCCAAATGTACACCTGGTTTTTGAGCTGACACTGCTTCCCTGTTAGCAAGGAGGCAAAATAAAGTGAGGTTTTACAGGAAAACAATTTGCTGTGCAGATCTGGAACAAGACAACAGCAGAATCAAACAGGTCATCTCTTCACTCAGTGATGACAAAAATGAATGATTTGTAGTCAAAATTTTATATTATCTTCTGTATAAATATTTACAGTTCCAACATGTGATTTGCAATTTAATGTGTGCTTGCTCATCACATGTGAATATCAGAGATAATTCAGATAAAGCAGGTGGGATTACAAGATCCTGGAGAGTCTAATTTAAAAGTCCTCACTATTTCAGATTCAATCAAGAAAGGAAAAAAGCAGAGAGAGACAACAAATGCCAGCAGAGAAAAGGATGAGTTCATTTTTTAACTGTATCAGAGAATAAAAATTATAAACATGGCATTGGTCTTGTATTAAATTGAAAAAACAGAAGAGTCAATATAGATGCAGGAAAAGTAGGGCTAATCAGTGATTATTCCGCTTTACATTCAGAACAAACCCACACATAATATGGTTGACTCATTTCATTAAAAGAAATTATTTCCAACTGCATCAATAGAAAGTGGCAAAAAGGCAGCTTTGAAAGCTAGGTATACCAAAAATCAGTAGACTTGGACAATGTAATCAAAGTATTAAAACCAGATAGCTGAGGAATTCTTTGGATTACAAATACTGACTTTAACCAACTCTTGGAGAACAAGGGCACTTTTACAGCAAATAAAAGAAAATATCACACCAACACTTAAAAAAGGGAAATTAGAATAACATATGTACTGGCAATGTAATACCAATCATTGCAGAACAACAAAGGAGATATTATTTCTTTAATGTTGTAAAGGAGGATTCAATAGACAATAAATAAAAGGGGGGTAAAATAATGATCAATTCAATTTTGTTCTCTTAAAGAAAAAAAAATAAGGTGAGCTTTTCACAAAGAGAATAGCTTTCTGTGGCTAGGCTGCAATTCTGTTTGAAACAGAAAATATGATACAGTGAAAAGCATAATTCCCTAAGCTCTGTGGTATTGGATAGGAAGGAAATTAAAAGAGGAGAAAAAAGGCATCATCGTGTTGACATCATTTAAACCGACACAGGGTGTAGGTTTAAAAAAACAGAAAAAATTATTTGCTGGAAACTTTTAGCTGCACCAAACACTTCCACTACATTTGAGGTGCGAAGTCTAGGTAATCTATTTACCTTTTCCTTTCTAATATCAATGCCTTCCCCAATCACCTCCTCTCCCTACCTCCTGCAAGTTATGGGAGACATATATATATATAAAATTTATATATACATATATAAATAATAATTATACACATACACACATACATATATATAAAATTCTGCTATGCCCAGGATCTTTTCTAACTTGTATTGACCTGTAATTGTTCTCATGGAACCATAAGTCTAGGGAGGAGTACTGGAATTCACTGCACAAGCATTTGAGGTGAGGCAATCATTTAACCAATAGCATAGCAGAACTGTGTAGGCAACAGGCATTAATTCCTTTGTTTGCTAAAATCTATGTATAAGGAAAAGTTTTGAATTACCTTGAGACTGCCACCACCAAAATGCCCAGAGTGAAGAAGGACTAACAGGATGCTGCTGGATCCATGGATGGTGACTATCGTGTACTTGAACTCTCTCTCTCCCCCCTCTCTTTTCTATTTCTAACTCATTGTTAAATAAAATCTGTACCACTGACTTTGGCATTTGGTCTTGTTTGCACCTTAATTTGGGCAGAAGCATCTGTCAATAATCAGATCTTAACAACACTATCATGTTTAGTAGTGGTAAAATACCTTAATCACACATGATGTTATTAACTTTGTTAGAAAACTGACCCAAAAACCAGGTGTATAAAAACTAAAAGATACACACCTTGCTGATAAAATACATATATTTTTAGTTTTAGGTCTTGTTGGAAAAACTGTACATGATAAATTATGAAAACTGTTGATATATTACAGGAAGCATAATATTTTCCCTTTCATATACAAGGGAAAAAATTAATTCCTCAGCATCTTTGTGAGAGAATCAGTCTATCATCATTCAATTAAGTGCTGGAACTAGTACAAAATTACCAAGCAGGACTCCTACCTCCATCAAGTCATGTAAGAGTCAGAAAAAGCGTTAGACACCTAATTCTCCTGGATTTGGAAATATTTTAGCTACATATTTAGAAACCCTGCCCTGATCCTCTTCATTTTGTACAATTACAATGATATGAATACAAAACAGTAAATTAATAGAAAGCCTGAAGGGGAATAACTTAGAACAGACAGCAGGAATTATTTCAATATGATATATAATTAGCCTGCAATATATCATGAATTGTTTGTTAAAGGTTCTTGACTTCTAGGCACTGCAGACTGCTGCACTGAAATTTATTAAAACCCCTGCAACTTGGTGGATGCAAAGTGCAAGACTGATGACATGGGTAACAGTATTACTACTAATACCAATAATAACCACATTACTTTGCATGTCATTAGTCCCAAATTCACACACATGTACATGTCATTAAATGTCAGGAATCTTACAGTATCTCTAAAAATAAATATGGAAACCTGTGGAAATGGCAGCATGTCGAATCCTGCCACAGAGAACTGTATGTGGCACTGACAGAAATGCTCCTCTCAGAAGAGCTTTTCACAACTCTGTGTTCTGTGCCAATGTGGTGTTTGTTTATCTTTGCTAGTGGAAGCAGGGAAAGCAATGAAAGCCTTGAATGCACAACCTGCACATGGAATCTATGTGAATGTTCAGGAGCAAACTCTGCCCAGAGAGGCGGGATCTTAAGGCTGTGGCAACATGATCGATCCTTTAATTCGCTACAGCCTGAACGGAAACGGAGTCCAAGCAAAAGGTCAGAACAGGCATTTTATATTCTGTGTTAAAGGAGGGGAGGAAAAAAATGTCTTTGAGGAGTAAAGTAAGTAGCTAATGAGACACAGCACTGACAGCTGGAATTTAATAAGTGTCCACTTCACAAGGAAAATTGCTCTTAGTAATTAAATACAGGTATCATACAAAGCTTCTGCTTACAGCTAGACTTCAATATCCTTCTGTCAAGTAGGACTGAAGAAGTTTTTCATACCAGGTAACATAAGGGCGAGTTTGCCTGGGAGGCTAGTCCTAAATGAAGAGGGTTAATTGCATAAAATTCACAGTCCTGTCAGTGGTAAATAATTCCAAAGGGACTTGTTCAGATAGTAGGCTGGCACTACTGAAAAACAGACCGCAAATAAAAAAAACTGTTATAAAGTCCACCAAAACCTGAGACACATAAAATGTTTATTAGCCATTGCAGAAATAAAACGCAAACAAGATCTTTTTAGAGGGATCCAAAATTCTTTACGCTCCAGGTCTGTAGGACCGTAAAACTCTACCTGAGAAAATTTTAAACAATCTTCTAATTAATCACAGGATTTTATAGCCTCTCACAAGCTGTAAGTAAAACATTAACAGGGTAGGAGGAAGTACTCTTTGTACTAAGCATGATTCCAAAGCCCACTGACACAGGCCACTAGATGAATCAGGTTACATCAAACCAAGATTATAATGGGTACTAGCACACAGAATAGTGTTCCATGTAGGCGACTGCATTCCCCTACATAAATGAAGGTATAAGTGTCTAAATTTTTGGGAGCATCTGAGACGGGAGAGTCTGACAGGTTTTCTGTAATTTGAGACATCACCATCAAAATATGACCAAGAAACATATCCTTCAATAATAAAACTCATATCCCTGAAAAGATGTTTTGATCATCACTTAATCAGCATCCAACAGAAACAAAGCAGTTTAAGTATCTAGATGGTTGAATGTTTTTAACAGCTAGATCCAATAAATTTGCATTTATTCAAGAATGTGTAACAAAACCCCACAGCTCTACAGACTTCACTGTAAAAGAGCACTGACTCTGAAAACCATGTTTTAACTTACCTCATGGTACATAGGCACATCCTTAACCTTTTTTCCCTTTTGACCCCTATATTCTGCGATCTGCAAGTAAATAAAATGTTTATTTACTTCTCTCTACTGTGAGAAGATTTTATGTTTACACAAATTATTTTACTCATTATTCCCTTTTGTGAATGCTACACTCACACTCCAAAACAGTGAAGAATCATCTTATGGCAACCTTGTACCTTAGGGAGGGAGTTTTTTTTGATCAGCACCTTGAAGAAAAGTCTGTAAGAAACTTCACTTTCAGGGAGAAGAGCAGCTTATACAATAAACTTTTCCCATTTTAAACTCCTATGAATTACAGCAATGAAGCTGGCAAAAAGCATAGAGAGTAAGTCCTGTGAGGAGTGGATGAGGAAGCTGGGGCTGTTTAGTTCGGAAAAATAATTTTCTCAGGGGAGCCCTTCTCACTCTCTTAAACTCCCTGAAAGGAGGTTGCAGCAAGGTGGGGATCGGCCTCATCTCCCAGGCAACAAGTGACAGGACCAGAGGAAGAAGCCTTAAGCTGTGCCAGAAGAGGTTCATGTTGGACATGAGGAAGAATTGTCTCACAGAAAGGGTTTTCTACCATTAGAATGGTCTGCCCAGGGAGGTGGTAGAGTCACCATCCCTGAAAGTGTTCAAGAAATGACTGGACATGGCACATAGAGCTGTGGTTAAGTTCATAAGGTGGTGTTCAATGAACGGTTGGATTTGATGATTTTGGAGGTCTTTCCCAACCTTAATGATTCTACGAATTAGTGTAATTTTTGAAACCTCCATAGAGTAGTTTATCATTACCGCAGAATAAAGAAGACAGACAGCTTGGTTCATTACTGAAAGCTACTTTCTTGGAGTACCTGTCTGAAAATGTCTTCGCGTGTTACCAAACTGAAGAGCTTTCGCAACGGCACCTGCACAGCAAGAGACAGGGCCTGGATGTGGATTTCATCCTCAATCTTGGTCCCAACAACGAAAGCAATGCTAGGCTTCCAGTCATCCTACATTCCAAAATAAAATATTTAAGGCATTAAAACTCATGCCAACAAAAGTGTATCTCTGCAGTTTCAAAAAGTAATATTGTAGAGATGGTTTTATGTCATGTTAAGAAATATAAACATCACTGTATTAATCACATTGAAATTACATGCAACCCAAAAAGGCCTCTACTACTTTGTCCCCATTCTTTCTGCCATGGGGTGGCAGCATTATGCTATGCAAAACACAAATGCCTACTGACAGCCTTAACAAATCTTCACTCAGGAAAATGTTGCATTAGCATCTCACAAAGATGTGCTAATTTTTAAAAGGCATTTGCAGATTTGACAGTTCAGGTAGAAAACAAAAGTGAATTTTGAATATATGTATTATTGTCATTATTTGATAAAATAGGTTGAAAAAATAAACAATTTTCAACTCTGTCATCCTGTAAATTAGATAATGCCCAGATACTATTTTCTGAACATTGCAGCATTATTTTTATGATGTTTTATACTAGATTTATACATAGTATAGTTCTTGCATGGTTTCACTAAATATTCTGAATCAAGAATTACTTACCAATGGCAAGTTGTATTTCAGTACAATATTGACAAATTAAAAACACTAGGATTTTGCAAACATTTGCTGTAGCATACACATTATTTTAATGGAAAAAAGTGTTTTCAGCATTAAAAAATGCAGAACAAGAGAAGATTTGAACCCTTTCTTTAGTGATATACCTCCACAAAAACTTGATAATTATGTAATTTAAGCCACTTTTACTGGTTATTCTCTTTCACATTTCTGCTTTAACCTACTGGAATCCTGTTCACAGAATGAGTCACTATCTCCTGTACATCTACATCTCACTCTGGAGTATTCTTTATCAGCATCAGCGGTGGCTGAACTATAAGCATTTGTAATGGTTGTGCTGTACAGGAATCACTGATTTTTTTTTTTCAATGCATATCTGCATGTGTAAACTGCAGGGTTACCAATACAACTGCATAAGTGTAAACATGGAAATGGATTCAGTCAGCCCAAGGCAGTCCCAGGACAGTTTCATTAATCAGGACCAGGCTAAGCAGAGTCACAGTCCAGTGTGAATCATAGCAAGGAAAGATTTTAAGCAATTTAAGATAGGGTGGTAAATTTAGGATATTGAATATTTTCATATATTTATATTATGTACTAAGTCCTTGTGGAATAGGAACAAAACCTGAGCTGAGCTTATGGTAAAGTGAGGAAAAGGACCATTCAAAGAAAAAGACTCAAATGGTATGAGAAGCATCTTCTTCCAGTTTTACAGTACCCTTCTTCATTCGTTTGTTTTCTTAGTTGATAAAAAGCCTACCAAAATGTTTGCAGTTTGAGGAAATGATGGCTTGGGATGGGAGAAAGCCGCAGTTGACCTAAGTTTCAAAACAGTGCATGTTTGCAAGGCAAGAAACAGTTTGGCAAACACATAAGGTAACAAAGGATAACATCACATGAGTATGCCCCATTTTTTCTAACCACAGAATATTCAGAAAACCAAAGAGATATAAAGATCACCTGAGTCATTAAGTGAAACTGCAAGCAGCTACAGATCAGATAACTAATCCAAAAGGGCACATACAGCTCCACACATCATGAACTTCCCCAATGGTTTATTGCAGCAAAAAGAACCCTCCAGTTTTAAAAATTATGAGTGCTAGAGAGTGTAAGCATATCACTGATATTCTAGGCATATGTAAACATGGTGGAATTTAGGGGTGTCCAGCTGCCCTGGGGCAGCAGACATCGCTCAGTGGAGAAGTGGCAGCAGTAGTGGGGACTGCACCAAGCACACTGAATTTCATTTTCACCTTTTTTCTCTGCAGGAAGGATTGGGCACGGTAACTTCTTCAGCCTAAAGCTGCAAGATAGCTACTGCTGCACAGCACTGTGAAAGATCTCTAGGTATTCCAACATTATCAACATGCAGAGGAGTTGCAGCTAATATGGATTAAAGCTATCCCTGTATACCTGCCAAGAGCTGGACAGTAAAACTTCGTCATTCTTTGAACAGTAAGTATTTAGATGCCCATGCCTGTGTGGAAATGCATAATTTTCTACGTTCTTAGAACTGATATTGAAATGCTCTCATTGAAATGCTACTGTGGCAGTATCCTGGTGTTCCCAGTGCTCACCAGCAGACATGGAGTCTTTAGAATAACCATCTACCTGTGGCATGAGCTTATGGAGCAACTGTTATCACTACACTGCCCACAGGCGGGCCACCAAGAGAGAGAAATAAAGTCCAGTAAGTCTCACAGAGAGATGCTGACAGCAGAAGAGCAGCAAGAATCAGGAATATCAGGTCCTATTTAGGATCCTACCGGAAGCATGGTCCAGCAGCAACACAGAGCTTGCTCCCACAATTTCCTGCAGTTCTTCAGATATGCAAAAAATCTCTATCAGAGAGTTCTAAAACTCTGCCTCGTGCCTTCTTTAGATCCTCCTTAAAACACGCTGATAGCTTGCTGCCCACAAATTAAACCTTCTTAGCACTGAATAATATCAGTGAAACAATGTCTATGCAACCTGTTTCCTTATAGTCCTCTCCTTGATTTTTCCTCCCCTTAATCACAACTGTCCCTTGTTAATATCTCCTTCCTTTTCCACTCAGATGTTCCTCATCTGAGTTACACCACTTGTCTTAATGTTTCCTCCCCCTGTGACTTGCTTCCCAACTCTTGTCCTGTGTCTCCTTGTTCAGCTAGCCTCCAGTTTCATTATTAGATACCACTTCAGGCTTTCTCCATCCTCAGATTACTTCTCCAAATTTTTATCCTCTAGCCCATATAATAATTCCCACGCACTTTTGAAGTTATGGCTGAGCAATAAGACTCTCCTTCACAAAGGTACTATAAGCCTTTCTAAGAGAAGAAAATTTTCCTAGTTTCCACTGTGGTTCCCTCCTTCACAGCAGCCTGTGACAAAGCACCAAAGCAAAACATCAGGGTAGGTCCTGCTTGTGCAAAATGACTGTTTTTAAAAAAATTAGAACTTACACAAACAAAATTATCCAACCCCAGATTTTTGTTATCCAAGCAGAAATTATCATCAGTGGGCCACATCTCCCCACAGAAAATGCTCTGCTTCAAAGAAACAAGGTGATAAAGCTTCTCCACAGAACAGCTGAGAGTATTTACAGTATAGGCAAACCATTGGCTAATACATTAAAAATAAAATACATGAAATGAGCCTCTACATGATAACTGAACTGGTAGTGAAAATTATGACCATACTTAATTCTACAGAAGCATATGCAGCTTAAAACAAGGTCTTTTGTGCAAAAGTTTAAATATTATTAGAGACAGCCTATACCTCCCTAGTGCTAAATGAAGAAAAGAAACTGTTTTTCTAAAAAAAGTGCAATACCTGGAAATAGGAGCTAGAAGTAGCTAGTAAATATCTGAAGTAGCTACACACACTTTCACAAGGAATAATGATCTAGACTTCCCGGAGTCATCAATAGCATGTCATCTATTTCTAGACTGACAAGTTTTGAAGCCCTGAAAGACCATTTTTCAGAAAAGCTGCACACTGAGAACATGAACTGAAGTCAATAAGAATAGTCAATGTGCAGCATTAATACACAGTTTAAGGTGTTTAATTGATTATACTCTTTTCTGATGTTCAAAATCTAGTATTTTTGTAATACTGCCTTTATATTATCGATCCTGTAACAGTATCCTTAATGTTCAAGGCACTGAAAGGACAGAGAAGAAACAGACCCTGCTTCTACAGCTCACCACCTAAAATCACAACATAAAAATGTGAAGGAGAAGTAGTAAAATGTATATGGTTACTTTAAAAATATTTTCTCCCTCAATATACAACTGCTCCTCTACTTAGTTTTATTCTTTCAAATGTTATTGTAGTATCAAGGCTTGAGAAAGGATCTGAAAGAGGATAGATTAGTGACCCTACTGCTACCTCAAATGACGTTCCCAGCTTAATGAACAGGATAGAGAAAACCATAAAAATAACTACTGGAAAATCATGGAAACAGTTTAGGGAGGTTGCCATTGAGAATATAGCACAAGCACTACAAACTGCACAAAGAAGACCAAAATGCAGGGAGCAGATATCCCACACAATCAAAAATGCTGGTTCAAATGTGAATTTAAAAAAAATTGAAGCTGGAAATGTGGCATTGGCAACTGAACACTGTTAAAATAATCTGAAACAAACTCCAGTTAAGGGCAGGCCAGATTGCTCTCACTGGAAAACATCCAGTGACAACCATTGTTACAAATGACATTGTCCTCCTGGTTTTAAAACTCTTGGCCACGTCAAGAGTTGAAATGCACCAAAGTCTCTCGGTGTTAGAAATAACCATCTGTGTGGGAAACTTCTATGTCCCTCAGCTGGAGAGGCTCCAAATCTGCAAGATCAACCTAATTCTGAAAGCTCCATGTAAGCAGCAAACTTTTTTTTGGTTGTTCAAAATCCCTGCTTTCACAAAACACAGAAGATGCCTCATCTTCTCATGATTTTGTTCTCAAGCCTCCATTGTGTTTCTCTGTAATGTGATTTTTTCCAACTGTTAAAAACCAGTACACATAGCCTGTATATCTTTTTCATCACAGCAGTATTGGAATAGCATAGGTATGTTAAGATCTAACTTTAATTCACATTGAAGAAAAAAGCAGATGTAGCACACATTTTTTTCTTCCTTTTTAAACATATCTTGTTTTCTCTGCTTCATTTCCTAGACACAAAAGGGCAGCTGTTCTAGGGAAGATAGTTGAACAAGTCAGATATATTGTTTATTTTTGCAGTACCAGTTTCTCGACCTCTTTGGCCAAGAAAAGCATCAAGCACCCATCTTACCCTCCTCCCATTTCCAGACAATCTGGGTATCTGTCATTTTATTTTTGTGGTACTTAATATGTGGGGTTTAGTGCTCTTTGGTTGCTTTTTTGGTTTGTTTGTTTGTTTGTTTGCTTGTTTTTCAGATTGTGTGTTTGTTTTGTTTGATTGTTTTTGGGTTTTTTCCTTGGGACAACAACCAGTGAGTTCATTTCATTACAGAAGAATTTTGAATTTACCTGTAAGGGCTGAGAAGAAACATTTGAAAACTCAAACTCCAAACATCTGAGCATCAAATGTATTAATGATTTATGAACAATTAGAGTAGTAACAACTCTAACACTCTTTATTTTCAACAATGAGGGAGCTTGTAAACCAGTAAATACAGCTGGCATTAGTGGGAAAGGTTGTTTTTCAAGAGTTTTGTAGCCTAGGTAGGACATCTTAGAAATCCGCAGACCCACTTTCATTACCTGCTGTTTGACATACCCACATTTACTAATGGCTTTTGTTTTTAAGAGCCTGGGCTTTTGCTGTACAACGAGGGCAGGTGAGAGAATATCAAAGCTCAATAGAATGTTAATTTTTCTCTGAAGAAGAAGTAGTATGAATAGCAATTAAAAGTAGAGCTATCCTATTCAGAACATTTTTAGAGGTTTCACAAGATTTAAGTTAATTTCAATTTTCAGGCCCTAAAAGGCTAATAAAATGAGAAATCGTACAGATGGAAAGCCAGCACAGAACAAGGCTTCCAAGTGCTATGTTTAGTTATACTAGTTAATAAGAACAAATAATAAATAACAGTTATTTAAATTAAGGGCTGTATTTGCCCAGAATTCACCTATCACTCAGCAAATATTGCCCTTTAGTTACTTAACACATGCAAAGTTTAAAGCTACTTAAGAATCTTAATTTATATTTTGCAATTTCATTCTGTAGTGAACCCAATCAAAATAGATGATAAATGTCTGAAGCCAAATAGTTTGCAACTCCATGTTCTTCTGCATAACACATTACAAACAAGAAAGATATATATATATAAACTATAATGTGAGGCTCTGGAAAATCCATATTTCCTCTGTATGTGTTTTTAAGTTGTGTGTTTGCCAGTTTTCACAGTGCATTTAGTAAAAGTAATTATTTGGTTAGTAAATATAATTTAAATCATATTTCAGTTAGCATACTTGTCCATAAAAATCTTAACAGCACTGGTAAAATGACTCTTTTTTATAGATTGAACTAATAAAATAGTGTAAGTCATAAACACATTAAAATAAAAAATTTCACCACTCAGTCTATCTGGTACAATTTAAAATCAGTTCTAGTAAATTCCCTCTGCCTCCACTAAAAGGAAAAAATATTTTCCAAACTGATACAAGTAAAAGATTTCAAAAATTCTTTACATATGAATTATGAGGAGAGACATTTATTTACTCGATAGGAGTTGCTATCGTCTCCCAAATAATTTCAGATTCATAGGGTATTTCACATACAATACTAAGGACAAGTAAGAAATAAGTTTTGTGCACTGTGTCTGGTGAGACCTACCACTCAAGTTGTTCAACACTCTCTTTTACAGACTGCTTTCAGTTCCTGAGCTTCATATATCTGAGTTTAAACTTTGTATTTTATATGATTACTGGGGTAGGGTGGGTGGGGGAGGGATAGTGTGGTTAGATTATTTGCAGAATGAGATTTGATTTTTAAAAATCGTGTTTATCCTTAATAAAAACCCCTATGTGATTAAGTAGTTAAGATATTCAATGCCCTCCGTGTTCAAGAGGAAGGAATTAAATTTTCAAGTCGTACTTGTGTCAAAGATGTGCTTTTACAGAGCATGTTTATTTACATTAAGTACACCCACATTTGGCCACACTTGATGAATCTTGATTCACACATGCTCAGAAGAGATTTGCTGGCATTTGACAGTTTTGCACCGAGTGTGCTCTTGCCCATGACTGTAAGAGCTGAATAGGAGCACTCCTGCAGTAAGAAATTTCAGTGGCTGCCCAGCATCTCAGAAGCCTGAGTTTAAGCTGACCGCAGCAAGGAGACAGTTTTTCCCAAGTTCCCAAGGCTCTGTCTGTGAACGGCACGGCAGAGAAAGTGAAATTAGCTTAACTGGAACAGAAAGCAGTTAGACGACACCAGAATTATGGAAACAAGGGATCTCAGTCAGCCCCCACAGGTATAGGCATTACGATAATCTTTAATTAGGTGATCACATACTTTTTCCTACAGAATTCTTGCCCCATTCAATGAACATTCAACATTTTTTTTTCCATCTGCCTCAATGTGTGGTCCTGAATAATACCAACTTTGACATTTCCTAAATTTTGAGCATTTTATTTCCTACCTGTAAAAATACTTCAATATAATGGTTTGCATTTAAGAAATGTAATAAATTATGTGTAGAGGCAGCAGGGCATACAAAGCACTTTGTTCAGTGAATTCACTGCACAATATCCACAACCACAATAAACACCACCATAAAAAACCATAATCACTAATTGGCACCTTGCTAGTAAGCATGGGAGAAAAACCGGTAACAGAGTAGGTGATGGAGATTGGACCTTCACCCCATTCTGATACCTCAGGGAGGTTTTCTGAGAGTAGGGACAAGATTCACAAGTAAGAAAGGGCTCAAGCCCTTAGAACTCTACTGAAAAATGTGTGTTCTAGGGAAAATGGGAAATAGCCTAAGCTATTCAAAAAGTGGTCTTGTTTGGCTAAACTTGTACTATATGGCTACAGCCAAATAAAAGTAAAAGCAAGTAAATATTTAAGAGATTTTTAGACATCTGTGGCATTTTCGGGAAAAGTAATTAGCCAGTTTAAAAGCCTCCTCCTGAATTAAAAGATCCTCATATTTAACCAGGGCTGCTGGCATATTAAAAGCAAAAAACCAACAAAACACAAACCCACAACAGCTAAAACGAAAAACTGCCTTTTTTTTTTTTTTTTTTTTTTTTTTTAATAGGGCACAACAGGAATCCACAGAACAAGGAAGCCACGGAAGCAATTTGTCTCACTTGCAGAAGCCGTGCTAGATAAACACATGTGAGATAAATATTATTGTTTGCTAAACTACCACCCTATTTTGAAACCAAATTCTTTCTTGCAAGTCAAGATTTATGAGAATTACATTGCTTACACAGAACCTGGAAACTTAAATATGCCTTTAGATCCTCACACTCTGTAAAAGAAAAAAAAAACTAAAATGAAAAAAAAAGTGCCTTTTAGCTACACACACTCAGGCAGGAAAATTACAGCCTCACATTTTCAACGCTACAGTTAATGCTGTGTCAGCACCTCCATCAAACCTCGTTGTTCAGCAGTTTATAAAAAGTTCACTCCGAGCCGAAACTTGGCACCCAGGGCCCAGAAAGGAAAGTACCGAGGAGGAGGAGCAAAGAAACCCGCAGGGCCACGCTCGGTGGCGGGGGGCAAAGGGGCAGGGGGACTCCGCCGCACATCGGGACCATTCGCGGCCCTCCCCAAGGCCACCCTGGGGACCCCTGGAGCCCCCGGCAGCCGCGACCCCCGGGGCGGGGGAGCGGCGAGAGCCGCCTCCAGCCCGCTCCCCCTTCCCACCGCGCCGCCGCCTCTGCCCCTCAGCTGCCTTCACCTCCTCGAGGCGGGCGGACACCAGCGCGGGCTCCCAGCTCGACAGCCCGGTCACCAGCGACTCCCGGCCGGACTTGAGCCCCTTGGGACCCATGGCGGTGCGGCGGCTGCTGCAGCCCCGCCGCCCCACGCGTCGCCCCGGAGACCGNGAGACCGAGCCCGCGGGCGGCGCCTGCCGGCCTGGGCAGCGCCGGGCCCGGCCCGGCTCGGTGTGCGCGGCCCGCCCGGAGCGCCTCTCCTGCGGGGAAAGCCTGGGAGAGCCGGCCCTGTTCAGCCTCGGGAGGGGACATCGTCAGTGTCTATAAAGATCTAAAGCGGGGGTGTCAGAGCATGGAGCCAGGCACAGGACAAGAGGCAGCGGGCAGAAATTGACGCACAGGAAGTTGAACCCGAATATGAGTGAGAACTTTGCTGTGCGGGTGACTGCAAACTGGAAAAGGTTGCCTGGAGAGGTTGTGGAGTCTCTGGAGATAGGCAAGAACCATTTGGATGCAACTCTGTGCCATGTGGTTCTAGGAACCCTGCTTAAGCAGTGAGGTTGGACCAGGCGACCCACTGTGGTCCCTTTCAATCTGATGGATTCTGTGTCATTCTCATGGGGCTTTTGGGTGCTTTCCATCATCATTTTTGAGACAACGAGCTGCCCCTATCACAGCTGCCCGAAGGAGAGGCTACGTGGGGAGCGTTGGGGCAGCACAGGCTCACATGGACACCAAGTGACACATCTCTTCCCCAGGACACCAAGGGGCGCATCTCATCCCCAGGACGCCAAGGGACACATCTCATCCCCAGGATGCCAAGGGACACATCACATCCCCAGGACACCAAGGGGCGCATCTCATCCCCAGGGCTCGCCAGCACCTGTGGCAGCTCTTGGTGTGCCTGGGGAAGGGGGTGAAGGGGGAGCTCCAGCCGTGGCGCTGGAGTGTGACCCCACCGCTGGAGCAGTGAGGCGGGGGCTGCGCAGGTGTGGGCAGCCAGGCCTGCTCCCAGGCCCAAGTGGCTCTCCAAATACTACCATATGTTATGGCTCTGGGACCAGAAGGGGAGAGGGAGGCACTGTTGGGAGAAAACAGGAGAGCTGCCAAGATAAAGAATTCATTACAGAGGAGTCATGTTGTGATCTCACACTAGAGACGAGTGAAATATTCTGTGTGATTTAACATTTGGTGAAAATACCCCAAACCACATGCTGCCCTTCCCCCACCCCCTTATACCGACCAGAGTTGCTCAGAGTCTCCAAATCTTTATTTTATTTTCGTCAGAGCTTAAAACCCTGCTGTGCACTGTGTTAACTGCCTTAGTCAGGATTTCATTCTGGGATGATACTGACCTAGTGTGTGTGCTGTATGAAACACTGTTTATTACACGGGTTTAGTGAAGAAGTGGGAATTTAGCTTCATACGGGACGTAACAGGCAAGTCTCTCATAATTTTTAGTTTGCAGAAGGGTATCTTCCCTGCGTTTGTAGATAGTGATGCAATTGGTAACATGGGAAAGCTGCACAGTAGATATGCCAACATCCATTAACATTCCCCCAGCCCATCTCTTGGGGTGATGTCCATTTCTCTGTTTTTGAATTTTTCTTTTATTGTCCAGAAAAAAAAAATCAGGCTTAACTTGTTCACAGAAACAGGCTGCATGATGCTCCCACCATAAACTTGTTCTTCACTAAAGTCTTGGATACACAGCCTGTGCTTGCTGAGGTGCTCGGACAGAGTACGGAAAGGAGGAATGGGGCAGGATCACCAGCTGAGATAGCAAAACAATAGAGAGGTTTGGGGTAGAATGCACAGATAACAGTTCCAAATATCCTAATTATGAACCAACCTTCAGATTTTTCATGGCTCAGTTTTCTGGAATAAATGTAAATTTCAGGAGGAGCGACAGGAGAGGGTTGTGCACCCAGATCTTGATGGTGTGGCTAGAATGTACATTACCATTTTGGTGGGAGATGAGACCTGTTTAATTATGCCCATACCTGGATCTGTGTGCTCAGATCATTGGAAGGTTAAAAATCAGAGAAACTGATGTTAGCCAACCAACAGCTGTGAGAACACAAACAGTAGCTGTGAGAACCATGAACTGGCCTGTTTATAACTGCTGTGGATTTGCTTGATGCATAAGGATTATTTGAGGGGATAATGCTCTGCTGCTTACCACCTTCGTAAATGCATCTAGATAACTTGTTTATTGCTGGAAGCTGTAGCAGATAGCAAGTCAAACTAAAGTAGGACAGCTGATCACTGGGAGTTTATACCAGTTCATTTAAAATTACCTCCACTACTCACAAACAAAGGGGAGGAACAAATTTTATTTGTGCTCTATTACAAAGGTTTGTAGCATGTAGTCCTAAAATATGTTATCCATCAGTGAAGTCAGCTGAAGACATATCCTGTTTGGCTGCTTGTCCCTGGCCATTCAGTTGCGCTGCCAAAGATCCTTGTTGGCCAAGCTGTGAACCAGACCTTGAAACCCTCTTGGTTAAATCCTACAACAGACAGACAAATCAGAAATACTGGGAAACTACAGCCTTCGTTTCCTCCAAATGGTCTGGACTGCACAGCACCCAGCTGCATGTTTTGCAGCTGAGCCATCTGAAGACCTTCAGCTTCCTTCTGATAACTAAAAGATGAAGTTGCTGCAATCTCAAAACTTGTATTAGCAAAACTGAATGTAATTCAGCTCCTAGAGGAATAGGCAAATTACAGATTGAGAGAGACAGTGTGCACTTTGGGCTACCTTCTGCGCAAAACAGGAATGTGCAGATGTGGGCTTGACATTTCCAAGCAGTGAAATTTGGTGAAGTGCAAGAGTTAATGGGACTATCTGTGATGACTTTGTGTATGACAGGAATATTTATGGTGAGTGGCAACCTAAAAATGACAAAATCAGCCTTTAATTTTTTGGCTTATTAAAAAACACCGCTTGTGAATACATGTGTGGAGTAACCTAAGACATGAATTTACAGTACACTTGGAATTCTGAATAATACTCTGGGTAAATAAGGCATAGTTTACCTTTCCCTGGGAGACAGGTTAACAAGCCTGTGTATTATGAGTTTATACAGCAGCGTAAGAAAGCAAGCATGGTAAATGATGTGGAGTAGCTAGACAAAATAACACGCTTGCATGCTTACACTTTTAATAGCAGTACAGAAGGAGTGTTTAAAAATGAAGTATACTCTCTACCTCCTTCAGGAAGAAGGAACATTGGTTGCCTTTTCTTTTAGGGTAACTTAAAGAACATTTGCACTTTCTTGTTCTTCAGGGTAACTTAAAGAACATTTCTGCTTTCTTGTTCTTCAGTAAAGTGTGGGGAGTGGAAAGGCATTACTAGTTGTACATGTCATTTCTTCTCTACTTGATATTTTCTGTAAGACTATGGTTGACTAAAGAACCAGTAAACGTTTTGGTTCTTGTTAATTGAAGCCTGATCAACTGAGAGGAAAATTAATTTTAATCATGCTTGCTTTGTTTTAAAAATGTGCTTATTTTAAATGCTTGAAAAATATTTGGAAAAAATGATCTTTTCAATAAGAACCATCAACTTCTCAGCTTTAGTTGGGAAGTAAGCAGAGTCTCTTTGCTTAAGTCCTTAAGAACACACTTAATTGCTTTATACTGCTTTCATAAGATTTTAAATGTTTCTGAAACAGGGAGGCTTCCTGAATTATGGCTTCAGAAAGGTGTTTCTGTTTTAGAAAACTGGCCAGAAAAGTTGTCTAGAACAGCTAACATGGCCTTCAGCACTGCTAAGGAAACAGCCTTTCATCCTCCTTACATTTCTAAAAGAAGAAGAAAGGTATTAAGAAAAAAGAAAAACACACTTCCTCCCCCTCCACCCCCCCGAGAGAACACTGTTCAGTCCCTTTTCCCCTCAGAAAGGAAGAAGGGGAGGAACATAAAGCTCATTTTGCTTTCCTTTTCAGTTTCATAGCACTGCAGCATCTGGGCTGGGAAGAACTTTTGCTTGAAGTTTGCAACCCCCCAGGACACAGATTTGACAGCTACAGCATGTTGTACCACAGCCTCCCTGAATTTTCACATACCAAGCTGGGTGTAGGAGGTCTTTGCCTACAGTTGCTGCTCTGGCCACCAAATGATTCTTTTTAACTTATTTCTTATTCTCTAAATTTGTTTATACAACGCTTTCCACGTGGGCTGCATTGGTCTTGTGGACAAAATATCTGTTTTGGCTTTAGGATTTAGAAAGCTTATTTCTACATCACTAAATTGTAAGTGTGTGTGCCCTGAAAGGGATAAATGTTAAACCAAGTGTAAATATATTAACACTTTCCCCTTCTGAATATGACATGGTGCTCTTATTTTTCTAATGCCAGAGGTCAGTAACTTCTTCATTAGACTGAATTCTAATTGTGAGACAATAAAATAACCTCTCCTTCTCAGACTGTAAAGAGCCTTCGTGATAAAATAAGGGTTTCTAGATGCTCGCTGAACAGTGAGAACTCGTAGGGTTGGTTAGAGGGAAAGGGAACAGCTGGATTGTAAAGAATGCAATCCACCACACGGCAAGGCCTGCCCTCCAGTGCTGGGCCAGTCTATGCACACTTTGGGCCTAACCTGCTTCAGCTGTTCCATCTAATAACGTGGCCAAAAGCAAAGCAAGTTTTAGATATTCCTTTCTCCCTCCAGCTCTTGCATTTAGAGGATGCCTGACCAGTCGCTTTTTTTCTCTTCACTCAAATACTTCCAGTCAAGCTGAGTTTTAAGTGTTTGTAGCCTCTGTTGTTTATCACAAGTATAACATACAGAACAGATCAAACTTTCTTTCTACAAATACATTTACATTTAAGAGTCTCAACCAACTTTGTTTTACTGGGAACAAACCTCAAAACTTCCAAGGCCCTCAGTTTAATTTTGGAAAAGAGGCTTTCTTAGTCCACTCTCCCATGTCCATGCATGTGCAAAGAGAATGTTTTTTCTTCTCTGTAGCAAACGGTGTAAGGATTCCTGGCAAAGCTCAAAATGGAATCTATTGTCATCTGTCAGTAAAACAACTTCCAAATTCCAGCTGGATGTTGTGCGACAATCTCTTTAAAGAAAGACTCTTGCATTTGGTATTGTAGTTCTACTGTCTCTAGGTAACTCAGTTTTGGAAGTAGTTCAGTACTGCTGGTCAGCAAAAAAAAAAACAAATTCAGGTATCTCAGGCTTTATTCCTGCCCCTTCCCAAAATGGATCACAAGTTTTTATTCTTCTCCCTAAAGAAGGAAATAGAAAGAAAACATTCTCCCACTCTACCAGAAAGCCAAACTCCCTATCTCCACTCCATTTTCTTGTATTTTCAAATCCTCCATCATTGCATGCTTTCTTCTGGCACAAAAGGAGTAGTTTCCCTAACGTTATAAAGTCTTTCATGGAGATCTGCTTCTAAAGCAGCCCTCACTCCTACCAGCATCCAGAATGAGTGACTAACACAGTAGTGCTGAGCACTCATTGCTCACTCAACAGCCAAACAAAGCAAAGTTTAAATAAGTAGAATTTGAAACATTATGCCATTATTGATGCAAAAAAAAAAAGGTTCTAATCCATTAAAAACAAACATTAACACCATGGAGGGTAAACAGAATTGAGCTGTATGCCAGAGTTTGCAATGAAAATATTGATGAAAAGAGGTGGAAAGACATGGTGTGTTTATTTTTTAAAAAAACAAGAGATTATTTTTAAAAATAAGTGTGAGCTGTACTAGAATCGGAGTAACTAAATGGCTAGGGCCATACTTCTTTGGCCTTGGTAGTTCCATTCAGTGAACTTTTAGTTGAATATTTTTTAACTGAATTTTCTGAGGGTAATGTTTAATGGCAGAATAACTAAATTGCCACATTATATACTATTCTGAAACTGTTGCTTTGACTTTATTTCCCCCTCATTGCTTTCTAAACCATTTTCCTTAGCATATACACTCCCCAATAGGTCTGGTTCAGTGAGCACATTTTGGAAAGAAGTACATGGAGTAATGACTATTTCCTGCTCTGTTTTGGCTCTCAGTCATACTTATGCCTAAAATCTACTTTATAGAACAGCCATGATTAAACTTCCCAGTTGTAGGACTATATCACAAAACACTATCATGTCTTAAGGTGTCACCCAGTAAATCCTTTACTCTTTCATGCACCTGAAGTGTAACTACTGTCTCCTTACCTCAGACTAGAAAAGCATCCTGTGCTTCTCTCTTCCCCACCTGCATCATTCCTACTTCACAAGCTTTTCTTATCCTGGATCTCCAAAATTCAAAGTGGACCCCACACTGTGGCAATATAAAGGATCAAATCCAGCATTGCCCAGCAGGAGCTCATCTTTCACCAGCACCTCTCTCCTGCCAGTCCTTGCTTCTAGACACAGCTGGTCTGTGTGATCTGACCTACACCTGCCAAGAACCCCATCCTGTGAACTCTGAGCACAGTGCTCCAATGAACATATTTATGCAGGTGTGGTCCTCTTCCTCATTAGCTGAGCAGGAATGCCTCCTCTCTTGCTCTTTATTGGGCACCCCACCACCACCATTTCCCAGGCAATTACATGAAATAAAAGGGTATGGGAAGGCTGGCTTGTGCAATAGCTGATGAGTTCAAAGCCTAAAATTTGTGAACTCTCCTATAGAAACTCCAGATCGTTTCAGAATTTGCTTATTCCTGAGGGCATCAGGATTTAGCCCTGAACCTGTATAGTGTGCCCTGGAACTGTAGTAGTCCCAGTTACTAGGAAAAGCATGGTGAGAACCAGGTGATGGGGATGAGCAGGCTATTGGCAGTCTCTGCCTGCCAGGGCCTCATCTTGCACCCTCCTACCAAGACAGTGAGAGTTGGAAAGTATTATGAAATGTGGCTTACCTTTGTGGAATTATCTGTAAAGCAGTAGTATCCTTTGGTTTCTTTGGAAGGACACTTTGCAGTTTTGTAAAGTAACCACAAAATAAGACAGTTTTCTGCCCCACCAAAGTCCACATATATCCTTTGTATAAGATTTTAACACGTCTTAACAACGTGGGAAGTTGAAATTGATTTGTGCTGTCTTTTTTTCTGCAAATGACAGCAAAACTAAGGCTCTGTCAGAGTGATTTAGTTCTCAGAAAACTATTTATTTAAAGATCAACTTAAATAATTTTTGGAAAGATAAACAATATTTTCATCCCTATCAGATGCTAACACCTGCTTTAATGTAAAAGCTCCATTTACTACTGAGAGATGTTGTATAATAAATAAAAGTTACTAAGAAGATTTGGTAATGCTTTATTACCAACATAGTATAATTTCTGCCATGACCAACCATTCATTATGGACTCGGTAAGGTTTAAGCAAATAAAATGCAGCAAGTTTTTATATTATATCATTGCAGAGATTGAGTTCAAAAGGATTTCTAATTAGCACTTTTCTTAGTTAACAAACTGTGTTAGCACTAATTCCCATCAGTCAAATTCCTTAACTCACATTAAGAGCAGTCAAAATGAAAAAGCAGGCCTTTTTCCATCTCTCTGCATCTCATTACTTCAGACAAAGCAAAACATTTGCTATGGCAGGGCTGCAAAATGTGGAGGGCCATTAATGGAAAAGGTACAGTACATAACTAAAATCTGGCCACGCTCCAGATGCATTGACTTGCTTGTGCCAGTGCTTTCAGATCATGCATCCTTAATACTTACTTTGTAGCCAGTGATTTTTAAGAGAGGTAATAGTCAGCACTGGAAAATAATGTGGAGAGATTTGAGATAAACAGTTGAGCTCAGTGGTTTGGCCCAATGTACCAGCCATGGTGTCTAAACTCTAATTCTCAACTACACACTTAGACCTGGAGTATGTAAATGTTGTAAAGTCATTGTGACTGTCATTGGGTATGTCAGGACTGTGAGCAAAATGAAAGAAAGCAGATTTCTTAGTTTTCTTTAAAATATAAGTTAAATGCCAACAGAAAGGTTTTTTTGGTGAAAACATTTTTTCACTTTGCTTTTCTTCATCATCCCACAAAATCCTCTGATGACTAAACAATAATAATTTAAAGAAAACACTGACAAATTAGTTATTTTTACTGCAAACTCCCACTAGTAAACCTTGTGTGCCATTACTACCAGTGTGGATCAATGAACTGTGACTTGTCTGGTTTCCACTTAGACAAATAGCTAACATTTGCAAGATTTAATTGAACTTTTTTTCTTTATTTTGTAACACCAAATATTGTTTTCCAGGGCAGAAGATTAATTAACTGAAAGTCTTGTAGTGTAATGTTGTTTCGATAACACTGGAAAGACATAGCTATGCCACCAAAAAGTGAGAGAGTTTGGATGGAATAAAAGGCTACTCTGAAACTGAATCGCTCCTAGATGGTTTTCATTTCAAAGGCAATGGAATTATATTTTGGAAATCATAACAGATTTTGCACAAGAGGCTCAACTAGCGCTTTATGTTCCTTTTTAGAACTTAGTACTTGAGATTTCAAGCTGAATCAAATATATCTCTGTTGTTTTGGGGCAGTAGGTTAGCTGTGGGAAAAGCTGATCGGTTCTAAAGCAAGGAAATTATTGACTACTAAAGCTCAACACTTACCTCATTCAGAGCTTGCCATCAGAGTTCAAGTAATTCTAGATGCTTTGAACAAGAGGCTGAGGTCCAGATCTGTAGGCACTTAGCTCCCCAGACACCTTGAATGACCTGAGCTTTTGTACTTGCCTTGTACACCTTCACCCACACACCCTGGATCACTGGAGGTATCTTCACATCTGATCAGAGTGCTGCTGATAGGGAAAAACCAGGGCAGACTGAGCTGGATTACTCTTCTTTTCTGCCCAGGATGAGTGGATTAGCAATATGCAGTAGATACGATTGGCAGCACTGCTCATCCAGTGGTTCTGATAGATTTTAAGGAAATGTTAGTCAGTTGATTCACTACATGTACTAGCATGCTGTTCAAATCAGAGACTTGGAGATCTTTCCTGCCAAGAACAGTGGAGTTGCCTAGAGAAAACACTGTCCTTTTTTGCTTTCAGAACATGGCAAAATCATGGAAAGGCTTCTCAGTGCCATAAACCAATTTTTTTCCCCAGGTGTTCATGATGCAGGTTGGCCTTTGGGAGGCATTCCTCAAGGCTGCATTTGTTCCATCATCGATATTTTATCAACTAGCCAGGAACAGAGTGATCTTCTGAAAGAATGATTACATTTCTTATCCTGAGAAGTAATATGAAGGCATGAAAAAACAAGGGAGTAACAGAATCCCAGGAGCCACTGCATCACAGCTCCAACACACGAACAAAGCAGTCTGTACAGCTCAAATTGTGATGAAGTGTGAGAATGCACTAAAGGCAGGCATTTGAATCTGGAAGAAAATAATTCCAATCCTTTTAATGCAAATACACTGTGAGTGGGGCATGACAATATTACCATTTGGGACTATGCTATATGCTCAATGTCTTTTTAAAGTGAGCTATCTTGACCTACCTTAACCCATTCATTTGCCCATCCTCCCATGTTGGTATCTAGACCTCCACTTATGTATTTGGAATTTAAAGAATTGTTGAAAGGAAGAAATATTATGCACACACTTTCATCCATTTGTGTTCCTCAAGTCAGTGGGGTGATAGAATGTTTTAATTGAGTTTTGCAAGGCTCCTGACCTAGACAGGAAGCCCTGGAACTCACTTGCATTAGACCTTTTAAAAGAACAACTTCTCAGTCTGATACAGATCAAGCTGGGGATGTTTTGCTCAGCTGCTTTCTGGAATATGTGTGAGAATTTGATGCGGCATTTTTTGACTGTTTTTTCTAAGTGCATAAGACACTTCTGTACAGTCGTAGGTCTAAAACAAATTTAAGAAAGAAAGAACAAGATAAAACAAAGGTAGTTGTAAGGTCAAATATCCATATTTTCATATCCATATATTCATATGGTTCAGTATCTATTTGTAAAGCTGGAGCTGCAAAACTCAGGCGAGATTCTTGATAGCAGTGGAAGAGCAGGACTCTTCTCTAAGCTAACAGATGCTCAGTACTTTGTATCTATGACATGAAAAGTAGAAGCATAGAAAAGCAAACATCAGTGGGGATTCCATCCTTCAGAAACAGATCTTTGTGTTACCGAGTTAACCTCTGTGCAATCTCTCCAGCTGCACTTCACCTGGAGCAGAAGCAGTGGGATGTGTGTACATGCTGAACCATGAAACTGTAGTATTTCCTATCTTATCATTTGGTTGTTCCAAACTTGCACTCATGACCTAGAGCTCTGGAAAACACTCCAATTTATGAAAATATTCTGACAAATCTGGTGAAAGGTAGACTTGTTACCCGAGATGGAGCTTATGGTAGAGACCTCGATCATTGGCTAGATGGCAGTAGAGGTTATTTATGTTTTGATACACTATGTTATTATACCACTTTGAAATTCAGCCTACTGTATGTCCACTAGTGCACTGTACTAGTGGAAAAGTTCCTAATATCACAGATCTACTCATCCCTATGCTAATGCTGCTGTGTTCTGCTACATCCAGCAAAAAGCAATTTTCATAAGGACAGTTTACTGTTTGTCTCCATACTTACTTCATATTTGTGGAATGCAAAACCAAACACTCTTCACTTGTCTCTTTTCAAGAATAGACTTCTAATTAACAATGTACAAATCAGCCAGATGCCTACTGCTCCAGGGCAGAGAAAGCTGTTTTCTCTCAACTTTCCAGTTGATTCCCAATTTATGTGTTTCCAGTGATCCCTCTGCTTACCTTGTGCAGTAGAGAGTTTGGGCAGGATTTGGGCTTCGATTTGCTAGTGTAGTGATGTGGGCTCGTGGCATGATAATTAATCCTCTTCATGGTGGGGACAGAAGTAGCTGTTTAAGCACCAGGACTTTTGTGTCCACTCAGGGAATGTCATTAAAGATGGTGGTTTAACTCCTCCAGCAGAAGGAGGGTCCTGTTGGCACGGATGTCTCTGTGTCTCCACAGCCTCCACAGGCAGGGTGGCTGCACTTGGGGAGATCTTAAGTTTAGGCAAGGGAGTGTAGGGGAAGCTCTGGCAGCCAAACCCTGTGATTCCCAAGAACGCTAGGAAAACCAGTGATTTACAGACCACATAAAGTACACTATGGCAGGATCACTGGAGACTGAACTTGTACAAGCCCTGTGGTGCAGTACCAGTCCCCAGCCCGCCGGATGCTGGCAGGGCAGGGAAAACACTGACCAGCCTGGCCCAAATATCGTTCAGAGAATCAGGCAACATGCTGATGCCAGCATTTAGTCGGAGACCACCAGGATGATTTAGATCTGGTCCCCTGAACAGGTGTTGATGCAGCTTGATGAGATTATGCAACCTCTGTCTCTTGCAGAGAAGGAAATTGCTGTGCAAGGGATCTTTTCACAGTGTCCTTGGCCTCACTCTGTAGCTGACTGGGACAAGTTTCCTGGGGCCTCAGGGAATGGACACACTGAGATTCAGGCTTGGATCTGAAAAACCTGAGGCCCAGAGGAGCTGTTCTACATCCTCCACCTCCTCTCCTTCCATCCACTCTTCACAATGTCCTGTGTAGTCCTCTGCTGCAGCTGAAGCTGGTGCCCCTCTGTGACAGCAACTGCCTTCAGCCCCTCTACCCTGCCTTTCCTTACCACCTGTTGGTGGACGCCCTCTCCCAGGCAGCCTCAAGCCTGAGGAGATTAGACTCATTCATATCTGAAATGACAGGGGGGTGCGAAATTTTAAAATGGCTTGTTCTCCTTAGTGCTGCTCCCCCACGGACCCCTGTCCCCCCTGAGCAGCTGCCCCTTCCCACCCCCGCAAAGCTGCTTGGAGCAGCTGCTGTCCGTCTGGCTGCCTTGGCCTCCTTGTCAGCTGTTTGATGTCACCCATCAATCTTCCATCTTTCCTGCAAATCTCTGATGATCGAGTTTCATGTATCCCGGACTCTGGCCGTAAAGCCCCTTTCACTGGTATAATTAGTAATTAGAGGAATAATGTTAGCAAACTCCTCTTGGCATAAACAGACACTCAATCCCCATCTGTCAGGTCAGGAAATTCACATTAGAGCGAAGGCCCAATACAGGTTTTTCTATCTGAGGTGAATGACCGCACACGCTCTGCACTACTTAATTAAGCTGACCACATGACATCAGGTGGGAGCTATTTATAAGTGACCACTTCAATTATAAACAATTTTCAGTGTTTTGAAAGTCATCGTGTCTTTCCTGCTATGAATCCCAATGGACTTTGAAAGAAATGGTCTCTCTCAGCAATGCTTTGTAATGCTCAGTATGGAGCCAGGGGGGTCATTCATGACTGATGTTCATGTCCATGATCTTGGAGCTGCACTGTTGAGATGACACCATTCAGTGGAGTTTTCCTGTCATTCAAGTGTGACAGGTAAGGCAAACTGAGGACCAGATCTCTTTACTGCAGACCTTTTCACTGCAGCTGACAAACTCCTGATACTCTGCAGTGGGTAAAACCCAAGACAGATTTGTTCAGACTGGAAAGAAGGCAGCATGTATTTAATGTGGAACAAGCAAAACTGAATGTTTTATTATCCTGTAATAGCCACTATAACTCTAAGATGAGAAAATTTAAGAAAGCCCTATGCCTTGTGTTAGATAGGAGACTGGAGCAGATGATCACAATGGCTTCTTCTGGCCTTATTATCTGTATTGTTTGGCTCCTCATAAGAACTGCTTTTTTCCCTTCTGCAGAGGGGAAGGTTCATATGTGGCTGAGGATCAAGCTTCTGGTCCTTCCATAATTATATGAGGGAAAGACAGAGGTTGTACAGCTGGGAAAGGGCTCAGCAGCATTTAAGATCAGAAACCCTTTTCTGGGTTTTTTGTTTCTTTTATAGGTGTTGGTGCAACCAAAACAAAGATGAACAAGTCAAGTCTGTGGCTGTGTTCCATGCCTGTCATTGGGCAGACTATAAATGCAAAACCACAGCACCACAACCAAGGGAATTCTTATGTTCCCAAAGTTTTGTGTTGCTCTGTAACCCAGTCCTGCCTGGTCTCTCCAAAAGGAAAGCAATCTCTTTACAGGTTTCTGGGCTAAATAAGATGTAACAATACATGCTTGTTTCAGGAATGGGCAGAGAAGCTTGGGTCACACTCAGATTAGAACCCATTGCTAAATGGAAACAAGAAAATATGATCTGATTTTTCAAGCAGTATTTAACTTTAAATTACCCAGGCCACTCCTTAGCTTAAAGGGACTT
The DNA here is from genome assembly GCA_013396875.1 of Vireo altiloquus. Classification (NCBI taxonomy): domain Eukaryota; kingdom Metazoa; phylum Chordata; class Aves; order Passeriformes; family Vireonidae; genus Vireo; species Vireo altiloquus. Next base: position 113,550 of record VZRF01009324.1, read on the forward strand.
ACTTCTAGGAGTTTGAGAGGGACAGGGTGAACCACTGCTACTGGAGTGGGAAAAGAGGACTTTCTAAAGAAGGAGAGGACCTCTGAAATTTATGTTTCCTGTCATAGTCATTTTCTTTGCAGGATGCATAGCTGAAGAAGGACTCAGACAACTATTTTTTTGTTGGAACAATTTCCAGATATTTTGAACACTGTGTCTCAGGGTACCAAAATCGAGCCGGACATTGAGTTCACTGTTAGATACAAAATATAAATTAATACCAACATCACAGGAGAAACTGTATGAAAAACAGGGTTAAATTCATACAGTAGCATAACCTCATACTTTTGACTTGATGCATACCTCACAATGCTGTCCTTACTTCGAACAACTTAGAAGTCTTTGACCTTAACAGCTCAGTTGCATTGTCTTAAAATATTTTTCTGAATTATGTTCCTAGGCCTCAAAGAGGAAAGGTGAGCTCAAGGAAAAATAAATCAGTTATGTAGGATCACACTGACATCCCTAACCACTGATAACTTAAGGTCACTTTCAGAAGCCCCTGTCACTTGAGCTGACTGAAAAAAGTGGTAACAGCAGAGGTTTGCTCTTTGGTAGGTGGAGGAGCATGAAAAACAGATGAGGTCATACGATTTGTACTACCACATACTATTGAATTTTGGAGAGAATGTGTGGCAGGAGAGGAGTGGTGAGGTGTGGACTCTGTTCCCATGGGGACAGTGATCACAGTGGATTCCCTCTGCCAACTCCAAGCAAGTTGTGATCCTTGTGTCCCAACTCTGTTCCCTGGGCCTTGCCACAGTTCTTCCTTTTTCCTGTTCATAGATACTTCTTGTAGTTCAATCCCTTCTCCCACACCCCTGCTCAGCTTGTCTCTGACCTCCTTCTCTGATTTGTGACTAGCATTGACTAGTTCACTGATTAGCATTTCTCTGTCACTCTGAGTTCACAGTAATTTCTCCCTACCTGTGTTTCTCACTATCTCTGTACAACTCCAGCTTCTCAGACTCCTCCATGATCCTTGGTGTTCACCCTATTTTCTGTCTTCTGTGTGCTCTGCTCCTTCTCCAGCCTCGGGCTCTACATGGACCACTTCCTTTACCTTGCACACAACTCTTACTAGAACTGATCTCTCTCCTGCCAAACCTTTTCATCTGACAGGTTTCCAGATAGCTTGTGTCTCCATCCTTCTCCCCAAGCTGAGTCTTTCCTTTTCAGATGCCTCCTCCTATTTTTTTCTGAATGTAGCCTTCCCTTTTACTCAGATTCCTGTCCTGAACATCCCTATGTCAATTTCCTGCTCTGTACCAATTGGTTTTTATTCCTACCCTCTTCCCTCTTCCCTCTCCCATCCACATCTGCTTCCATTCAGTAGGTCTTCTCCATCATTTTCTCTGATTGCCAGTAGCACATCATCACAATCCTGAGGGGAGTCTGTCCTACCACTATTAACTATAGGAGCAGTGGCTATAAGAAGCAACCTACTTGACTTCTTATGCATGCAGGGAATGCACGAAATCCTCAGTGACTTCACATGCACAGCTCTGACCTGCGCATATCAAAATGCGGCCTTTGAACTTGCCCAAGCTTTGATAGTTTTCACAATGAGAAAATGAGGAACAGTCCTGGCTCAAAAGCCGTTCTTTCTGATAGGACTACCTTTTCCTCTGAACATTCAGCTTCCTACTCCAGCTTCCAAAAACAAAAATTAAAAGAAAACCCTCAGAAAATTATCAATGTGAGAAAAAAAATAGTCCAGAAATTAATTTTGCTTTTTTTTAAAGTTGGGTTTTCCAAACAAGTGTCTTACCATGAAATGACCATGACCAGGGAAGGCTAGGAACAGAGAGGGAGAGGAGAAGGAAAAGTGAGTGGACACCTGAAAAGGAAGAAATCTATGCCAAAGGTGTCTATGCCTTCCTTTCTTTAGCAGCATTTACAGTAAGTCTTTAACAGCATATGGTTATTATGGTACTCTTTTTACTCCTCTGCCTGTCTTGTCTCCTCCTACTTCATTCAATCCTTTCTCTAATTCCTTGTCCCCAACATTTTTATTCTTCAGTTCTGTACCTGTTTCATCTCCTGCCGTATCTCCTTATACTCACTTTGCACCTCATTTTGGTTTTTTTTCTTACTCTACCACTTAATTTCCTCCTAAATCTCTTCTTTTGGCTCCTCTCTCATGTCATAATTTTCTTCCCCCCCCCTCAGTCTGCTTCATGGAATAATTCTGGCTATGAAAAAAAAGAAAAAGCCAAGAACAATAGCTATAGGGCCAGATGTCTGGACATCAGCATTCATTTGTGCTCTTACTTTTGGTCATACACAAAATGTGCCCAGCTGTTGCACTAAGCCCTTTAAACAATCAACAAATCCCTGCTCTGCCTGCCCTGAATATATTAATGTGTAGAACTCCATCTGGAATTGCTCATCTTTTTTCAGGTCCTCTTAAACTACCTTACACTTTTGGGTCTGATTGAAAAAGGATTTTATAAAGAATATTTTGAGAAGAAAATTAGCAAATCCTCACAGTTGGAAATCTCTTCAACTATGTTTTCCACTGTGAAAGCTTCCCCTTCATTGTTCTCTGTCCTCTCTGTTTGTCCCTGCACTGCTTCATCTCCATTCCTCCATACATCAGTGCTGTGCTGCAAATTGGCTGGAGAATGTGTCTGGTTTGACTGCATTTGAAAGCCCCAGGCTGCTTAGTGATAACACCTGTCCAACCAGTTAGAGAGAGTACAGATCTAATGGGGACTGTGAAGGGAGGCAGAGGCAGCCCTCTCCATTCAGCATGACACTGAGGGTTAATAGAAGGAAAATATTGATGTTTTATTGAATTACTCCTATAGGTCAGATCATATAACATGCCCAAGATCTAAACAATGATCCTGTTCTGGAGGAATGTGTGGTTCAGACTGATGAGATAAACCGTTTGCTGGAATATCTCTCTGAGTTCACTAAATTGCTTCCCTTATTTAATTACAAATTAATTGAAAACACTCCTTGCTCAGTGGAACAATACTTAAATTCTGATTTGTTGATAGTATCCTAATCCTGCTTCATATTCCTGTAGACTCTCCCACAATTATGTCATCAGTTTTGCACGTTTTTAGACTTTGGCAAAACCTTTTATGGGGGACTCATTAACATAAATAAAAGAAAAAGCTACAGCCCTGGGGCACACAAAGCCTCATTAGCCCCAGCCAGGGTGATGCTGACATAAATAACAAAGTGGCACACTTGCATCTGATGTGAATTTGGTAGCAGAGGCACTATCAGAGCTCAGAATGGAAAGATGTAGCTCTGTTAGCTGAACAAGGAGATGAGTATTCAGACAGGAAGCAAATTAATTCTTCCTTGCAAATGAAATCTTGCAGGAAGAGCCTAAGTTATGGAATTAGTTGAATTTAAAGGATCTATAAGGTCACGTGCCCTCTGCCTGTTGCATTTCTAGTCTTCAACCAGTACAAGATTCTTCACCTTGCTGCACTTTTCAGTGCTTAGGATGATCTTTCTCTTGATATTTGAAGGGCAGCAGAAGCTGCCTTGAAGCAGACAGCTCCTGAGTGTAGTAGAAAAACCTGGCTGTCAAAGAGAAAGATCAGAGTTAACTTCAGTCCACAGCAAGCAGTTTGTTAATTTTTCAGCCAAGTCATTGGCCTCTCTGTTTGGGATGATAATCTGTTTGCCTGCTGTGAATTGCTTTGTAACAACAAGAGAAATGTGAATACAGCATTGATAAGGTACTTAGCAATATCAAATTTTCAAATTCTTACAAGACATCTGTCAGCCAGCATCACAAAGTATTCTTGCTCAGATAGCCCAATGCTATAAATTCAAACCACTGTCCATTTTCCTTCACACAGATAAAAGCTCATTCTTTGCCTTCTATTCTACAGCTGATCCTTTTCTTGAAACACTGATCATATAAACAGTTTATAAGGTGTACCAAAAAAAGGCTGACAGATCTGGGGAATTTTGGACACCACAAAGAAGAAAATTATGATATGATATGATATGATATGATATGATATGATATGATATGATGATATGGAGATCCTGGGTCTGGATTTGTCAGCCTTCCCTAGCTTCAGTGGGGACAGGATCCTGGGAAGACGGGATGTTTTATGCATATTGATTCTGGCTATTTTGGGTCAAAAGGAGAAAGTTGAAGCCTAATAGGCATGTGGTACAAATTCCAGGGCCATGGGGACACTATGTCTCAGGAAGATGCTCCTTTAGAAGGCGAGTAATACTTCCCACTCCCATCTTTTTGGAATTTACTTCAAGTATAAGCCCCTCCCTGGTACATAACAGTGATCTGCTGGTGAAGTAATGAAAGCATGAATTGTAATGACACAGTGACTAAGTCCCTGCAAAAGCCACACCCTAATGCAGGTGGAAAGGCTGAGAGTTACTACCATCATATGAATGCCAAACAGCTACAGAAGACATTTAGGTAGCTCACAGATGGGCATAGTTCAGAGGCTTCTCTGAATTATGCCCATCTGTGTTTTAGTTCTGTAAGGATGAGACCACATGTGCTGAGGTTTCCGAATACCTGGGTGTCTTACCATAGAGGAACTAGAAGGTTTTGCCTGAAGCTCTGCATTTGGTTAGGTTATTTAGCAAGGATCCTGGGAAAAGAAGATGGTAAATACAGCCTGGGGTGCTGAACAAGCAATCAGTTCCACTTTTAATCAGCTAGAGCTTATTTCAAGCTGGCACTATGCATCCTAGATATAGCTGGTTGTTCTGGACCCATCTGCACATCTGAATCTTCACTAGCAAAATAGGTACAGGGTTTCTCCTAGTTCCACTCTTCCAGCGGGATGGGGAGACTCCCTTCCTCTCTGAAGGGGGTAGAGGGGATGGATATGTGCAGTCCCTGTGCTCTCAGTTACCTCTTTTATAATTCCCACTATGCAATGTCCCCATGCATTCCCAACATCGCATCCTCAAGACAGAGAGGTTTTAGTAGTGCCTTTTCCTAAGGAATACTGTTCAGTGCAACTACACTCAATTCAGTTCTCAAAAAAAACCCCTGAAATAAAAATCACAATGCACCAAAGAAATAGGGATCATGAATCTGGGATTGCAAAAAATGCCCAGGCATGTTTAGGTAATCAAGTAACAGAAGTATCGATGTACTGTACTGATAGATATAGTGAATAAAAGGCTGTATCCATGAATATAGATAATTGTCTTAAAAAAAACAGGTTATATAGTTTTGTGTATTTGCAGTATCCCTAGGGTTTTCAAGATAGGGAAAACCTAGCATAGGTTCCAATGACTAAAGGGACAAATGACTGAGGAATTTTAAAGATCGTCTGAACATGTAATAACTAAGTGTTGGTATCTCCATCTGTGTTTTTCTAAAAGCCAATTTACAACTTTCCTAACCTCATTCTTCCTAAGGGTAAAGTGATCCCTGTCTTACCATTTTGACATGGTTGAAATCACTTTAACAAAACCCAAAAAGATTAATTTCTCTTTCATTACAATGAGAAGTGGGGACAGAAGAGAGCAAGAGACCCAAAAGTCATGGACTACTTAGGGCAGAGAGGAAAATGTTCACAAACTGCTGACAAGATTAATATGCAGTTGATGGGAAACGCTTTCACACCAGGGTGCCAACAAATAAACACAATTCAAAAATATCGTCCCCGCTGCACTGGATAAGGGTGGATTCCCAGCAGCAGAGAGGGAGGTAGAGAGGGAGGGGGAGACATTTAGAGAGGGCGGGAGACCTGTTTGCTCTGTGAAGCTTCGTGCCCAGAATTCCTCTGTTGGAATCTGATAGTGGGGGGCTAGCTGGGCCAAAGGGTTACTGCTTTCTGCATTAAAAAAAAAAAGCAGGGAAAGAAGGCTTGGGCAGGGGAGGTTGAGGACTCTGTGTGAAAACCTGAAGATCAAGTCTGTGCACAGCTGCTGTGGGGCTGGGAGCTTCCACCTGCTGCGAGGGCTGAGCAGACTTCATGAATGCTGCAGGATTTGCAGAACCTGGAGATGAACAAAAGGGTAGAGTCCTCTCCTTGGCTGGCACATAGTGGGAGGCTGTGCCTGGTTTAAGTAACACAAACATGTCTTGCTAGTGTGGGTTGTCTCAAAACAAAAAAAGCACTTGGCGGGAGGTAAACTGGAGCAGCATGAGAGGAGGTACCTCCACAGGCTGAAAAATGTGCTGTGAGATTAACAATTTACCATCACTTTACAAAAAAAAAAAAGATAAACTGATTATTTTCCTTTTGCCTTTGACCTTTTATTTCTTTCTTCTCTGCTTCCTCTGCCTTCTCTCATCTCCCTTACATGCTGCTGTATTCTACTATTGAGGGAAATGCTGCCATTTTACTGCCAATCACCTGTTTAAAAATGCAATTTAGATAATATTTCAGTTAAGCTGGGTTGAAATTGCCAGGCTTGAAAATTGAACAGCACTGGATTATGTGTCTATATATATCAGCAGAGGAGATTTAATGAAATTGTTCACTAATGAAATCTTAGCTTTAAGACTTCACATCCCTTCAGAGAAATGTGACATTAAGAGCCCTCTGCCTCTATTACAGCTGACAACTTTTACTGAGATTTTACTCAGTAAAATTTTACAGTAGATTTACAGTAGCCTACATTAGATTTTACTTTAAACAAAATAATAAAAAAACATTGCTGAAGTCAATGTGAATACCACCAGTTACTTTAAAAAAGAGTTTTTAATCCCTGTGTTCATCTCCTTGTGGCTGTAAGCACAGAGGTCTTAGTCCTCTGCAGCTCTTCACTCTTGCAGTCCTTAAACCTCTGTCCCATGCTACTTATTTCCCCCAAGCCTTGTCAACTCTGGCATTCCCCCTGGGCAAATCTACTTCCCACAGCCTTCAGCCATTCAATGTCTAGTGCAGGCTTTGCACCCAGCGAACTACACAGTGATTTAGTGATGTGCATAAATGGGGACTATGAAGGGCGATAAGTGGAGTCCCTTTCCTTGTCTGTTTGAAAGGGAGTGTTTAAATCTAGGTTTCCAAAAGGAAAAGGTGCTGGAGGAACTCTGTCACACTGCTCCACCTGCGCCTCTAAGTCACTATTGGACAAGGAGGGATGGTTTTGCTTCTGGGACTGATCCAATTGGTCTTGTAACCTTTCGGTTCCCACAGGAGCATGACAGCCCTGTCTGTGTAGCAGCTAATGCTTTGCAGTTGACCTCCAGGGTCAAGGACATTGTGCTGATCTGATGACAGTAATAGTTCTGTTGACAGATGCATTTCAGCAGCTGTACAGCCACTTGGTGGGACTTGAAGTTAACTCTTCCTGTGCCACCTGACACCGATGGCTCAATTGTAACTTGCATGAGACAGATCGCCTACAGCCCCTTTCCCTCCATGCAGTATAAACCTCTCCAAAATAAATTGCCTCATCACTTCAAGGGAGAAATATGCACATTCTAAATACCAAGCTCTCCCTACAGCTTCTTCTTCTCCTTGACTTGATCTGTCCAGCTTTATGTCTCTTCCCTCTTCTCCCTATTTGCTTCCTCTCAAATCCCTGCTTGATTTTTGAAATTCTCATTCAGACCTTGTGATCTTTTTATGGTCCTGCTCCCTACCACTGAGACCAAAGTCTTCCCCTGATGGCAAGACTGACTCAGCTGCTTCGCTGAGGATCCTGGATGATTGTTGATGAATTCTTCTTGTTATGTCTCTAGTCTCGCAAATCTTTTTCTCTGCATCTTTTATCTGTCCACGTCTTTCTCTTTCATCAGTGCCCAGTCCTTAGGTTGAATGGCATCACTGGTCTCACTAGTGATGTTTTGAACCTAGATTTCTTTTTGCCTTCAGCCTCTTCAGTGCTGGTCCAATACCCTTAAATCACTCAGATGCTCTTACAGCACATTTTCTGTGACATGCTGCCTTCTTATAGGTCTCTACGTTTCTTTCTCTTTATTTCACTTCGTTCTCACTTCTCTCTCAGCCCTTTTAGGATCTTGGCTGCATTTTCTTCCCTAATAACCTCTCTAGCATCTGTATTTACACCTACTCTGTTTTGTTTATCTTTGACATGGTTTTTTTGCCTTATTTTCCTGTTGACTCCTTTGTTGCCCCAAAGAAGTGTGTTTTCAGCCCTGTTCTCTGATTTTCCCTTAGGACTTGTGTAGGTGACTTAGGACAGGAAAGCTTTTCCCAGCTTTCCTCACCCATGAAGCTGCAGCAGCAGCTGTTATACCTGCAGTGACTTAGCCCTTAGCTGAGAAGCACCAGAAACATTGCAGGATGCTGCATGAGGCCACACATCACGCTCTCCCTCATCCCTCAGCTTCTTGGAAGACTCCTGAGGTTTCATGACAGCTACACTTGAGCGCAGACTTAATTATCCCATGTACAACTGGTTCATGTATGTGGACAGCAAGATGAGAGAGCCTCCCAAAAGGGCTGCAGCCTTTGGATCTGCAAATCTGACAGTCCCAATCTGCAATCCTGTGGGATGGAAACATGTCCTTTGTGTTTCAGGACTGGCCTATAAAAATTGAAAGAGATGGTTATCCTGCATCTGGAAAATAACAGCCTGGTACCTTCTGGCCTCTCTCACTCCTAGACCTCTTTTTCCTTTCCTCTCACTCTCACATATTTTAAAGACTGAATATTCTGACACAATTGAAAGCTCCTTCTTGGGTATTAAAAGTGGAATCCATTCCTATAAAGGTGAAAAAATACAAAACTGAGGAAAGAGAAAGAAAGGTAAAATGCATAAGATTTTTAAGAGCTCTTGCAATACATACAGAATTAGAAAGGTCAAAATGCTTTATTTTTTTACTTCTGCTTTTGACATCATGATTCCATTTTAGGTACACATTTTCTTTTTCATTTGTTTCCCTTACTAGACCTTTTTTCCTTATGCTTAATTTTCCACGGACTTTACTGAACTTTTTTGACTGCTTGGAGCTTTTATGGAGCAAACTGGCACATCTTTGTCCAGGTCCTAACAAATATAAATTGATCACATGGCTAAAATCACCAACACAGCCTCCTTTGGCACACACTACTCTTCCTATCCTAATCGTAAGAATAATCTACAACTTAATTTCCCAGTGAGACAGCAACATTGTTTAACACCCATTTTGATAGAGTGTTTGTGAAGGGTTTGAACTACCAGAATGATATGGATCAGTACAAGCACCCTCCTGCTGCCTCTCAACTTTATTAGATTAAGGAAAATCGATCTATCTCCAAAGTTACTCTCTAGGCTTATTATTGCATATGACCTTCCCCTGCTCTGCATTTAAAGAAATAGCACACATCTCTCCATTTTCATCTCTTAGTCACAGTAATTTTGTCAAGTTTGGAAAAAGAAATAGTCAAAAAGAAATGAGAAATTTTCAGAGGCTTGTATTCCTGTGTTTCACAATATGTATTGGATACATATTCTTTAGTGGACAGCAGTTAAGTGGTAATTTCCTTGTGAATCTAAATGTGATATTACATAATTTATTTCTGCTAATAATCATGATGCTTGTACATCCCTCATTTCCATGACTGTAGTGAGTAAGTGATAAAAAACATTTATGCTCTTCACTTCCTATGGGGAAATGGCTTAATTTTCTAAATGAATGCATCACAAAAAGTATTATTACTTAAAAACAACAACAACCACAAAAAACCAAAACAACAACAGCAACAGCAAGAACAACAACCCCCCAAAAAACTCAACAAAAAACAAGCCTTCCCAAACAGATAGGTATTGTGCTTGTTTCTAGAAGTGGCAAGACTGAACATTCACTTATTTTTCACCAGACCATAAAATTCTGCAGCCTGACCTTAGTCCTGGCCAGGCTCGTGCTTCCCATGGTCAGAAGCCTCCCTCTATCGACCAATAATCTCACTGTTGAGAAGGAGGGAGCTTTGGCTAGCAGCAAGAGCAGGACCTTATCTCTCAGGTATCTGGGATCTCTTGCAAATGGTCTTTGAATCTGCCAAACAAAATTAAAAAAGTAATTTTATCTGCATAATTTTGAATAGTTTCTACAGTGACTTTTTTTTGTTGATTAAATGTATGCTTATACTGTTGACTGAGTTGGTTCAGCAGGACTAGGAAAATAAATTCTTTCTGTTTTTAAGGAATAAACTCTCTTTCTGCTGATGTGTCTCTCTTCCTAATGATAGTGAAAAAAGGAAAGACTTTGGCCTACATGTTTCTCACCTGAAGGGCCTTCAAAGAGAGCTGTGGAGAACTGAGTCAAGACCTGGGTCTGGCATTCAGGGATGACTGCACCACGTTGTCTGTGTGAACATGGTTATCATTTGAAGCCACCCAGAAGAACTAGAAAAAAATTGCTGAACCTCCTCTTTTATTCTGTTTGGGACAAGCACTCAGTATGCATTGTTATATATAAATAGACATTTTCCTGGCTTCAGTAATAAAAATTAAAAAAATAAAAAGCTATTAGAGTCAATAAATATATGCTCTGGGTTTTGGTTGTTTTTTTTTTTTTTTAAATGACATTGTCATGGGAAAATATAAATTTGCAGAACTGTACTTACTAACAAATCTCAGTGTACCAGACAACAGAGAGCCATACTCAGGCAGGCAGTTAAGCAGGATCCTTTCTAAACTGTGCCTTGACCTGAATCACCACCTGATGATGGTGATCCTCGTGCAGTGTGAACCAACATGGTGCCATTAACTTCAGTGGAGCACTGGTGAAGTACAACTGGATGTCTAAGTTGTCTGGGAGAAACCAGCATGGTTCTGGGCTTTGTCATGTGTACTGACATGCTGATTTAATATTAAAACTTAGGGGTGACAGGAGGGCTGGAGAAGGTATGCTGTGCTTCTCTTTTAAGTTGCTTAGGAAGGCTGCAATGTGCACCCAGAGATTTGTCTTTAACGGGGTTGCTCAGAAGGTGCAACTGGGGAGCATGAATTAAGAAAATGTAGAGCATGAGCAAGCTGAGGGAAAGAGGAGAGTTTGAACATATTTCTAGACTCGCAAGGCTACAGCTGTGGGAATAATTTAAAAAGCACACTTTTTCGCATAATTTATTTTTGAAACTCTGCAAAATTTGTCAAATCGTTTATTTGATGAGCATTATTTGACCAGCTGTACGGAGAGCCACACTGGAGTGCTGTAATGAGTGCTTTGGAATGCGACCAGCGTTAATGTGCCTGTGATAGTTGGATAATTCTTTTACCCTGCTCATTTCTGTGGTTTGCCTGTAACTATGGCCCCACTTGATTGCTGTTGTGATGTGAGCTTTAAATTCTCTCTCTCTCCTTTGGCCTTTTCCTTTTGGCAGTTCCTGCCGAGCTGAGCCCTGATTAGAACCACAGCAGGTCATTCGATCTTCAGATGGCTATAAAAGGTCTGTGCAAGTGACCATCTCGCTCCTGTCCCAAATGGATGATCATGCATAGCTCACATTGCCGCACTCCTGGCAGGACTTCAGCAAAACTGGCAAGTTTTTCCTTCCAGAGCTAAAGCATAACACAAGGCACAAGGACCAGTTCCATTAAATGTCCCTTTAAACTGTCAAATTTAGCAGGAACTTTAAAACAGATCAGACTTTAAGGTGATGAGGGAGAAGTACAGTTCCCCTGCTTGAAACTGCAGCTGGGTTTGTTACCATCAGGTGTGATATGAAGTCAGCATTTTCCTTGATGACTTTTTCCTTTGCCATTGTTGCAATCTGGCACTGGAAATCGGTACCTCATTCCAGGTTTTTAAAGGGAACTATAACTTTCCTGAAGGATTTTATTCCTTGTCTCCTTCTAAATGGATTTTGTTATTTTGTAATTTCTCAAAAATGAGTGAGTTTGATAAAATCCAGATATTTGGAATCAAGATGGAGAGTTCAGATCACAACTGTTTCACTGCAGAAAAAATTGAGGTTTAAATACTCATGCTATTAAGTAAAGTTTATGGTTAAGTGCTGTTCTCTTTCATTCATGGGGTTCTTCAGAATATTAATGTCCTTTTTTGAGAAACGTGTGCTGTTGAAGTGTTGGTGGTATTTCCAGGTGAAAGAGCATCTAGATTATCTTCCCACCTTGGTGGGAAACACTCACGAGAGGAATCTCCATATCTCAATATCTGCATGCACCTTGCTTTGTTCAAAGACATGTCCTCTGGAGCACAGGCCTTTGAGTGCTGGACACAATTGCTTCTTTGGGAATCTCAGCCTCATGCAATTCACAAAGGACAGTGTTTCAAGAATTCAGTCTGGCCAGACATTGAGACAGAGAGGGGGAATTTTTCCGGTGCTGTCTTTAGACACTGATAATATCAAGGGCTAAAATTCATAATGCAGATGATCTTCATATAATTAAAAGTCTCCTTTTTTTTTTTCTAATTGCAAGTATTATCTGGGATGACTGGTGCATGAACAACACTGATTTTGCTTTCATTATTTGTATTCATTATTTCAGTACTGTTCAAATGGTGGACCTAAAGCCAGAAGCCTGAGGTTTCAATCCCAGCTCGAAGATCAGCTCATTGATGCTACTTTGGACTCAATCAGCTTGTGGCTAAAAGTCCCAGTGGGAAAGAAACATTGCTTTGCTGTTCTGTCTTTAAGATCTCTCAATATTCTCTACATTAGCTCTTACAGGTCTGATCTCAGGTTTGAAAATATTAATAGTAAATGGCTTACGAGATTGAAGTAGCTCATTTTAGGTTTTTTTTTTTTCCCCGAAAGTTATCTTTATAAATACTTTTGAAAATTCAAATCTTAAAAATATAATGGAATCAAATGACAAAATATACAGTTTTTTTGGAACATGATGTCATTTTTGGTTTTGGTCATCTTGACTGATCAGCTGATACCTTAGTATTCAAATCAAGGCATTTTTCTACTTTCTTTGTAAAAAATCGCAGTAAAATATGTTGAGAAGAACGATCAGCTAAGGAAAAGAAATGTGGTTCACAAGGTGGTAAAGATCTATAAAGAGTGGTTCAGCACTGATATAAACTCTGACTGTTCAGTTAATTTTATATGCAGATAATTATCATTAACAGTGCCACTTCAGCATGTCATGATAGCTTATAAATATTAAAAGGATATTCTTATTGTCAGTGAATTAATTAAAAATTTTCAAATATTTTGTTTTCATATTGGAAGAATTTTAGCTCATTCCAAACATTTGTGCAGAAATTAAAAGCTAAATACTGGAATGCCCACACAAACACAAACCTAAATTCCGCTTTTATTAGTGTTCAATCACACTTATATTACAGAAAGTTATATCACAGAGTTCTGCCAGATGTTGGGGAACAAAAAGGCACACACTGCCAGGTGAGGAAAGGGCTAAGAAATCTGTGTTGCAAAACCAAAGGCCAACCACAGAAATATTTTGGCAATAGCTCTCATGTGAGGGGATCATATGTCTCTCCTGGAATGCAAGTCCAGCAGCAGAGCAAGCGCAAGAACTTCATGTGCTGAGATGGGTGAAGATACCGTTTTTCCTGGCATTTCTGCTTTGGTCTTTTTCTGGAGGTATCACCTGTTTCAGCAGAAGTGCAAGGATAGGAAGTACCTCTGTGCTTAGATGCTGCAGTTCACACACTGGTATTCCAGCTTGGCCCAAAAGCTTCAAAGCCACTTTGTGATGGGGGGTAGGAACAAACATAATGTCAGAAAAATTCAGCAGAGCTTCTTGGTTACTAGTGAACAGTTCCCATCAGAAGGAACTGTAACAGGACATGATGTCTACATTGCATGACATTCTGAGAGATTCTAATATTTCAACATTCATTTCTGTTACCAAATCAAAACACCAGTCATAGGATCACAGAATATCTTGAGTTGGAAGAGACCCACAAGGATCATTGAGTCCAACTCCTGGCCCTGCACAGGACACCCCAAGAATCACATCCTGTGCCTTAGAGCGTTGTCCAAACACTTCTTGAGTTCTGTCAGGCTTGGTGCTGTGACTGCTTTCCTGGGGAGCCTATTCCAGTGCCCAGCCACCCTCTGGGTGAAGAACCTTTTCCTAATATCCAGTCCAAACCTTCCCTGACACAACTTCAGGCCATTCCCTCCGGTTCTATGACTGGTCATCACCGAGAAGAGATCAGTGCCTGCCCCTCCTCTTCCCCTCACAAGGAAGTTGCAGACTGCAGTGAGGTCTCCGCTCAGTTTCCTCTTCTCCAGGCTGAACAGACCAAGTGACTTCAGCCACTCCTCACAAGGCTTCCCCTCAAGGCCCTTCACCATCTTTGTGGCCCTCCTTTGGATGTTCTCTTAAAAAAAAATTAACAATCAAAATTTCTCCTTTAAAAAAAAGTGATTTAGAAATAGTGAATATTTTTATATTTATTTAATATCTTGCCCAGGCTAAGCCCCCGAAATTGATGATTTTTTTGTTGAACTGATGTGGTTCATTCTGTGAAACATCAACCCATGATACACTGAATTCTCCCCACTAAAACAAATGCTGTCTGGGGAGTTCCTTGCCTGATGCCCCTCTGTAACACCTCAGAGGCTGGATTGGAGCTGTCAGCCTGCACCTATGATCAATTTTTGCTTCGAAGGGAAGCACCATGACATGAAGAGGAAGGTAACTCACAGGGAACTAGACTGACAGGACAGACACTTGTGAGTTCAAAGAAGTAATGGTCCGATGGGAAAATGCAATTCAAAAATGTACTGAACTGAAGTAGTAAATGGTGTAGATAATGAAGCCTTAAACAATCATCCTTGCATCATGTCCTACTAAAACAGATGCTCCCAAACATCTCCCATTGCTTCTCTAAGAACCTGCAAAGTGGCAGGAACAGCACAATAGATTTCATTCAATATGTATCACTATCATCATTGTGCTTATAACCTCAGAGGCCTCTGTGATGGGATGAAGATCTCTCTATGCTAAATGTCATACAAAGAAAACAAAATAATCCCCTTCCAAATAAAATTATGGTGGAGACAAAGAGTGGAGGCAGAAGGATGTTAACTCATACAAGTTGTATATACTCTCCCCTTTATTAGCATCAGCCGCATATGCAGCTCCTTGCACCTTGTTCAGATAGGACCTGTGATTGTCCCCCAAAAGGTAAATGAAGGTACCATCTTTTCTTACACAGAAGGGAAAGGAATCCAAGAAGGCATACCATAGTACTGAAGATGGCTCAGAGGATTCTTGGGTCAAGGAAGTGATCCTGAACAGTGAAGGCAGGAGTGGAAGAAGCTGTTGCTGGAAGGCAAATGGTTACTTCTTCAAGGAGAGAAACTCTTTTGTTGCAATTTTTTATTATTTTAAAATGTAAGAAGAATATTTTGCTACATGTTTATATTAGAGAGGAGTATGTCGAAAAGCATAGTGGGTATGTGGAGGAGCAGATGGTAAAGAAGATATTTATCCTAATTTCCTATATACTGATTCACATTTTGCACATCTTTGGAGTATATACCCAGAGCACAGGGGGATCAGACATCATGGCTCAGCAACCTGTGTGGATGAAATTATAGCCTGCTTGCCTCTATATGTAACCAGAATTTCCTATGGGTTAAAGGCTTTTCCATGAAGTCTGTGACCTTGGTATAGCTCAGCCATACGATGATGAAGACAGAAGACACAGCCCAGGCATTCCCTGCTAGGACAGTCTCCCAGCTGCCCATTAGTGGAAAGAAGTGCCACTTGAAACTGTTTTTGGAGGTGGATGGAGAGGGACTGTTCTTCAGGATGGATTAATTTTTTTGTTAGTTTTTTCTTTGCTGTCATCTTTTCCATCTCTTCCATCAAGTGACAAGGAGGGAGATGAGCACATGACTGAATGTCATTCCCCATTATGCCACTGCACATGTACCCCTCACATGAACTGGTATGGTGGCATTTTTGGCATGTGGCCTCTGCATCTGATCATATGAGAGGAAAGGAGAAAAGGGAGAGCAGCTCTCCCATATGAGGCTGTGTAGCTGGCCCTACACTTCCCCGATTCAAAACTTCACCTTGGTTATCTGATATGGAATGGAGAGTGGAATTTTGTGAAGCAAGGTAACAAGGAAGGTTCTTGAAGGAGATGAAACATCCCCTAGGAAGAGAAGTCAAGAGGCTTTTAAAAACCTATTAACTAATGCCCAAAGCTCCAGTATAAATACAGAAAGCACCAACTGTACCCCAGTGAAGGTTTTTTAATTTCTTCTTTATTTCTTCTAAAACAGAGCTCTTGGTTTTCTCAGAAGATGTGTGACAGATGGTGTTCCTTCTATCAGAACCTGACAGCAAAGTCAATTCCAGTGGTACTTTCAATGTTCTCACTATGAACAGAAAATCTGTTTGATACAGTAGGCCTTACTAAAACTATTTCCACCTCCGTTTATGTAGGCATCACTTTACCAGTCTGCCATCTAAAGAGAGGAACAGTCTTCAGCTCACAAAGACACTAGATTTCTATTTCAATTACTTGTGTCACAGGATCTGACTTACTGCTGGACAGAGGCTCGATTGAGATCAGCACAGATCAGTTTAGCACCATTCTGGAGGGCTCCCTCCCTTCCCCCCACCCTTACACAACCCTTCTGGACAAGTGTGACCTGCTTAGCATGACAGTGAGTCATCAGGTTGGCTCAAATGGTCTCCCCATACCTTTGAGATGGATGATTAAGATCCAATTGCAGGCCAATTGAAAACTTAAATAACTTCGGCAGTGCCAGCGGTTAAAGCTGAAATGAATTAATCAGTGAAGCATCCAAGGATTCTATCAGGGGTCATATACGAGTGATCATTGCTGTATCAGTTTTCCACCCAGACACATTTATTTAAGTTGTGACTACCTGTCAGAAGGAAATAGTAGCAATGTTTCCCAAGGCATCCTCTGCTAAGGTTTTGGTTATTCAGTGCCTTTCTTCACAGAAGAGCCGTAAATGGAAGTATATGCCAGTTTGTTTTTGCAGAAGGCTGGGTTTCAGCAGTACAATACTAATGAGAAGGCATCAACATCTGATGATCAGAATCAGGAGGTGGGAGCAAGGCTACTGGGCATTTATGCTTTTCTCTAAGTCAGTATGAAGGATGTAAAGAAAATTATGTTCTTGAGTTTACCTGTCTATGGAAGTAGCAAATAATGTCTCTTTATTATGTATTAGTTATATATTTGTTAGTCCCCATCCTACCACCCTATCTACATCATTGCTTCATAACATGGTGAGTGGCCCACTGCAGCCCTGTGTAGAAATGTGAAAATACTGACTTGGTCCTTTTCACAGAAATGTCAGAATTTCTCACTTGAGGTCAACTTACAGCATGGGATTACAATTAATGGCATTATTTGCTTAAAAAAATAAAATAGGACTCTCTCCCACTATGTCTGATGAGAACAGAAATATGGAGGAAACATAAGAAGATGAAAAGCTTGTAGCATGAAATATCTTAAGAAAACAGGGTATTCAGGCTCTCCTTTTAAAGTTTGGTCATGAGGTGAGAAAAAAATCTGATATTTTACTGGGCAAATTCCTCAAATTACTCTTCCATAGCTTGAAGTTTCATGCAGTATCAGCAGGGAGATGAGGTATCTGTCATTTGAATAGTGATGTGCAAACACAAACAACTATCGTTTACCTGCTGCACATACTGTGAACACTGGTAAGAGACAGCTCTAGGACAGGCAAATATAACTGTGAGCATCTGGATAGAGCCCAGCTTGGCAATGACAGACCAAGCAGGCCTCATATGTCTGCCAGCTTCCTCAGAATTTAACTAAATCTAAACTTAAATTGCAATACAGTGAAGTTATTCCTCCAGCTTCCTGTGAGGTGAAGGATTTAGACCTGTTATTGAATGAGTGAACTGACTTTATGGGTCCAAGAACATCAGAAATGCACAAAAGAAAGATCAGAACACTGGGGTAGTTCCTGCAGCTGGATGGTGAAACTTGTTTAGATTGCTCTGTGGTATAATGGGGAAGTTTTCTTTGGCCGTCACTGGTGCTTCAGGAGTTTCTTGAAGGGCTTCTTCATAGGAACATCTGGGTTGGCTGCAGAAATTTCATCATTGGCTCTCTAGCAATATTTGCAAAGCTGGTTGTCTCCGTGGTTCCAGGATGAGTCATGTAAAAGAGTGCTGAGCTCGTCCTGTGTCAGAGCCTCCCTTGTGTGACTGATCCCCCTCTGCTAGCTCACACACCAGACTCCATTTCATGGCTTTTCCTCATCTTTCATGGTTTAGTCACATCACAATATTCCTTTACTTGCATGGCAAAAATAACATCTGCAGGAGCTTTCCAACATCCCATGATTGAAACTAAGATACAGCAGGGTTTCTGTGCGGGACTAACACGCATGTGAGGATAACACAAAAGAGTGCCTTCTCACAGCTTTCCCAGCAGGTCATTTTGATTGACATATTTGTAGAGGCTTCAGGGTGGATTGTAGATTCAGCTGGTATGTCAAACCAGATGGGAGAATTCCACCGAATACACAATGAAATGAGGAGTGCTGTTGTATAGCTTTCTCTGCTTTTAACAGGTGGATGGGAAAATAAAATACCTCTTCGTAATCTCCTTTTCATTCTGAGGGCCATCTCTATTCCTCTCATCACCTTCCTCTCTTCTCCTCACCCTGTATTTTCCTTCTCAGTTTGTGAATCCCTTCAGCTTCTCCTGTCTTCAGACTTTCCCACATAACCATTCTTTTCTCTTTCTTTCCCGTCCCCAAGTATTCTTTGTTGCTTTTATTTTTCTATGACCAGAGGTGTTCCCAGCAGAGAAAGAGCAGACAATGCACAACAATTTGCCCAACTCCAGGAGGGGTTAGTGAAATTTTCTATCCCAGCGTGGAATGAAAAACACCAGATCAGATCAGGGAATGAATGAACCTTGTGGCATTAGAGGTTTGGCAGAATTTTCTTGCTACTTTGGGAGCTTGTTGAGCTAGATGGAGTCAAGTATTTTTCTCTTGTAATTTTATTCCCCCCTTTTTTTTTTTCCTTTTCTTTTGGTGATTCAGTTAAGGAACCCAAAGATGTTTTCCTAGCCCAAAGGAATCTTTTGTATATGTCAGGGTCAAAAGAAATCCTCCATTTGCTGGGCTGGCACAAGTAGTTACCCTATATTATAGCTTTCAAAACAACAGAAGCTATCATCAAGGTTATGTTTGGACTTTTATTATAATCTCCCATTTCAGTGCATGGTCTTAGCTCTGGAGGTAAAAATGTTTGAGAAAGTACGACCACAATCTCGTTGTATGTCTCTTAGTTATGCAAGTGAAAAAGGTTTCCCATCACATGATGTGTTTAGCTGTTTTTTAATCAAGGAATACTAAAAAAAAAAAACGACAATAAAATGAAAGCATTTTGGAATCTGAAGTTAATCCTAAATCACACTAAAACAATTGTCTGCTGCAAAAGCAATTACCATGTTTTAAAACTTAGCCTTCTACCAACTGGATGCTCATAATTGTCCATATAAAGGAGGTAGCTGAAGAAAGCAGTAAAAGCATCCTTCTCTTTTCACAGAGCTGCTCGCATTGTCTACAAGAGGCAGCTGCACTGCTGCAGGGCTCTTAGTGTATCCAGCACATTTTGCTTTCAAGCTCAGACTCCCCTAAATGTAGCATTGCAGTGCTTCAAGGCAGGCTCGGGAGTTTGACCTGTAGAAGTGAGGCTGTGCACAAATGCAGGGGAACACACCACCTACCAGCCATTAATGTCAGCACAAGTGAAAGAAAAAATAAAGGAGTTCAAACATCAGGGCCAGAGTTGCTCAAAACAGGGATTTCTTCAGCTACAGACTAAAGAGAAGGACCTTGTTTACATTATTTTTGGCAGGGTGGGAAGTGTATGGAAGAGCTGACTTCAAGTCTTCTGGGAGAAATGTAGTGCACAGAGGTCTCTTTGCCTCTGGAGAGCCTCGGTGGCCAGCTGTGGATCAGGAAGGATTTAGAGAAGATGGTTTCTTTGGGCTGCTGAAAATCATGTGCTGCAGGTCGTGAACTCTCCTCAACCGAGCACCCCTTGGGGCTTCCCATGGTCATGTCCTGCCTTACTTCCAGCCGTGTCTATTTCAAAAGCTTCTCCCCTCAGCCACTGTCCAGTCCTTTGTGGCCATTCCATGTTTCTTCTTCAAAACTGACCAAGGCCCTTATGGCTTCTTGCCATGGGGACAGCAAGAATCTCTTGGCAATGCCAGAGGGAGGGCTTTGGTGTGTGGTGGGCACTGAGCCACATGGGCTGTGCTGGAGCAGGATGAGCACATCCATTGAGATACCTGAGAATCTTTTAAGTGTGAAAACCTGAGCTGTCTCTGAAGCTCAGACTTCATTCAGACTCCCAGTTTTCATTCACAGAGCCTTTCATGAGTGCCCTCTCTGCTCTTCATATCTGTTAAATGAGAGAAGGTAGTTGTGAATGTTCAAGCAGTTGTCATAAGCATGAATATGTGGCAGAAGTTCCCCTACAAGCCACGAATGCCCCCAGCTGCCCCTGGCCCCACACCTCTCATGACATCGAAAGTGCAAAGAGTGTGAGATCAGGCATGTGGTGACAGCATCGCAGCTATCCTTTTTTTGTTCTGAAAATGGTTTAGTGATGCACAGCCACCTTGCTGTAGCTGCCCACTGATGTGACAACAGCTGAATCTGTTTTTTCAGGCTAACAGAGTTAGAGTGAGGTACTGCTGACTCAAACTGTCTGTTTACATCTTTTTGGGGATTTGACTCCAAAGCTAATGGCTGTCTCAAATGTTGTTTAATAGTTTCCAATTCCACTGCAGAGCAGTCTCAAATTCTGATAGGGTTTTGCAGAGTTCGTAAGCTCCACAGGAGGGAGTCTTTACCTATACTTAAATACTACACCTAGTTACTGAAGGTATTTGCCACCTAAAGTGATGATTGGAAAAGGCTGATTTATGCTTTTTCTGCAAAAGAGTGGTGGAACAAATGGAGTGCACCTCTTTGGTCAACATGGTCTTGGGATTCGAGTCTGGAAAACTTTGGAAAGTCTATGTAAAATATTTCACATGCACATTGTAGCATTCCTGATTGTTTTCCAGTGAAGTGTCAAGCTTGGTTTTCTTCTAGAAATTGGAAAGCAATTGCTTTCCCTTTTCCCCCCCACGACTTTATGAAAGTAATTTAACTTTGCCGTGTGTTATGTAAAAGAGAATAAGAAGACCCAAGGTCGAGGTAGATGAGAGGAGTCTTGGAAATATAAACAAAACCAGAAACCACCTGTGAGATAAAAAGCAAAGTTTCTAAATACAGACAGTCCAGGATATTTTTGAGAAGGCGACAGGACAGGAGAACACATAAACTCATGAGGGTAGAAAGCAGTTGCAGCTGGCAACATCTGAGAGCATGGTGCTGCAGCCTGCAGTGCAGCTTGGACAGGGAACAAGTGGTAGCTTTAAAGGGCTTCTAAGGCATCCAGCATAGGCTGAGAACCTCCAGGTAGGTTTGGCTGGGTAATGAGTCCAAAGAAAACAAAGAAACATTCCTTATAAAACATTCCCATCTGCCACATTTGAAGTTTAAAGTTCCTGGTGGAGAATGCTTTGATACTGCTACCTTTATACTACTGATTTGAGAAAGGGAATAAACTTACCTGTTTTAAGGGCAAAATTCAAATCCAGTCATTCTACCTGAGTTTCCTTTGCCTTTACTGAGACAATAATGATGGAAAACCCATTTGAATGCACATTCTTGCTGTGAATTAGAGAAGGACAGGAGAAATCTTAGTGATTCATAAACTTATTGATCAATAAGTGCAAAGGTTTTCCATTTCTAGTTCCTCTAAGTTTTGGATAAACAAGTGGCTTTCTTTCCAGATGTTCAGAAGTTCCTTTTCTACTTGCAGCTTGGCAATATGTGTATTATATAAAAACACTCTGTTCTAGTTTTTGTGCCATTAACAATGGCTTTTTCCATATGCCATTGGAAATTATGGGGGCTTGACAGTACAAAACAGTTTTCTTAGAAGGTTTCTTAGACAATGCTTGGAACAGAATAAGACAAGAATCCCAGATGCAGTCTGGTGGTCCCTGCAAGAATAGCTCCTATCTTATCTGCCTGCTCTGACAGCCAAGATTTTTCTTCCTCAGGCATCCTATTGTATACTCTGATAACTAAGCAGAACAGAAGTGGTATTTTTCTCCCTAAAAGGCCTCCCCTCCTTCCTATCTCATTTCTCCACCTGCAGCTACTCTTCTGATATACGCGTCTCCTTTAGCAGAGTGCTTTCTATCAGATCAGGTTTTGTTGGATGCCCCTAAGAGCAGTGTAACCCCTGCCCTGTGCTGATGGATTGAATAAAGCCTCTAATCATTAAGTGAAAGTCACACCAGACTTTGTATGGAGTGAAAGCAGGGGGCACAGTCTTCAGCCCCTAAGGCTTGGCAGATTTCACAACAAAACAGCTGTCTGCAAGACATGGGTGCTGATGGAATACATTAATTACTGTCATCAAGGTTTTAGACACACTTGTGTGTTGCTGGTAATATCAGCATGAGGGATTATCAGAGGAATCACTTGTGAAAAAGAAGAAAAGGTGGAGAAGGGAGGAAAGGAGATTGGAAAGAAGGTTGTCTGACTCAGGTCCACACTGCATGGGCAGCCTTGTCCAGTTTGACCAGAGCATTCCATGGTTTCCCAGCAGATGCATCGTAGTTCTCTGAACACAGTGATGTAACTCAGCCCTGTTAGGACCCGGAATGGGTTTCACAAACCAGACTGTGGCTGTTTGAGGGAGCATTTTATTATAAAATTCTGAAGCATTTTAGCCAAGCTCAGGTGCAGCTTGTTCAGTAGTGGTAGTAGGCTCTAGGCTTCCTCCTGCAGTGTGGTAGAACTTTGTATTTCCATCTCATTTCTACTGTGGTCTTGAAACAATGGGGAAAGAGTTTTTGCCTTTAGTCTACACAGAAGCAAGTGGAGGCAAGGCTACATTTGCAAAGCAATTGAATCAGCCAGTGGAAGAAGTGGGACCAAATGTCACAGGTTGCTGGCATTCAGTCCACTTCTCTGTTTGCTAGACAGGGTGGCTTATCTCTGAGATCAGAGGTGAGTAATGAGTCTCACTGTTTTCCAGCACAGGCACAGGCACCCAGTGAGGCTGAAAGGAGCTCTTAGCTTTGTAGTTCAGGGCAGGGGTGCCTCTGCTGCTCTGTGGACTAGTTCATTATTAAGCTGAGCTGCCTCTTTTTAGGCCCCACCTGCCGCTTCACATGCAGCGGGGTAGAGGTCAGGCCACAAAGCTCCAACTAGTCATTAAGAGAAAAAGTAATTGACCTTTTTTTTTGCTTGCATTAACTTTGCTGATCTTCAGCCTTGAAGTGTTTATTTTGCAAAAGATTCCGTCCCTGCTACTGCACCAAGGAGACAGAATAATACCATTAATATTGTTTGTTTTGGTTGGAGGAAAAACACTCTGAGCCTCTAACAAATATCCTCTTGTTAGCAATTGGAAACATATCATTAGAACAGACTCTCTTGTTATTTTAACGAGATTTCAGTTTCCCCCCCCCTTGCTGTTGCTCTCTTTTCCACTTTTAATGAGATACCAATTTCCTCCCTTCTCATTTGCAGATGCCTTTCCAATAAAACAGACAGCTTTGATTTTCATCTTAGTGTGCCTTCTTAGCTTTAATTCATTCGTCTGTGTAAGTTGCCCACCACACTCTCCATGTGCTAAACGGCTGTTAATCGCTGAAAAATTAACAAGGTGTTTAACACCAAAAAAAAAAAAAAAAAAAAGGCTAAAAAAATCTTTTTCTTGTTTGGTGGGAAGACTTGTATTTTTGTCACCTGGCCAAAGCTCAACTAATTCTAGTCATGGAGGGCAACACAGGACATTTTTTTGCAAATCCACCCAATGTCTCTTCTGTTACACTGCTTCTACTCTGTATCTACTACTCTACCTTTCCCCAAACTTCTCAGCTAGTCTTCTTTCCTATAAGCTGTAGAGAAATCCTCCACTTTCCTTTTGTAAAATTGACTGTAGGCCAGTATATTTTAGTTGCAGAAATGCTGTCAGCTTGTGGGCTGCCCAGGAGGCCCTGGAAGATTTGTAGGTGTTGAAGGCATGAAGAGAGGGACCTTTCTTAGTGTAACTGATTCAGTAGAGCCAATTCTTCCCCTGAGGTTTGCAGAGATGCAGCCTTGGCAAGTTTGGTCAATAAACTATTTATTTATGAAAAGTTATTTTTATTTCACTTATATAGCTCTTTAAGACCTGCAGAAACCCTGAAACAGCACAGCACCGAGTAGACATCACCTTGCAGCAAAGAATTGGGCTTTATGTTTTAGTCAGCCCAGACACCAGATTAGATTTTCTGTAGGTCTTATATGTCATTTCTGTGGTCTGATATGTGCCATCATGGAATGCTAACTGATTAGTTTTTATCTCTGTAGAACTGAGGTGGCTGCATGTTAGGATTTTGTCGCACGTCCAAGGGAGATGGCAGGTGCTGCAGTCAGTAGCTGGCAGTGTGCTGTAGGCAGCTACTGATACTACATGATGCTGGAATGTTGCACTACAGAAAATGGTCTGTTGATCCATACTGGAGCATTTTCCCTCTCTTGCTCCAGTTTCGTCTCAATTTTACTCAGATGTCATACTGCTATTATATCAGAAAAGCTTTTGCTCCCTTTGCAAGTAATCTTTTGTACTAGTCCTTTCTTGGCTGGTATGGCTTAGTCAAACAAGAGTCACTGGACTCTGCCATAGGGTAGCAAGGTCATACAATGAAATCTAACAGAGTTCTCTGCAGGAGATGGAGGAGATCATGGCTTAATAGCTTTCTGGTCTGAATTCTGTGATTTTGCATTCACATTCTCCTGACTTTATCATAAAACAGAGGTTGAATCAGCTGAGATGAGCTACAAGCAATCTCTACACTTTGACCAGTTCCCTTTGTGAACAGTGGATTTACTATGCAAGCCCCTTGCTTAAACATGATGATCCTGTTGCTTTAGTTGAAAAGTTGCATCCAGTCTCTCACTTGTATCCATCCTATCCTGTGGAAGATAGGGGGCTAACAGAAGGACAGGATGGGCGGAGGAGGCAGCTCTGCCACTGCATGGCCATTAATGCACAGTGTGATCCAGGCCAGCACAGACTGCAGGTGGTGCTTCTGGGAGTCACCTGTGGTCAGTGAATCCACACCTCTTTCGATTGGTGTAGCTGAGTTTTTTACTGGAGGAAGATAATCTATACCAAGATAAGGATGAAGTGTGACTGTATCAACAGCTGAGGCAGTAATTCAAAGGTAAAAATAAAGACAAGCCTCAGTTTATGCTGGTACAGAAATGTACGTCCAACAAGGCCAAATGTGTAAACCACAGTGAAAGATGATTATTATTACTATTGTCAACGTTTTTTAGGTGCTTAGGATAAATTCCCTTCTGTTCTGCATATGAAAAGGCTTTTGGGAGGAATCCTTAAAAGACAGGATCCTATTTACTCAGAGTTGGTGTTAGTCTGAAAAAGGCGTAGTAAGTTTCTATAAAGACAATTTAACCTAGTAACGATGATATTCTGGGGAAAAGGGTTGCCCTCTCCTCCTTTCTGAACTGGTGCATAAAATCCTCAGACCCTTCCCTTCCAGCTCTCTCTCTTCATGAAAATGAACCCTGCATATAATTGTTCCTCTCAACACAGATAACTTGGAACTTCTGGACGAAAAGTGCCACAAAGGTAGAATAGAAAAATTGGTAATAATTACTCATTCAAAATTAATTTTCTTTCTTTTGGCCATTTTGACGGAAAGACTGGAGGCTGGAAAGATGGGGCACAAAGACAGATCTCTTAAGGTGTGGGGAGACGAGGATCCCTGTCAATCATAATGAGTGACATTTTCTGGGTAGTTCTGGGTAATCTGGAGATCTCTGTGTCTCTGAAGACTGCAACATCATAGTCGGATAGCATAAAACTCTCAATTGGTATAAGCTAAATGAAAACTAATGTATTACTCAAGCAGAGTTGAAAATAGAGGATTCTTTAATGGCAAAAGTTTTAGCAAGTGTTGGTGACTCAGAGTTCAGGTCACTAAAACTCAGAATTAAAATTGTAACCATAAGAATAATGATCTGTTGTAGCGCTTTACCCAGGGACGTCATAAATTCTCTGCCACTTGAAGTCTCTTAATGGGGACTCATTGTCTTTTTAAAAGTTATGCTTTGATTCTGCCAAAAATTAATGGCTGAGATGGAGCGATTGCTTGACATTTTTTTTTCTATGTTATATAAAAGTCAAACTAAATCATCACAGAGTTCCCTTCTAGACTCTATAAATCTATGTGAGCCATCCACATGTAATTCCAGCATCAAACACCAAAGAGGGTAAAGTATTACAGTTTGACTAATGAGATAAGAATGAAGAAACCTAAACATAGGTGGTCTACTAAGGGAAAAAAAATCTTCAGTGACATTTATTAGCTGTGGAACTCCATCTACGAGAGATGGTGAAAGCCAGTTCTTGAGTCATTTGAAACAGTGATGCATGTAAAAGTAGTACAGAATTGCTGAATATAGCAAAAGGAGTTTGCCTTCTTTGGTCCCAACAGACTATTCAGACAATGGACTTTTCCACTTCTACTCTCATGATGTTCCACAGTGTGGAAAATTTGGAAAGCATTAATGAAGAGCTAGCTCATTGGAAAATTACTGCTGGTGACTGAACACCCATGGACATGTTCATCTTATGCCTGTAGTGAACCTTTGTCAGCAGCACAGAAGTTAATATCACCACTGGTTTATTTTCCTTACCCATTTCATTTGCCACAGTAGATCAGTGAATGCTGCTGCTTGCTTGACAATTGTGCAAAGACAGAAAAACTGATCTCTTGGTCTCTCAGCAGGGCAGTACCTGAGACTGGCAGGCATAACCTTTCTAACTGAGGACCTCACCACATCTAACCGTTGCTTGGTGTCTAGAAATTAACTGGCTGAATTGAGGCCATCCCTCAAGGCAACATTAGAAGGGATTCAGATGGTAGACTTCAAGTGACTTCTGCACTTTACAATATATTTTACAGGAGATGATAATTTCTAGGTCTGAAAACTCCGTAAGCATGGCTAGTTCATTGATGTGGAGGGAGTGGAACAGCAGGGTAGGATAAAAGGGTAATTTACACTGGTCAGCTAAAATTGTACTTTACATCTCATATTTTGGAGGCTTTTTGGGCACACCAGAATCACTAAAAGGAAGAGAAGTATAATTCCTACAAAGGTGGCTTCAAGCCTAACTTTATTCCAAGAGTGATCCTCAGCTGGTTGTTTTACTTTCAGTTGTTCTTTGCCAGTATTGGAAAGGCCCAGCCTTTTCATTAACACTTAATTAAGCCACAGTGGCCCTTCCTCCCCACCAGGGGCTTCCTTCATCTGCAGATTTAGTTAAAGGGGTTCTGTCAGGTTGGTGAGGCTTATAATGTGACTGATCTTTACAGCTGCATAGTCCAGCAGGAAATGCCCAGAACACACCCCTAGGGCTCTGTCTCTCTAAACTAAAGCCCATCCTTCAAAAAGCACAGAACTACCATTTTTCCAAGGAGCATTTTATAGCCCTGGGTGTGAGTCAGGATGTAATGGATGCACACAGGCTGCACCCTTGTGCTCTGAGTGCAAGCACTAGCAGTATTTACACATGTATGATAGGCAGGCCGAGCCTATGCTTGCCTTTCTTATAAAGTACAGAGAAATACTGAGACCTGAATGGGACCATCTGAAAGTAATCCTGCAAATGTGTGCAGGAGGCACAATAGACACAATTTTATTATTATTGAGTGGGTTTTGAGGTTGGTTCAGGCTGGAGTGAGAGGGGCAGAGGTTCAGGACGTGTTGCTTGAGTGGGTTATTCACTGAGTGTACTGGCACAGTTGGAGCTGCAAGCAAGGAGCACAACTTCCCTTCTGCTGCTATTAATGCTGGCAGGAGAAGTGGCCACATGGCTGCATCTTTTGCAGAAGTTCATACTTCGTATGCCTCTGTATGCCCAACTGCTTAAAAATATTAAAAGAATAAAAATTCTACAGAGTTATGCATTCAAAAGTTAAGAAATCATAGGATTAAAGTTGCCTGGCCAAGCTTAGCTCAAACTTTTTTTGGAAATGTGTTGCAATGTTAACTTTGTTAACTTAATCATGAGTCTACTTTTTTTGTACGTTACCTGCTTCATTCAGCGCACAAAATAAAGGGTGCTTAGGGACTGGATCAGAGTGAGAAGGTACACATCAATTCAGCTTGGGCCTCCCTTCTTACAGAGTGTGGAAGGTGGACAACAGATTTCAGTCTTCCAGATCAGGCAGCAGAATGCTGTTGAAAAGGGGAAAGCAGGTGTAGGTAGGCAAGGAAGCACTGCACTAGTAAAACCAGGAGTTTACCTCAAGATTTGGGCAAGGATTGACAACTTTGTTGTTATCTGAGTTTCTGATAATTGGTTTCTGCTTCCTCCATTGTGCTCATAGAAGTTTCTCTCTTACTTATTCTGTGCAGCGCAATCAGCACAGAATATTATTTTTTCAATCAATAGCCAGTATTGCCCCTAAATCTGAACAACCGCTTACAATTTTAAATCATGAGCTGTTTCAAATCATGGGCAATTTAGAGTTTGTAATTCATCAGGGCACTCTCTGCCAACACTTTCCATATGACAGAAGATTGACTGCTGGTGGTTCTCTGAGCACATTGTGGAAAAGGGGGCTCCCTGGGAAGGCAAGAGTTCGTGGACACACACTGCCTTTGGTAACAGCCAGTTAACAATGTCGTTCTCCTGCGGTGGTGAAGATAATCACATCCACTGGAATCCCCCACACAAGAAGCGCCTTGCAGTCAAATATGTGAGTAGCAATACTGGGTGCCAAGGGCACATCCTCCTGCTTCTGTGCCAATTCTCCCTGCCATTTTTTAGGCTACCTTCTTTTCACCCCCATGACCTAAGGGTTTGTTTAATTTGTGTCTTTTGCATTGATCTGCAAGGACTGATAATTTCTCTTAAGAAACGCTCATACATCGCAAAGTTTCAAAGTCAAGTTTGCTAAAAATCCATCTGATGTCATCAGTTATCCTAACCCTGAGCAATCCAGGAGCATAGCATGTTGTTTTCCTGGCAGTGTGTCAGCAGATTAGCTCAGAATGACCAGAAAAAAATATTTAATAACATAACAGTGGCCAATGTGCAATTCTGGACATTTCTCTTTTAGTCTATAAATCAAACAAATGACTTATCAGCCATCCTGGACTAAGTATTTTTTTTTTTTTTTTTTTTTTTTACATATAGGTAGCATGGACATATAGAAAAGCTTCTAAGAAGCTTAACATTGCTCTGGTGATTTGTATGAAGTAATGGCTCTAGGACATCTGTGCTATCATATGACAATGTGACAATCTTGAAAGAATTTTTCCCCAAAATGAAAGAGTATACTTCATACAGCATATTTAATAAAAATTTTGTGAATGCTATTTCAAGAGAGAGAAGTGAACTTGCTACAGGCAACACGGTGGGTCATAGAAAAGAAATAAAACAAACACCTGTACTCTCCCTTACTTTAGAGGTGTTGCAATGAAGAGAGGATTGTTATAAATGGTGACAAGTCACAGCCATTCCTGTAAAATAGCTGTAGTTTGAGATACACTCTAGTAAGTGCTCTTCTCTCAACTGTAAGAAATCCTGGCCCATGCAGTTCCTGAAAAGTGCAGGTGTTTCACTATCAGTGTTAACATTGCACTGTAAGTGGGAACATCTCATGTTCACAACTGGTTTCTGTGTGGGACTTTGTCTTAACTGACATGTACCAGTAACCTTCACATAGATCAATCCCAGTTAGAGCTGAGAGACCTGGTAACATCCTGTGATTTTTGTCAGATGTGGTATTAGAAACCCAGAAGGTCATACAAAGCAGAACTAATCCTTAACATCAGGACTCCTGGGCTGACATAATGGAGTTGGATGAAGGCCATCCTTGCAATTGGTAACCTCATACCAGCGTGTGCCTTCTCCTCTTTCCCACCCTAAAGTGCCCTCTTTGCCCTCAGAGTGTGACCTGGCACAGCTGTTTACAAAAACTGGCAAGGACAGGCCTTTCTAAAACTGTTTTCTTTAGTGCCAATTGCAGCAAAAATATCTTTTTTCTTTACACTATTAAAACCATATCCAAGTGATTCAATGTTTTGGACTTGAATGTAATTTGCTCTTTTGGGCCAAATGGCTTACCGCGTCATCAGCACGTTTGTTCTCTGTACAAATGGTATTTTGAGATGGAAGCACATCTAAGGAACTGTTATCTATTAGAAGATGAATCCCTTTTTTCCTGGCTTGTTCAACAGCCTACTTTTAGGGGATTTAAATTCCTCTCATCCTTATGTTCCTGTCACTGTTTGGAAAAAATATGTAGGAAATTATGAGTGACAGGTAGAAGTTAGAGAAGAACAGATCTCAAAACCAGTGGCATCCCTGGCACTGGCTATTGATTACTCCATAAAGAGTCCTACATGAACGCTGGGGCAACCTGATAGTTTTGGTTCATGGATGTTAAAATGAAATAATCAATGATGTAACCATTGGAGCGCAATTCTCCCATGACTTCACCCTCTTCATTGACTCCTGACTTCAACAAATTAGTACCATCTAATGATTCACTTGCAGACTGACATGACATCTGTATTTTCTCTCCAGGTTTACTAGAATTTATTTCTTTAAACAGAATTATTCTGCTTTGCCTGTATGTGCACATGTACTTTCCTGGCTGATCTCAGTGGTGCTTTTTGAACTGAGACTGTAAGTCAGACATGCTGAGTGTATCTCAGGATATGCCTCTTTCAAATGATTGTTCTTTAACAATCAGGATGGTTCCTAAAACACTTCTTTTCCGAATTAGCCTAATTAATGAAAAAGAAATCAGTCAGATTTGCCTATAAAGGTTTTTCTCAAACTTCCTAATTACAGAAACATGTCACTTAAGAGAATGATTATAGATTTTAGTAAGTGCAAAAAAATTTATATATGCTGCTTCTTTTTTTTTTTTTTTAAATATTTGACTGGACAGAGTGCCTTATACAAACATGAATGTTATAAATAAGCACCCTGTAACCTGTCTGGAGAGAGCCGCTGTGAGTCTGTAAAAGGTTTTCTTTATTCTCAATGCAAAAAGAGATGAGACATTCTGAAGTGAAAAGTTTTTTGTTGGTTACTGTTTTATTTTCTCCACTTAATTCTGGAAAATTTACTGTTTCACGGTATTAAATGTTTTTGAGTTTCTTTATGTCAGTGCAAATATCATTTGACAGTAGCAGAGACTATGCAATGCGTAATCATATAAAACCTCACATTTGTGTCTGCCTGTTTCTTGAATTAATATTGCACACGTGTGACTGTATTCAACCATTTCTATATCTGTTTCTTATATGCAAAAAGGCTTATTCACACTTTTGACAAAACAAGCTCCTGTATTTATTGTAAGCTGTACTTCCACAGATTTCTAAAGCAGAATCAGTAATTTTAAAATGGGGACATATTTTCAAAAATCTATGAACTGCAATATAAGAATGTCTAAGTTCAATGTATGTTTGTGTGATCTTCACATTATTATTAGCTCCATTCACTTTTAGGATTAATTGTAACATCCTTTGTCTCTTCTTTGTAAAATTACTGACCTCACTTAATGTTACATCAAATTTAGATTAAAATGTTTTCCTCTAGTAAACATTTTAAGAAACATCACAGCCTGAATCCTCTGAGTGACTAAGTTTGGGATTTGAAAATTTGTACAGACACTCTGCTCATTCAAGGAGACTACAGACAAGGAGACAAGAAGAAAAACAGAAGCAGCTCAAATGATTTTGTTCTGAGGTGGTGATGAAACCTCTGTGTAGGTTACTCCAAAGATTACTTCTTAGGTGCTCTGCTTGTTCTTGGTATTGATTCACAGAATAATGTTGGAATATTGAAGAAGGTATGAAAAGCAGAAAGAAAGAAAAATTCTGAAATACAAGCCTTAAATTGAGAGATTAAAAGAGCTTACTTTTTTTATCCCATGAAAGGCAGCATTAGTGTGTAAATTAATCATCATCAGTAGAAGTCTACAAAAGGCAGAGATGTATGTAATTGTGAGACCCTTTAATCTAGCTGATGGTGCTACAGTAAAATGTGGCATCTGGAAACCGAGGTTAGAAAAATGCAAATTTGAATAAAATATTCAACTTCTCAGCCTTTAATATGATTAATCATCTTATCAATAAAAAGCTAAATTTTTAATGTATTGGAGACTTCAAATTAAGAATCTATGTCTATTTTAAAATTACTTTCCAGACCAGTCCCAGGTTGCTGAGCAATTCCTTCATGAAAGCCTTCTCCAGGCCGTGGAAATGAGAATTTTCCACCCATTTCAATAGAGGATATTGCGTAAGTAAGGAAACAAATATTTGAGTGAGGATGTGATTTGCATTACATCAGATTCAGCTGTAACAGCCCTCTGGTGTTAACATCTATGAAGTATCACAGTAAACAAATTGACAGATACATATTTAATTTTGCCCAAGTTTAAGTTTCTCCAGTTCCATTTATGTAAATGTTCAGACATAACCCTTTGCATAGGCCGTATTTTGGAAGAAGGCACCAGACATTTTTTGTAGCAGGGAAGAAAGGATGTTCCCACTTTTAAACTTTTCTTGCAAATTTTCATCACATCTAAAGTGCTCACCTGATTCTGAGATACGATGTGAGGAAAATAATTGATGTGGTTTATGGTGCTACGGTGAAATTCTGTTTTGGCTGATCCACAGAACTATCTTCGACAGAAGTTTGTTGCAGTGGCAGTGCTTCACATCCTGATGCCATGTGCTATGTGTGGGTCTGGTCTATCAGTGTTTAATCTCCAACCCCCCACCAAAGCCAGCACAAATTGATTTCTGTATTTACTGATGAGCACTTAATCCTATAGGCTTCCTTCCCGCTGAGTCTCCTTGATTAATGAATGACATAGGGAAAGGCATGAGGAAGCAAGAATGTTGGACTCAAAGGCTGGTTCTTCATTTATTGTATAAGCAACTACAAGAGATGTCCCCTGTATGGTTTTGGTTCCTTCAATGGCCATGCCACTTGTTCAAGATGCTTTTGATTCACAAAAGCTGAGAAAGAATATATTCTGTATTTCGTCTTGGTCTCGTGGTCATATACCATTGTGTAGACAGCATCTGAATCTCTTCATGGGCTTCTTAAAATACAGAAAACATCATTGTAACACAGATTAAATGAAGTATGTAAAAAAAAAGTCTAATCTTATGTCCCCCCAATTCTAGTTTATGTATAGCTCAGTCTACGATGTTTATTAAGTAGAAGCGTGTTCAACGCTTCTTGTCAGAGAGGTTTGGGCGTTGTATTGCTTTATTTTAAACCTTAGGGATATCATGCATACAAGTCCTTGTTTTTCATACTTACTAAAATTCCTTGCTGGAAACACCCAGAGATGCTGATTTGAAATCCTTAATAGTGAAGATACTTTGAATTGTTTTATTTGAGCTGATAAAAAGAGCACTTCAACAAGATGGCTGCTGACAAAATCAAAAAAAAAAAAATCTTGTATTGCCTGAGTAGAAACTACTTGTCCTTTCACCCTTTATGCCCAAGTATTTTAAGTGCTGCCTTTGCTTGGCAGCTGTCTTATGTCAAGCCCAACAGCCACTCCATGGGACATGAGGGTCCACTGTCATCTCTTCCACTGTGCGTCGCTGGCTGTAGGACAAATAATTGACCCATTACCCCTAGTTGGAAAGACCCTCGAACAATGGGCTTACAGCTCCTCATTCTAGCACCAAGCTCTGACACTGGGAGAGTTACAAGACACCTGTCCTGGACGAGCACTCCTGCTGTCCCTAAAGCCCTGCGTAAATGGGGGGAAATGTGCTGCTACCACTGTTTTAAGCAGCATGTCAATTAGACTTGTTCCAAGCAGGGTTCAATGACATGGTACATAAATTGGCAGTAGCAGCTGGTGACATAGCTATCCCAGGTCTCCACCTCAGCAGTGAAGCAGGACAGATGTTTGCAAGCATTAGTCCAACCTACTGTTCAGGGCATCATTTCTCTCCCTGGTTCTCTTACTGTCACATTGTCATCAGAAAAACACTCAAGGCAAATATACATAGTGCCAAAAATGAGCTACTGATCCAGTTTTTAGGAGATGTGAGGAAACTCCACTTTGAGCCCACACCCAGAAACATGGAAGCTAAAGATTTCTGTCCAGAAAAAAGCTGTTGTCTGTCTCTCTTTGTACCTTGTTCATAGCTTGTAATCCCAGTTTGCAGGATATCATTTGTTCTCATTTGAATCTTTGTTCCTGCCTCAACAGGAAAGGTTCTGTTGGAGAGGTTTGTATGCCTTTCTCAGCTCAGCACAAGGTGACCATCCATCCCTATTGCTTTCACAAAGTGTTAATCCTTCCTACTGCTCTGTGCTGACTGATCTGTCAGCTGCTCCTGCTGTGCTGGTGGCCACCTCCAAATCGCTCCTGCTGTGCTTCAGGATTTTTCTTAGAGGTGAATGAGTGACAAGCAGAGTCCCAATGCAACAGAGCCACAGCAAAGGTGTTGCAAGAGAAACTAACAGAGGAGGCTCTCTCCTGTGAGTTTTCTCTCTGCAGGGGTCCTCAAGGGTTAAACCTCACCACTTAAAACCCATTTCCTTTTCTCTGCTCCTCTCTACTACCTGGTTAGAGCTACCATCCCCTTTGATTAGCAGGACCAATGAATGGATGCAAAAAGGTCAAAAATGGGGTGACAAGTCCCGTAATTTCTCACAGGAGCATGCTCTGTGGGATGAAGGAGGAGGAAACAAATCATCAGGGCAGGCTGAATGCTTATGGAGACCTATGATCCAAAGAGCTCTGGCTGGTGTGGACTTTCATTGCATGGATATTTCCCATTTCAACCAAAGTGAAAAAAAATAAAAGCTTTAATGGGCATTTCCTGGCACCTACTTTCTCCCAGTTTTTCATCTTTCTTGTCTTTGTTGGAAACCTGTGAATCCAAGTCAATCATATTTCTCTATGGCACCTTTAATTTATTCGTTCTGTTGCCAGAAATACGCAAGGGCCCTTACTCTGCTGAAGCTGTGTCTGTCCTCAGCAGAGACATTTAGAGAGACTCCAGACCCTTTCTCCACAGTGCAGCATACCCAGTGCTTATGGATCACACATTGCAGAAAAATATCCATTTTGTTGAGGGAACAAAAATACATAAATGCTTCGTTCTTTGTCCTTCCTTTTGTCTAACTACCCTCCAGATGTTTCAGATTCTGTGGTTCGCACATAGCCAAGTAATGCTCTTGTTTTTGCACAGCAGGAAAGAAAAGGATTTTGAAAATGGACACATAACAGTTCCTTAGGTCTGCTGCTTATCAAATATTTCCTGGCAACTCTCTCCAATCCCTGATCCCTCTTTCAGATTTTCTCTCTGAAGCAATTGAAGCCTTCTGTTTTACAATCAGCTCCCCTTCCATTTGATAAAGTTCAAAAATGGCCTGTAATGGAAATCATTTCACTTAGCAAAACCAGCTCTGGTGCAGCACTCTGCAAATAACATCTAACCCCACAATCAAGCATGTAATATAAATGAACTTCCTAGTTCATTCTCTATTAAACATCTTGTCCTCATTAATTTTACTTTTTTTCTTGGTGGTATTTGTCAGCATGTATTTTTTTCTTTATGAAAATGTCTTACAAGAAAGACACTATAACTACATTTCTTATTTTTGAGATGAGTACAGAGCCAGATCACCTACTAGCTATTCTTTATTTGTGCTGTTCACTTTCTTCAACTATAGTACCTTTGTACTATTAGTCTAAAGCTGAGACCTTGGTGAGCTAGAAAGGTTTGTGCTGGTAATCTGCCTAGCTACTGATCTGATTTTGCAGATTTTATTCCCTTTGAAACTTTCCAAATGTTTGGTGATACAACCATACACATATATAGGTTTAGAAATTTACAGTTCATGGGACATAGCTCAGAGTTTTGCTGTTTTCTTCCTCATCTTGCTTTCAGCCTGACTGATTTTATGCATGACGTATGCCCGAGAAGCACTGTCCTTACAATCCCAGACAAGTTTGAGACCATTAAAAGCGATGGTTTTAGTATTATAGAATCATAGAATGGTTTGAGTTGAAAGGACCCTTGAAGATCATCTAGTCCAACCTGAAAAGATCATTCCTTTCCAAAGTCTCATCCACTGTCTAGCAGCAGCTCACAGACACACTTGATTTTTGTAATTCAAAACCCTCAGTTTTTACCACTGAATGATATTGGGGGATAAGTGTTTGTCCAATTATCAAAAGAGGTAATTGTTTTCTCTGCTGAACATGGAATGGTGATTTAGAATCCTGTTCACAGATGTTTACTATTGCAGAAGCCATGTATATTTTAGGCCTTCTTAAATCTCCAACATCTGCCTTCATCCAGCAACTCCAATATCATTCTTCATCCTCTCAAAGTATTTGACTGGCATTGTCTACACTTCTGGTATGTGTTTTGATTCAGCATGATATCATGCCAAGGTACTGCAATATTTAGGTTTTATTCAGTCACACCCACACAACATTTGGAATTGTCATCTAGAATTTTTATATAAACAGTCCTGCTACAGACCATGGTTCCTTTTTTTTTTTTTTTT
>VZRF01009324.1:150121-347108 GCA_013396875.1 Vireo altiloquus
TTTTTTTTTTTTGGCACACTTATTTGGAATAAAATAAAACACAAAGAGGATAATCTGCTCACATATGTAACATTGGGTAATAGTCCCATAAAACCTATTTTGGATGACATACAGAAAAAAAAGTGGCAAAATTTCTCTCATGTTGTACTGACAAATGCAATGAGCTTTTTTCTTCTGCTCTTGTTTTGATTGCATGTTTGAGTTTTATCTGTGCTTCCAGGGAAAAAGACCATCCACTCTTATGTTTCTGAACAAAATTTTATCTGTTTGACACCTGGGACTTTTTTTCCCAGGATGGAATTTCTCCCTAGAGAACAATTTAATCTGGACCGCTTTTTGTTCAGCTATCACACCTCTGGGACCTATTTTTTGCTCTGGAATAGCTTAGTGAGTAATTTCTGTAATTTTGAAAGAATTTTAGCAATTTTAACGGTGTCCCCATTGGATTTGATGGAGATAATCATTTTCATGGATAATTACCACAACCTTTCTGAAAGAAATGAAATTATTTTGCTTTTTGGGTATGCCATGCCTGCTGAAATACCTCTTTGCTTAGTGTCTGATTGCTACTGTTGCAATGTCTGGCAGTCCATTTCAGAAGTCTATATAGCCATTAACAGTAGCAATGTAGTTTGCATGGATTCCTGTGGGGGGAAAAAATAAAAAAAGCAGCACATAACACATTTCTTCTTTACTGCAGTGCTCAGAACCATACTGTGTGTTTAATTTTCTTTCTTTTTTCTTTCTTTTTTCTTTTCTTAAAACTTTTTCTTTTTTTCTTTTTTTATTTTTTTCTTTCTGCATGAATTGCATGTTTTTACACTGACCACATCTCTTCAACATGTCTCTGGTACTTGTATTCTTGTTTGCTCACTGCATGGTGTTTGTGACCAACTTGTTTCTGTTCCTGAGTTAAGTGCTCCCAGACACTTTCTGCTGTGTGTGTACCTTAAACTTTTATATGTTGTCATAACACAGTGACCTCTCCTGGAGATCCACTATCACTCCAATTCTGTGGAGACTTCTCCACTCTCACTGAAGACTGGATTTTCAGCCAGCACATGGAAATACTGCATTACTTGTGATTCCAGTTTTGTTTAATCTCACTAGATCTTCATTTTAATACCCCAGTAGTAATTTACCTCACCTTGTTCAGTTGCTGCAATCCCCAATTTGTTGTGTAGGAAAATACCTCAATATTCTCGTGTCTTTTCTCTTAAATGCATGGTAATTGCTGTTATTTGACATTCAGCAGCTATAAAGGTTATAGTTAAACCAATTGCCTCCTTAACTGTGTTTAGGGCACTTAATCTGCTCCAGAGAATTTGGGGATTTTCTCAAGTTCTCCCAACACCTCTGGCTGGGTGTAAAAACACATTATATACGAAGTCTGCTGCATCGGGCCCATGTTGTCTCAGTTCCTTGCAAACTCCCTCCAGATGTTAGAGCAACCTCCTGCTTCATAAAACTAATCAGACTCCGCAGTGAAGCACATTCCCCCTGCACAGGCTGCGACTGTTGCTTTTTGTGCTTGAGCAGCCGATTCCCTCCCTCCCTCCTGCCTCTGGTGTGCTGCCTGGCACAGGTAACAAATGCTTCATCACTGACCCGTACTGGTGTGAAGGCCCCTGGGTTCAATTAAATGGAGCAAAAGGCAGTAAATAAACCGCATGGGCCAGGGCATTAAATCACTCAGAGCAGGGAATAATCAGATGCCGAGGAGGTTTGGGTTGGAGGTGGGCCGCGTGCACTTGCACCCACACTGCAACTTAATACCCCTGCTGCAACTTAATGACAATTGCAATCAGGCAGGGTGATGTCCCCTTTCTTCCTTCCACTCCCTCTCTTTTTACATTCCCAGGGCTCTCCCCAATAAATTAAAGCCTTTCTCCCCCTGCCCCTGCTGCCCCCTCCCTCCTTTTCCTATTTTGTTTTACTGCCTTCATGCTGTTCTTCTTTATTTCCAGCATTTTATTTCAAGGAGTGGGTTTGAAGTGCTCTCAGCCCATCTGAGCTGGTTTGGTTTAGAACAAGGACTGGAATGAGACAAGGGCTTTTGGAAGTCATGAACTATTTATAGCATGTTTGTTCTTTCACATTGGCATTAAACTATGTTTGTAGAATCACCTGCAGTAGAAGCTGAGCCAGGGGACCACAGCTCACTTGATCTAAAATTGGCTTTATTTCTTGGGTTTCTTAACAGAGACCACATGTGTGTATCCAGTGTGGGCTAAGGTGTGTTTGATGCTCACACACATGTCTAAAGCACAAACACAAAGTGTCCACGAGTGCCTATGTCTGTGTAAAGTGCTCAGAGTGTGTCCTTATGAAATATTCTTAAAGATCATATGTGTATGTAGAATAAGAAGTGAGTTGTACATGTGTGTTACCACTGTCTAAAAAATAAAGGTTCCCAAGAGAAAACTTGAATGAAAAAATTTTCATTACAATTTCTCCAGTCGGTTTTCATTTTCTCTAAACCTTATTTTTGTCTTGGGTTGGCCTGTTAAAACTCAATGCTCATTTTTCTTTTCATTCTGCATTAAATATCTTTTTCAAAACAAAACAACAACTTAAATTGAAACTGAAACAAGTCTGTCATTTGGAATTGTTATTTTGACATAAAAGCGTTTCATTTATTTTTCTAGCCAAAAATTGACATTTTAATTTGAACCCAAGCAAAATTTTTCATTTACTTTTAAAGTATCAATTACAAACGAAAATATTTTCGTTGCTTCTACTCAGAAAGTCAGACTGTTTTGTGCTTCCAAAGTTGTAGGCATGCTGGTTTGCAGTGTTTGTGTGTGCATAATTGTGGTGGTGTGACTATTGTGGAGGATGCCTGTTGAGTGTTTGCAGGTGTTACACTTACATACTTTTGCAGAATGTGCCCTCATCAATAGAGTTTGTACATCTACATTTGCACCGTGGTGGTAAGATATGCACACGTATGCTGAGTCCACGCCAGTAATATCTACTTGTATTTATGTTTTCAGGTTTTCCTTGTGAATGTGCTTTTAATGTGCATGGGCTTGTTGCAGTGCTGCCAAGAGTGTTAAAAATAACAGAGCAAGACTGAGTGAGTCATAAGTTTTGAGAAACTGATAGATTTTGGTTTCTTCTGACCACTTTCCCCTTCTTTTTCTTAGCTTGTCGGATTCATGTTTTCAATCTGATCTTTACAGCTTTGATGACAGAAGAGCAACGTTTTCATTGTAAAAGTAGATTTCTGATTCTGCAGTGATCAGTTTAAGGAGAGGCATGAAGAAGATAAGCAGGACCTGCATTAAATTTTTGGAGTTGGTAAAAAAGGTTTCTGTTCCTGTTTGCAGAGTAAATAACTGGGTATGTGCTTGTAATAACAATACCATTTACTCATGCTTTGTGCTTGCATGCATCTGTAGGTTAGCTAAATGTTTATACGTTTTTGCCTCATGTTGGTGTGTATAATATGTCATTTTAGCCATATTAAAGTTTAGCTTTTAGTCTAAATCAGACATTTAAGTACTTCATAGTAAGTAGAGAGAAACCCTCAAATCAAGGAAGTCATCCTGTCCTAAGACTCATCTCCTCTATACGTGAGGGTTCTTTGGATGTGTATTTGGGCTGGCTATCTGATTTTGGATATGCTGAGTGTGTGTGCTCAGGATGTGTGTTTGCTTGTGATTTATATTTATGTTGGAGTCCGTATGGCAGCCCTGTTTTTATGTGCAAAATGCATGTAGACACTCATGCAATGTCTATGTACGTATATTCCTGTGCGAAAAGCAGTTAGCAGGAGTTTCTGCAGTATGAAATACTTCACTCATACTTCAGCCTGGGTCAGACAATTCTGCTATGCTCTGCTTGCCTAAAATATTTCAGAGCAGCTTGGTACAGCATGAGGCTGAATGCCAGCATCATAACTTAGCCTGATAACCTTTTCCCAGAGCGAAGCTCCCAGAAAGTCTCCATTTCACACAGTGCCGTGCAGATTTCTTGTTGCCCTGTTCCTGCCTGGCCCCGAAGGCATGAGCCAGCTGAGGAGAGGAAACATGGCTTCAAAGGGCATTGAGCATGTTCATTAGGGTACCAGCCTGTAGTCCCTGCCAGGCAATTTACCATGATGAGGCAATGTAGAATCACAACAGCATTGATCCATGCAGAAGTACTTTAATTTGGGGAACAGTGATGTGATATGTCTGTACTGAAGGATATGGAAACACGATGTTCTGTCATTTTGAGTAAAAACATAATTTTCTGACATTAATGACAGAAATGTTAACATTTCAGGTTTTAAGCTGGGATAAAATAAGAAGGTGAGATGTCAGAATTTTCTATTGGATAAATATTCTGAATTTTGCTTAGTTTTGCATTTACAGGTGGTCTGTGAATTCGAATAAGTGCATGAATATTCTATATTTAATGGGAGCTCTCGTGGTCAACACAGTGAATGCTTTCTGTGAGCTGAATAAAAGGTATTAAAATAGAATGTGTCTAATTACATACCTAAGCACTTTCTAGTTTGCAAATATTCACATTAGGATTTTAAGATGAGATCCTAAGGAGATGAGGACTGGTGTAGGTCCTCTGACTTCAGCTGCCTCTTGATTCCTGCCAGGATGGATCGTGGCCTGGAAAACATGCTTACTATGAGAGATTAGAGGGGATCTGTTTGTTTCACTCGTAAAAGAGCTTAAGAAACAATTCAATCATGTTCTATAATTACTTATGTGAAGAGGAGATATCTGATATTGCAGGGCTCTATGCTCCAGCAGACAAAGGTATAACAAGATTTGACTGCCAAACCATTCAAGCCTAATATAAGGTACAGCTTTTCAATAAACTTTTTGTAAGTGGATGTATGTAAGCTTTGGGACAGAGAAAGTAAATCCTGCATTGCTCTGAACATTTAAAATAAGACTGAATGATACCCTAAAAGATGTAACTCTGAGCTGTTGAGTCAGCAACCAAATTACTGGGGGAAGATTCATGGTGGCTGCTGAGCCAGTGAGGACTGAAAGGATCAGGCCACAATTATCAGCCATAAAACCCCAGTAAGAGCCAAATGAGTCTTAGTAATTGGTTAATAATTTTCTGATCAAGATTATCTATTGCATCAAGGGAAGAACTGATTATCTGTAGCACCAAACAAAGAGCTGCCCCTTGGCCCCCTGTGCATGCATGCACACAGGGGACATGTGCATCCATGCTATTTATTCTGGGCTGTGACCTGTGCTTGGTGTTTGCTGCAGGGATCCTGGGGCATATTTTTTGGGGTGCTCCCATACACAGTATGTCAGTGACGGGGAGTGGAGCGGAGATTTATGCAGTGCCTCCAGGAATCCCCAGCGGGGCCCCTCTGGTGAACTTTGGCTCCCCAGCTTGCTGCCAAGCATTAACTACAATACTCACACTTGTTTTTAACAACAGCATGCAGGTTGTATTTCACCAAATGCTATTTTGGTTTGGGAGTTATGGCAGAAATGTCTCTGGGTTCTTGGCTGGTGTAAGCAGAGCAGGAGATTTACTCTTATTGTGTAATGTCACCTTTCAGTCAGTGCTTGGGATGAAAATTATGGAGTGTCATTTGCTCTCTTTATTAAATTTCAAGGGCATGCACCTCTTGTGTGGGAGCAATATCTGGGGAGAAACTTGGCCTAATTCTGCCTAGAAGGGTAGCCTCATCTATTAAACACCTTTTAAAATATGAATTAGTCCTTTTTTTTCTTTTCTTTTTGTCAGTAAGTTGGGGCCAGAGGCAGCAGCAGTTGCTATCTTCCAAACTGCTGCCTGTGATGATAGATGAGTTTGACCCTGGAAGCACAGAGAGATACTGGACTCAGCACAACACAGATGTTGCAATGCGGCCAAATTAAGCTTTAGTGGGAATGTGCAAGTTGGGTCTTAGTCAGAGTATCTCATGCCTGCCTGCTCGCTGAAAAGCAAGAGCGAAATATTAGCAGCTGACCTGGTGGGATACACACTTGCCCAAAATATTCTGTTACTGGCTGCAGATGAACCAGCATCTGATCTGCTGTGTGACTTTCCCCAGGATCTCACAGCTGTGGGGTGGGGAGGCAAAGGAGTCCTCCAAAAGAAATATTGATTTCTTCAACCTTCGTTTTCCAATTCTCCATAAATCGTGACACAGGAGATAAACAAGAGATATTATGATGACAGGTCATGTTTATTTCTGGTTCAGTATACCACAGGAAACAAATCTGAATATTACGCTGTGAAAAATATTCCTGGGAGCATTGGGGATAAAATGGAAGGAGGTTGCTTCATTAATTTTTGAGATGGAGATTGTAACTCTGGTTATGACATGAATTGCCAGTCTACACAGATAGAAATACCAACTAGCTAAAGTTATTCCTCTAAACCAACACCAATAAAACTTAATGAGGAAGTGTCTAGAGACCCCCAGCTATAGATGGTAAAAGCTGTCTCTAAGTGAAGGTCCTGTGCAACACTTTCAGCCTAATAGCTGGAAAGAGAAAAAAACAGGAAACAGGAAAAAAGTTGAGTGGGGATAAAAGGAGAATAGTGTCAGGAAAAGATAAAAATTTCTCAATAATGGCTTCATGTTGCAGGATGATAAGCATGAAATTTAGTAAAGATGGCAAAAAAGTGAAGGATGAAGGGATTAATATTCTTTAGTTTATTTATTGTGTCAGGCTCTCTATAATCTTGAGATTGTAATCAATATGTTCTTGAACTTAACATGATAGGATAAACCAGAACTAAGAAGATAAAACAGACAAATATGTCTTATAGTCTTTCTTACAAATAATTTTAATTTTTATCTTGATGAAGCTGAAAAAGAAGGACTATAGAGCCTGAGATTTTCCCCAGTAGATGAGTGCAGTGCTGGGAATATCAGTCAGAACCTCCTGATAAAATATAACTGAATTGCTACAGGAGGGCAGAGGGGATCTAAAAATTGCCTGAAAAAAAGTTCTTCCTTGTGACCAACAAAGGGGACAGACTGTAGACAAGTATAGTTTCTGGAGGGTGCAAGTTAAAAGTAGATTGTATTGCCAAACACAAAACTCGGCTAGAGAGTAAGTAAATAAAAAAATACAAATGAAAATGTGCTAGCAGATATATGTATATTTTTTTTATGACCTGTCTGTGAAATGACTTTGCCACTCAGCATATGTGAAAATTAAACTGAAGGAGATTTAATTCTTATACGCTCCTAACACTATTCCTCTTTTAAAAATACTCTCCTATTAAAGAAGTGAGTGTGTGTGGAGGGTAGATATGTTTTCTGCTTGTACAATAAAAAAGTGTATCTGCTATAAGCATCAGGAAACACTTTTCCACTCATGCTGGAGAAAATCAGAGCAGCTTTGAATGTACCCCGTTTTGTTTTGTTTTGTTTTGTTTTTCTTACTGCAAAAACATATGCATGGATTAAAGCTGTTACACAAACAGCAAAACTGTTTCACATAAAAGTCCCAAATACAAAATTGCTTCTCCTTCAGGTGAATAACAGCAGAACATTTTACAGTTTTTAATGTTTGTACACCTTCTTCCATTTCTCCCAAAGAAAATTTTTTGCTGTTTTTAATTTTGATCACTGAAAGCAAATACCTTCGAGAATGTCGATGCTTTTATTTCACTTTTTAGTTTTTAATTTTAATTCATATGACTTTTTAGGACTATGTAAAATTAGAAAAACTAGTTTAAGAAGGAAAATAACTAAAACTGAAACTGCTAACACACAACTTCATCGGCTTTGAAAAAGAGCAGCTAAATTGTAGATTTTTTCGTGTAAATTTTCCAGAGCCATGAAGAATATGAAAAGAAAGAGATACTGAAGAAAAAAATATACATCAAGAAAAAAAGAAAATTTGAGCAACATAAATACCAAGAAAGTTTTAAATAGAATCCACTCTGTTGTAACTCATATTCCAAAGGTTTGGAACATTTTGGTTTGAAACATTTTGGTTTGAAACATTTGGTTTGAAAAATTTGGTCAGACATCAGAGGAAAAAAAAAGCTTTTAAAGAAAATTCTGCTTCTAAGAAAGAGTTATTTCTTGTGCAACACGAATTTTCCATAAAAATTTCTGACCAGCGAGAATTTAGTGTCATGTTTAAAATAGATAAGGCATATCCAAAGATGTTATTTTATTCCAAAATTTGTGTTTTAAAACCAGTACCCACCTAGACTCCAGAAGGGGAGTGGAATGCGTGAGAATTGGGTTTGATTACTCTGGTACAGGTTTTTTCACGGGC
The DNA here is from genome assembly GCA_013396875.1 of Vireo altiloquus. NCBI lineage: Eukaryota > Metazoa > Chordata > Aves > Passeriformes > Vireonidae > Vireo > Vireo altiloquus. Next base: position 158,350 of record VZRF01009324.1, read on the forward strand.
TCATAAGACACCTCTGAGCACACAGCGATCCGATGTGGTCTGACGTGACGGCGCTCTCACATTATCCACTCCCGGGGAGCCTGCTCCACTGTTTTTCTTCTTTCTCCACTTTCTTCTTTCTCACTCTCCTGCCAGGTTTTCCCTTTCAGTCTTCCTTCTTGTGAGGCGGGTATGAAAAAGCTTAGTGTACAAAAACTCACATAATGGTACTCAGAGGGCGAATTATGTCCTTGCTTCCCTAGGTAGCATGGAGTTGCCTGGAAAATAGGAAAACAGTGCACATTTAGGCTCTAACAGTAATTTTTATCGCTGCTATTTAGGAAATGGTTCTGGAGTCTCTACTTGGCAGGTCTCTTTTACATCCATCAGCAGAGCAGCATAAGCGTACCATCAGCGCTAAGCACAAATTCTCACACCCTGCTGGGGACTCAGGACAAGCCTCCCACAAATAGCTTTCCATTTCTATCCTGAATTCAGCATTAGCCAATTTAGAGGCAATATATGGCTCTAGGAACAGGCTGTCATGTACAGTATGCACGAGACATCTCTCCCCTAATCTCATCTAATTGGCAACAGGAGTGGCTGTCATTAGGCACAGAGTGTGAGAGGCATTAGAGTCATTAGCGTTTTTGCAGGCCATCAGAGGGAGGTCAAACATTTGGGGAGATTCAGACACCTTCCCTAGGAAGATTGTTGCACTCTTGAATTACTGCTTCCACTAAGCGTATTCCTGCAGAGAATTACACATTTTCCCTAGTACTATGCTCATGAAAAGTATGAGAAAGTTGAGAGTTTTGGCTCAAAGAGATAAGAGCTTTGGGACATGTGGAAGATGCAGTATCTTTTGTATTTTTTAACGTAGAAATCTAGGAAGTCAGGATTTGCTCCTCTGACTCTGAAATATAGATACTCCTGTGAAATAATATGCTAGGAAATGCTAATTTCAGATAAATAAAAAGATTTCATTTCGACACCATCTTTTAAAAATATTGACATAAACACTGCAAATAAAAACATTACAGAAAGTAGATTCAAGGTCACATCCCAAGCCTTCATTCAGGGCAACTGTGGTCTTTTGATAGTGTTGGATAGCTAAGTCCTCCAGCTTTATCTCTGAAGAAAAACTTCCATGAAATCGCCACAGACTTGTAAAACAATTCCACTGCAACAAAATAAATTCCCCAACAGCAAACAGTTCTGCTGGACGTCTTCAACAAGTGACAGTGCAACTTGAACTGTAATTCTGGTACCCAGACAGGTATAAAATGCTGACTTGGCTTTTGAGAGAGGCCCCAGGACTGCAGAAAGTAATTTCCAGCAGAGTATGGTTTCTGTGTACTTAGTCAGAGAAGGTTTGTGTTCATTTGGCTGGCAGAACTCCTGCCTGCAGGTCGAGGGGGCTGACACAGACTTGCTCTGTGTGGCAGTGCCAAGGACACACTCCTGCAGGCCTGACCAGGGCCCGGGAGGTGTAGCAGCCATTTCTGCTCCAGCTCGGGGCTGTGGCTCATCTCCCCATCTCCGAGGCACTGACAGCAGCACTGACTGTTTGCAGATGTCCCTCCTGCTCCCCTGAGCATCCTGCCCAGCCTGCCTCTGGGGTCACATCCTCCCCATCCCTGCCCCGTGAGGCTTCTCCTCACCAGTCCTGCAGAAAACTCCTCGTCACTTCGGTTCTATTTAAGTGGAGACTGTCTCACCACAAACACCTCATTTATGCCTTTCCTTTCTCTGGATAATTTAGAATTCATGCAGGGTTGTGGTTCGAGGAAAATCCAAGTCCAAGCAGAGTTCTTGGTCAGACTGTGGCTCAGGCAGGCAGTCTTCACTCAGCAGTAGCATTTCATCTTCCAGGCCATGGCGCCTACACAGAAGCAGAGAAAAATGTGTTTTTCTGTGAACACAGCATTCCTCCGCCATGTTTTTGTTTGCACCGAGATCTTTCATATCACAGACTCTGAACACAAATGGCCATGGAGTTCAGTTTGCTGCTACCAGTAAAGTTTTGCAGCTGCTCACCCTTCTCCCTCATGCTGCCAGAAGTTTCTTTAGGGCTCTGTGCTGTACAGACAAGATGGCAGTAGATGAAAAGTCACTGCAGGTACCAAGATATTACTGAAGAGGTATAAGCCGTAAAACTTTCCCTGATGATCCAGTTCCCTGGAGTATAAGCAGGTGATGATGCTAGAGCAGATAATGTGGGCTGAAGCCATCATGGGAAACAGCTCTGCTCTTACCAGTGTTGCAAAATTAGCCTGCAGATGATAATAACAATAACAACAACAACAACAACAACAACATCAGCAATTGGTGATGAGAGAGATCACATCTTGGACAAATGCTGCCGTACTGACTGTAGGATGCCACAGCACCTCACTTCAGGCAGAAGCAATGGGAGTGCTAAGAAAACACAGTGAATGTACAGTTGGTGTATTTGCAGTGCAAGACTGAGACAGGTGAGCAGTGGGGGGATGGCATTAGTCCATACCAGCCCTCCCAATGCCATTCCCCTAACATGGAAGTAACAGAGACAAAGTACCACTGAGTTCCTGGTCCATGATGAGTTTGCCTCCAAAAATACCTCCCATGAAATCCCCAAGTATGGCAGGCAAGGATGTCTTTAACATATCAACTTCTAGCTTTTTTCTCTCCATTCTTTGCCTCTTTTTAGGTGACTTTTTAAATAAATCATGAAGTGCTGCTTGGCCAGTCAGCTAGAACATTAGCCATGGGCGATGAGAGGGGTCAGTGCCACACTGAAGATAAAACAGATGGATGTTTTCCCTGGTGCTGGCTAACATTTTCCTGATGTCCCTCATTAAAATCTCATATTAAAAATACTTAAAGAGGCATACTAATGGTGGGGCAAAAAAAGCACAAGTAGTTTTCATTGGAAAGGAAGCTATCTAATTATCAGAGTGCCCACAAGGGCTGGTGGCTGCTCTGGGAGGCGTGACAGGTGCATAAGGCTCTGCTGCAGATGTCCTTCAAACAGGCCTGGGGCATGGATTCCACACTGGCTTTACAAACAGGCATTGAGCCAGCCCTGCTTCGTCCCTACGGAACAGGAGCTTCCTTGTCCTTTTCCTCGTATCCCACCAACTGTCAGCCCTGGTTTCTTTGCCTGGCGGCTTGTGAGGGTGCACAGGCACACAGAATGGGAGAAGGAGGGGCACGGGATGGGGAGCGGATTCAGCAGCTGGCAATGGGGCAGCTGTTTTTGCAGCAGTGGAAGTTTATGCCTGTTACCTAAAGAATCAAGAGCAGGTTGATGGGGTTATTCCAGGCAACAGCTAAACCTAAGACACAGTAGTCAGGAAAGGTATTTGTGAAGGCCTGCTTCCTCTTCCACGCCATAAACATCTTCCCACTTCTGTGCTCCTGCTGTTCCTTTCTGTGCTCCTCTCTCTGGAGCTAGTCTGGTTGCATAGTGTTTAAACACCGTGATACTGATGTTACAGCTGGGCTAGTTGTGTGAATCAGCCTCCAGTGGGATCAGGTAAGCACCAAGACAGGAGTAGGTGACAAGGTTTTGGGACTGGAGCAGCCAGGAAAGGGAACTAGGACCCAGGAGATAAATGTCTTTCAGTAGCAATTAGACACACTGACCTGGGCGTAACATGAAGCTGCCTAAATCCCTGATCTCCTGTGTTTTGCATGGGAAATCCTGCTTTTGAGTAAGGTCTTTCTCCATTCACTGATACACTTAACAGCTTCCAGTGTTGCCTATCTCTGACTCTCTTGGCTCCAGAGAAAATGAAGGTGGCATTCCTATTCACTGCTGTGTCTGCACAAAGAGAAAGCAGCTACTGGGTATGATGTAGGTGGAGTTGATACTTTGTGAGGCAGGGGAATGGAGAAGATGATTTTTGGAGATCCTGGATTCTGGAATTCTCTGGTTGTGCAAGGAAAATGATGAGCTGAGAATAGAAGATCTTGAGTCTATCCTGGTGTTTGATGTCTATGACATTGCAAATAGTGTTCATTTGTGGGAAGTGACCTATTGACAGCAGTGCATTGTATAGCTTCAAGTGTCTGACAGAAAGAACTTTAACAAATATCCTACTTCAAGAATTGTTTTAAGCAGCTAAAAATGGTCTGTTTTAATCCCCAAAAATAATTTTAAGTAGATGATGTAACACGTGAGTAGCAAAACCAGTTCTCTTTTTAAAAAGATTTATACATTTATGCATTTTTTTCTTTAAAAGACACATATTATTGCATTGTACAGTGTACTTTTCCTATGTGCCACAAAGCACCAGAATAGATGAAAAGGGCAGTACAAGCAGATGGTGTTATAAAGTTGTCCAGAGGCTTCAGTGTAATGCAGAATTGCTCTCATGCAAGATCAGCAAAGTCCAACTCTCAGCTCCTAGTTACTTGCCATGGTTATAGCATGCAACTGGAGAGGTTGGAGGAGGGAGAATCAGGGGAGCAGGAATAGGACTTTGTGCTGATCCAGACCCATTTTGTAACCTGAAAAATATCCTGAAGAGCAGCACTTCCCACTAGCTGTCCTGATGATCTCAGTGGCCGCTTGTGGTGGATGTCAAGGTGGACGTGAAACTGGAGGTGAGTTCTTCCTCTCAATCTGGATCAGGGTTTAAAGAAATAGGCAACTCTCTGCTTAAGGTTAGGATTTCTAAGAACATGCCTTAATGTGAGGTTGGCACAGATTTGATTATTTCAGCACAGTTAAATGGGTAGAGCATTCTACAGCTGTGGATGCAGTTACTCCAGTACAACTATATCATACGTCATAGTTTATAGCATAGTTGTATGGCTTGTCCTTATATAACACGTGATCAGTTGTGTAAGGCATCGGTGTAATTATTTGCTCTACAGGGACCATATCTCAGCTATTATAAAATCTGTTTGTCGCAGAAGGACAGAAAAGTGCCAAGAGGCTGGACATTGTACTGGATCTCACTTCTCCTGCTGAAAATGTCAGTCAGATCATGTGCACAGAGATCATGAGAGCATAGAGCTGGGGAAATGACAAGGTAACCAAGAAATAGATGTATTTTAGGTTACTGCATCATATTATTACTGTAGATTCTGCTGGTCCTTGTCATCTGGCAAATAATAAAGAGCGTTTATCCTGCTGATATAAATCAGAGCAGAAAAGAGCCCCAGGATTCTGCCAGAATGTGCTATGTGTTCCTATGGGAATCTGTCCCAGCATTGCTTTCATTTGAATCCTCCTTTGTTTATTTTGCAAAACAGAAAAATTATTCTGAAGGACTTTTGGCTTCTCCAACTCCTGCCTTGGATATTCCAGCTTCCAATGAAAATCAGACACCCTCTGGCTCCAGACTAGTAACTCCCCACTGTTTTCCCTAACCACTAAGAGGTCTAGCACATACAATTTTGAACTGAGTATCCAAACACAAAGAAATTTAAAATACTCTGACAGACTACGAGTTGTGTTTTTTTAATCACAGTTGTAATTTTTGTATCCTGTTACTCATTAGATGTGTGGAAACTTCCATTTAAGCTTGAAGAAAAGAGTTAAAAATTATTAAGTGTAATGGGTCTCCATATAGCATGTAAGACATTTGAACTCAACTGGCAATAAAAAGCAAGATGAAGTACTTTTTAGACTGGTAACTATTGTCATTATGGGCAAAAAACCAAGGCACAGAATTACCAACGAGAATAAATTTGTGGATCAGCAAAACAGCTCTCCTACTAAATTCCAAAGTAGATTGTAGATGTAGATTAAAATGTGATCAACAGGGAATACATTGCAGAGGACATCTAACTTTTGGTGTGAAAAGAACAGTGTTGGGAACTTAGAAAGAAAACTGTGGTTTCCACCTAGATTTCTCAAGTAAACCTGTGCTAGCAATGAGAGGAGATGCAACCCTGACTTTCTGATTCACCTGTATGTCTGACATATCCTTGCCTGTCTGGAGCCTCTTAATACTGCTTTCCAGGTCTGAAATTTTTAAAAAAGGACAGATAAGTCAGAGGAAGAGACTGCAAAATCAGGGACTGCCAAGGAGAAACTGTAGCCAAGCAGTTTTCTTTCCATCATCTTTCAGGGTAATATTGGGTCAGTCTCCTTCCACTCAAGGGAAAGAGGAGCTATCAAAGCAGAGGAAATGTCCCAGCCATTTCAGTCTGGTGGTGGTGTTGGCCGACCATTCTGTGCTCTTTTTGACACTCTAGGACAAAGGTCTCCTGCAGATAATTGAATTCAGAGGTAATTTTCTTTCCTCTGGCCAGAGCCCAGTCAGACTCAAGTTTCCTTATGAGTGTGATCCTTTTTGACACCTCTTTCAATGTAAAAATCCCTCAAATTTCCAGTCAGGCAGAGGAACAAATCCACTGAGTGTCTCCACATAAACCACTCCGTGTCAGCAATTCATGTCACTGCTAGAGAAAAATCATTTTCACTTGCAATTTAAAATCTCACTTGTGTTAGCTGCACTTCTTTACATACAGTTAATTAATACCTCGAATTCAAAAGACTAAAAACTTGTTTTCCAATTTTTTGGGAGGGCATCACCATTCTTCTGGTCACTCAGAGTCCATCTGGGCAGAGCCTGTGACTCATGAATCCCATTCAGACCACATATACACTTTGCACCATGCATCGAGGATTTGAGCTTCCATGTACACAGATAAACTCATCCTAGTTCCCTCAGTTTGCATTTCTGTGTTTACAGACTGCCGCTGTGATCATGTCCCTTTTCATTTACAACCTTCCCCTGCTGCCTCTGTACCTGCATTAAATCATAGAACCATTAAGGTTGGAAAGAACTTCCAAGATCATCCAGTCCAACTTTTGACCAATCACCGCCACATCAACTAAACCACAGCACTAAGTGCTACGTCCAGTCATTTCTTGAACACTTTCAAGGTTGATGACTTCACCACCTCCCTGGGCAGCCTGTTCCAATGCCTGACAAGCCTTTCTGTGAAGAAATTCCTTCTGATGTCCAACCTGAACCTCTCCTGGCACAGCTTGAAGGCATTTCCCCTTGCCCTGTTGCTGGTTGCTGGGAGCAGAGACCAGCCCCCACGTGGCTACAGCCTCCTTTCAGGGAGTTGCAGAGAGCAATAAGATCCCTGCCTTGAGCCTCCTTTTCTCCAGGCTAAACGACCCCAGCTCCCTCAGCCACTCTTCACAGGACTTATGCTCCAGATCCTTCACCATTTTCATTGCCCTTCTCCGGACTCGCCCCAGCTCCTCAATGTCCTCCTTGCAGTGAGTGTCCCAAGGACACATCCCTTGAGATGTGGCCTCACCAATGTACAGGAGGACAATCCCTGCCCTGGTCCTGCTGGCCACACCATTACTGATACAGGCCAGGTGCCATTGGCCTTCTTGGCCCCCTGGGCACAGCTGGCTCATGTTCAGCTGCTGTCATCCAGCACCCCCAGGTCCTTTTCCTCTGGGCGGCTTCCCAGCCGCTCTGCCCCCAGCCTGTAGCGCTGCCTGGGGTTGGAACTGGTCTATTCTTTCTGTCTGCAGTCAGTTCTTATACTATCTATCATCTCTCATTTACTTGGAAGGTATTGGATCTTTGGCTAGACTATAGTGCCGTACCAGAGTGCCTGCATGTTATATTTTCAGATCTATTTACCACATTTTCTCCTTTTTGGCCCCTCATTCCTGGAGGAGTTCCCTGTAATAGGAGACAAAATCTGCTCCACCAGTCTCTTTCAGGCTTCACTGGCTGGAAAAACTGTGACGGAAGTGTTTTTGTGGTTGCCGGCATATGCCAGTTCACTGCAACTGGAAGGTTGTGCAAGTCCCGTGAGGGCCAGCCCGCCAGGAGAGCGTCCTCAGCAGGGGCTCCGTGCCCCTTCTCACACAACGTTGCAACAGTTCCGGTTTTTGTTCTGGCTGGACTGTCACCAAGTGCTGAGATGCAAATTCCTCTGCAAATAAAATGCCCCTCTTGACTCAGTTCTCTTTCCAATTGTTTTCCTTCCAGTGATGCCCACGGTGACAATGGTTAGGTTGCAGCCCATCGCACTGACCAGCACTGTCTCTCTGTTTCTGTGTGCTCATTCATCTGTCTGTAGCTGCCCATTGTGTTTTGCCTTATGATCACTTTGAGGGGTGGAACTATGTTTTCCTTTTGTCCTCAGACCTATGGGACTTTGGTTGAAAAATAGACCTCTTATGCCCTATGGTAACACAAGCAAGAAACAATGGGACATTTTTTTTTCAGTAAGAGGACTGAAATGTTAAGTCCTTACTCAGGCAAACCTCCATTAGCTATAGTGCAGCTGAATACTCTTTGAGTAGAAACACAGGAAGAAGATAAGGGTTTGAATCAAGAGAAAATAAATAAAAATGCACACTGTCCTCAGCCTTCTGCATATTGAAAACCTTACAATCTCCACACTGGCATAATGAAGAGACGTTCCTTAGCACACTGTGAGCTGCAGTCAGGCCCAGAGGTGGTCTGCTTGTAGGCAGTGAGTGGAAATAAACTACATTGTTTCAGTTTTGGTTTGTAGGAGATGTTTACCAGGGCTGTATGTCCTGATGCACCTTCTGCCTGGTCAAAAGATGAACCAGGTTGTCAGTCTTCTATGTTCTCAGGAACAGAAAATGAGAGTGATAGACAATGTCAATCCTTAAAAATAAAATGAGCAGTGAAGGGGAGGGGTATGCTTACCACTGCCCAAAATGCCTGTGGGAAATTCTCACTGCACAGTAGGCTGTGCCTTGGCTATGTCTATGAGGGTCTAGCTAGTTTGGGGAAGCTCTGTCAGGGTGTGTGCCAAAAGTTAACATTATAGACGATTGTTGACTAACCCTTGAGCCCTGCTTAGTTTATTAGCAGACATACAGTTTATATACATAAATAAAAAAGGTGAGGATTCAAAAGAAAAATGCAAATGCACAGGCAAGAAGTGTGCATAAAACCCCAAATTCCATAGATGGATTAATTAAATGACTGGTTTTGAAATTCATAGTGTCCCCATGCCCTGTCCAAGACAGCAATGCAGCTCTCCTAGGTGCTTCATAAATCGGTAGTATTGGATATCCCTTGTACATAACATATGTCTGATTATTTTATAGACTTCACAAAAGGGATAAGAAGCAGAGAGATAAATGGGAAATTTAGAAGTAAACCCAGATATGCTCAGTTTTGGATATAAACACATTCATGGTTATCTTTTTTGAGAAACTCTTTGAGAATTAATGGATATCTCATTAGACATATTTATGCATTCTTTTTCAAAAGCATCTAAGTTTAAAAGAACTGTGGCAGTACGAGTCTAAGGAAGCAATTCTGTAATTTTGGGGTCTGGGACCTATTCGTGAAGAGATGTCTCAAATCAGAAATTCCAGTGACTTGAGAATGCAGATGATCTCCCCTAAAGCTTTAAAGCTTACCCTGAAAGTGCTGCTTTTATTTAATGTATCCCTGAAACAGGCAATGGGGTACGAGTTCAGTGACTGGCAAGGTTAATACAGGTCAGCGTAATTCCTCCTTAAGTGTTCATCAGTAGCATAGTTACGAAGGAAAGAATTTGCTTTCAGCGTTTGCAAGTAGAAAGAAAGTTAAATTTAACTCAAGTTTACCAGAAGGTGGAGCTGGATAGTAAATCTAAACAATAGCTTGAAATGAATACATTCCAAGGATTATTCCAGTACAGATAAATAAATGCTGTTGATGTGCCAGTAGTTTCCATGAACTGCAATTCATGTACTGGAACTGCTAGATGCTGGCACCTATTACCTGGACAGAACTCAAACAATCAGTGTAGCCACAAAAGTGTTCATTAATGTGTTCATTCATAGTGGTAATATGAAAAAAGACTGCAGAAATATGGTTTGAAAATAAAGAAAACGAAATGCTAATTTTTACTCAAATCCTACAAAGTATTGAAGTATATGCATATACAGGTGAAGACCACAAAATTTTTAAACTGAGGCTGCAGGGGAAAGTAAATCTCAGACTCTGAAACATACATGTCAAGATAATAGTCATATCAGACTTATGATGGACTACCTCTTAAAATTATATCCCGGTGTATTTTGATATTTCCATACTCCTATCCCCTGTAGATTGCCATATTTCCATAGAAATATTTCTTTGGGCAGATGAGGCAGACTTTTAACTTCACCTTTTTCTCCCGATTCATGAAAAATCTCTTTGAAAGAGCATCTTTCACTTTAGATGACCAGACTGCCTTTGCAGGACCTTCCCAAAAGCAGGCTTATTATGTCTTACAAACTGCCCTTGCTGCACGCATTATAGTACAGTCTGGAGGTGGGGTTGTGATGACATGAAAGACCCATTTTCCTTTTGAAGTTGTATTTCCCCTGTGGAACACTTTTTTTTTTGCCTGAGTTGTGAGTGTTTACTAATCTCACTATCAAACTCAGCTTGGGAAGAGTCCTGACTCACAGGTCAGGACCAAATGTGTTGAACTCTTGGGTTTGTCAGTGAAATATTGTTTGAACAGGTTTGAGAGATAGGCGCATGCTCTGGCTTCCTCCTTCTGGAACAATTTGCTTAACCATGCATTCTTGCCCAGTGGTGCAGGACATCAGAACAGCCCACGGTGTGTCCCTTTGTTAGTGATATCTGCAGTGATGGGTATTACTACCCATCAAAGATAACAGGTAAACACCAGCATCAATCACAGATGAAGCCCAGAGTGAGAAGGACTGAAGGTGAGATGACACTGAGGTGTCCTCACCATGATCCTATGCTCTTTGTTGGGCTCATCTGCAGATCACGACAGAAGCCAATTTGGGTCAGGAGATACCTGTAGAATAATGAATTGGCACCAGTCTCAGGGCCCACATTCATTCCATTCTGGCTTCAGCCTGTCTCACAATAAAGAACTGTAGAAAACAGGCAAAAGATGTTTGCAGAGGTTGTTCAGGAAAGTGATTTTCCACAGGCAGAAAGAATATGGTAAACCTTTTCAGGGGAAGAAATAATAAATACAGAGCTCCATTGTGTTCCATCATAAGTGACATAAGGTTCATATGATTAATGATTAATTCCAGCCTACTAAAGCCCTCCCAAATATGCCTCCCAAAGAAGGAAGAAGGCAGAGGATTTAGGTCTTCAGCTGAGGTATCTGAATTAATTTAAATGTGATTGTGTCTCACATGCTTGGTCTTAATTGTCTCCTCCTGAAAATTCAATACCTGCATTCATGCTCCTGGGCTCCAGGGATTCCAGAGCACCACACTGTCCCCACTGAAAGGAAATGAAAAATCGGCTGATGCTAACCAGACCCCTTCAGCAACTTTACCCATTTAAGTGCTGTATCCTGCAGAGTGATTAATGATTTTTTTCCTTCTACATCTAACAGCAAAGAAAGAGGGAAAGAAAGAATGTGTACTGTCGCTCACCTTCTAGCCAATAGACTACAAAGGCATAGCTTGCCAGGATATTCACTTTCCTCCTGAGCGTGATTTATTTTTCATGTGTATCTGACGTTGCCTCTTCCTTGGATGTGGTTGGAACCTGCAGCATCTTATCAGCAAAAGGTTTGGCTCACTCTTGTATGTGACTAGCATTGTGCTTTCTTTGGGCCTTTTCAAAACTGCAACCTGAACCTGTTCACCAAGCCTTTATTAACATGTGTTTTATGGTACAGGTGTAATAATTAATCCAAATGGTTAGCAGATGTGGCTGTCTATCTCTGGGCATATCAGTTCCTACACACCACCCCTTAATCAAGTAGTGCCCAAGCAATGCCAAAGTAAATGAAAGAAAATGAATTCCACTGAGATATTTATGAGGGCCACCTGGATAGGGAAATACCTTGGCCTTTGCTGGTCCCCTGCTCCAGGTGGCTACAAAAGACTGAAGTCCCTCACTATATACGAGTCAAATCAATCTTGCAGGGAGCTGAAAATGAAAAGCTGTGCTTGGCTCCCTAGTTTAACAATAATGAAATTTTGTACATGTACTCTAAGGAAGTCTTCCCATTTCACCTTATTTATTTGAAATTTCCCTTCTTTTTACCAGTGCCTGCACCTGATGGACTTCACATAATTCAGGTTGCTGGTTGCCACCTCTGTTTCTGGCAAGCCGAAGCTAAAGATCTTCTTTGTGTTATCAGCTGGACTCCGGGTGTTGCTTTGCAAATCATGAAGGGACATGCCAGATTTTTACATTCCTGCCATTTCCACATTTCTTTTTCCAATTATTTATAGTCTTCACATGGGTAATTCCTGGCAGATTTTCATCACATTCAGCTTCTGCTGGGACAAAAGGCTTTGCCTGTGAAGGGGTGGTGGCTCCAGCTGCCTAAGGAAGAGCCTGTCCCTGGTGGAAGCTGCAGCCTCAGCCTCCTTACAGCATCATGGCAAAATGCACCTCCCACCCCATGGAAAACTTCCATGCATCTGCTGCATCACATCCAGATGCTACACTCCAACCACCACCCCGAGAACACCATGGATGAAAACCTTGGTGTCCTGGGCTGCATCAAAAGCAGTGTGGCCAGCAGGCTGAGGTGGGTGATTCTGCCTCTCTACTTGGCACTTGTGTTTCCCTAACTGGAGTAGTGCATCCAGCCCTGTGGTCCTCAGCTCAGGAAAGATGTGGAGCAAGTCCAGAGGGGAGCCACAAGGATGGGTAGAGGATTGGTGCCCTTGCCATGACAAGGGGATTGGAAGTAGATTGTCTTGATGTCCCTCCCACCCCAAGCATTAGATAATTCCCTGGGGTGGGGTGATAGATTGACCCCAGCTGGATATCAGATGCTCCCCCAAAGCCACTATGTCACTCCCTCCTCAGCCAGACAGGGGAGAGAAAATACAATGGAAGGCTCGTGGACTGAGATAAGGACAGGGAGAGACCACCCACCAATGACCATCACAGGGAAAATTTACTTCATTTAGGGAAGTTAGTTTAATTTATTATTAATCAAATCAGAGTAGGATAACAAGAAATAAATCCAAATCTTAAGAACACCTTCTCCCCACCTCTTCCTTCTTCCCAGATTTTGTTTTACTTCTGGTTTTCTCTATGTCCTCCATAACAGCAGCTCAGGAAAACAGAGAGTAGGGATTGAGGTTGTAGAATCACAGAATGGTGGGAGTTGAAAGGGACCTTAAAGATCATTTAGTTCCAACCCCACTGCTGTGGGCAGAGACATCTTCCACTACACCAGGCTGCTCAGAGCCCCATTCCAGCCTGATCTTGAATGCTTTGAGGGATGGGGCAGCCACAGCTTCTCATCTAGGGATGGGGAGTTCCCAGCTTCTCTGGTCAGGTCAGTCCATTGTTCTCTGCTGCTCCTTCCTCCTCAGAGGGACGACGCCTCACACTCTACACCTGCTCCAGTGTGGGGTTTCTTTCATGGGGGGTAGTCTTCCACAAACTTCTGCAGTGTGAGTCCTTCCTCAAGAAGTGCTCCAGTGTGGGTGCTTTCCACAAGGTGCTGTCCCTTCAGGAAGAGAATGCTCCAGCATGGGTCCCCTTGGGGTCCAAGTCCTACCAACAAACCTGATCCCATGGATGCTCTTCTCTCCACTGAATTCTCCGTGAATGAGAAGCAGTCAATGCTGGGAAAAAGCTGTGTGTGTGACCAAAGAAATCACCTGACATCCTTATTAATAGCTGTAAGTCCTTTTTTATCCACATAACAGAAAAACTGAAGGTACCAGTGCATCTAGTTCCATCACAGGCACTGTTTAGTGCTTCACAGGCCTCATAGGTAAAATTGTGTGCCAAATACAATATATAAATACATCAAAGCTGATAATGGGCGTGTACCTTGCACTTTGAACATGTAAGATCATTTCCTAATCAAGATATATAGGAAAAAATAGGTTGCTTTTATCTATTAGGCAAGTTTTGCCTAATATGCCTGTATATTGACTGCCGCCATAGATGAAAAAATGAAACAGGTGGATCACTGGAGTGAAGCTTAATGCAATGATTTTCCTGATGCAATTTAAATATTTATTGAAAACTTACAGGCAGACACAAGGGATATGAAAACCTTTTTCAGTTTGAACTATTACTGCTTAAATTTCCCCACTATTCAGTCATGCTAGAGAGAAATTACAGAACAAAACCAAGCACATGATTCATGATTAAATCCGTGAGACCTGCTAGCTATCAGCTTTCCATTAACCAGTCTGAAACTCTATGCCAAGAAGTGTCACAGTCTGCTTAGAACAGCAGTGGGGCCAGCCTCAACCAAATGACAGCAACAAAAAACTCCCAAACTATGCTGATTTCGTAACATATCTCCCCATATTTTCATCCCTGCTTTGCAAGGTCTGAATGTTGGAATGAATTGTCTTTGATAATATGGAGGTTAATAGCCCCAGGAGTCTGGAGTCTCCTCTTTTCTTCTTAAAGAGGTTTTGGAATATGGATGTGCACAGAAGTGTGTTAAAAGGATTATGCTTCCATTACTTTAACTTGTTTATTTGCAACATGAGAACAGCATGAAGTAAACACCTGGGAAGTTTCAGCTGGAAAAGTTCAGATGTTCTTTGGCTATGAAGGCACGAAAATAGCATCTTTTCAGAATAAGCACATAAAAAGACCCCAAAACGATTCAGAAAAGCCATATGTTGTGTAACATGAAAACTGACGTTTTTCTTGTGGCTTCCAAAAATATCCACTTCTGCACCGAGACTAATGCCTGTTACAGTTTAGCCAAAACAGGGTCAAAGCAGGTGGTTTAAGATTAAAGTCCCATATCAAATTAACTGTGATATTTGATATCTGGTAAATAGTCTCCAGGGCAAGCTGAATAAGAGACCTTATTATACACAACAATTTGGAGTAAATAAAAAGTGAGAGACAAACAAAACATCCCCTCTCTGTAATGAAGCATTCCCTCCACCGCCCAGTCTCAAGGGAAGAAAAAGAAAAGGAAGACCAGCGGTCAGATGAAATACTTTATTGTGAAGGAAGCATGTGTCTGGCAGCTTCAGACATGCACATGAAAAGTAGGCTGTTGGAACCAAAGGGTCCATATGTTGAACTCTGAGTCTCCCATTTCTTCCAGAAATGATTAGCTAAGGATATTTTCCACTTTTCAGTTAAAGAGAAAACAAAATACTGCAGGGAGATGTTAGATGTTCCACTGGGAAATGTACATCTTCTTATCTCTCTCTATGAGTATCCCTTCCAATCTTTCTTCTCCACCTGCCCCGGACCCTGTGCTGCTAAGCCAAGTTTCATGGGGATTATAGTTTCCTGAGCATTCTTGTTGATCATTTATAATTACTGGCATGAGATTGCCTTTTTTTTTTTTCTGTGCAACATCCTCAGGAACTTGAGATTTATTTAAAAGCTATCTCAGTGGCTCAGAAAACTCCTCAGCCAATTCTTTTAGAAATCCTGACTGCAGTGGATATTTGTTCTTTGGTACCCTGAGGACAAAGCACGGATGTTGGAGGTAAGACATTTGGCATAAAAGCAACGTGTGCCGCTCAAACAAGGTCTGTCTATCCTGTATTGATGGTAGAATACACACAAATCACACAGCTTCATCAAAATTTGTATCTTCATTCACGAAGCTGTATTGCTTTTCTTGCTTATTCTTGAACTTCTGAGAAGAGGAGGAGGATGACTAAAGATGAGGTTGGACACTTTGCTGGTTGCTGTCTTTCCGTATTTCTACTTGTTTGGTTCTTTTTCTAGACCCTGCTTCTGGTGGTTTTGCTCCCCATTCATTCACCAATGTGAAATGTGCTTTGCAGAGAAGAGGAGAGGGGTGGTTCTGTCTCTGGTCACTGCACTCCCCAGATAGGCTGGTCCTTAAACACCAACGCAGATGTTCCAGATGGTTGAAGCTTTGTGCTCTGCATGAAAGATGGAAATTATGCAAAAAACCCTTCCTCGGCCAAAGGACCACAGTAAAAAGCGTTAAAGATGAAAGGGAGAATTTTGGACTTTGAAAACAGGGGCTGCAAATTCTGGCAATCTTTAAAAATGTAAAATATGTACATATCTGTGTAAAAGCTTTCTGACAACACTGTTTTTAAAGGGCAAAATAGAGTGACTGAAATAAGCAGATGGCTGTCTAAAACTGGTAGATAAAATAGTGAAGGCTGACGCAGAGTGTCTGGAATAAAAAATTAGTATGTTCAAAGGGGATTTATGTAAAATAGATCTTGTTCAAGCAGCCTGGGATACAGGGGAGATCAGGTTCTAAATATAGAGCATAAAGAGTAGTGTGTCAATAAAATAACCTTTAGTAAGGAATTTCATTTGGTGTCATTATGTGTTTTCACTCAGAAATTAGCCTAATAAAAATTAATGCAACTTATGTCAAATATTTTTTAAATTAAATGATACATTGGAATTACTATAAATCTGGAATTTTTGTTAAATACCTGAATTTCATCTGGAGCCTCACATGGTTCAGTTTTCAGAATTAAAGTATTTAGTATAAGTATCAATGTCCAAGGAAAAAAAATGTGCTTACCACTGACAAAGACTGGATATGACACAAATATGATGGAGTGGGAGAAAAAAAAAGACAGGAAGATAAAATAGTGATGCAGACCAGATTGCATGTTGAAACAGATGCAAGCAGCATATTAGGAAGTAAAGGCATTCTTCTAAAACAAAAAAAAGAACAAAGCCAAAGAGGCAGAATATACTTGTTGTGTACTCTGGATGGTTCTTGGCACCCCAGCGGGTACAGAGTCCACTAGAGGTTCCCTGGAGACCTCCAGAAAGGACCAGAGGTGAACTAGAAATAAGATAATAGAATGCAGGTATGGTATTTGGTGGCAATGTGGCCATAACCTCTCTATTCACTGGTGTCCACAATCCAAGCTGCATGGTGAATAGCAGAAAAAGTCTCATAGGAGAATCTAGGGGATGGTCAAAAGGCTGGAAAACTTGCACCAGAGCAGAAGACTACAAAAGAGCTCAGTTTCTTGAAGAATTTTATAAAGATGACTTTCCATATCTCTCCACATTGAGAACGTTTTTTTGTTTTGTTTGGGTTTGGGGTTATTTATCTATTGGATAAAGATATCAGAGCATCCAATGTCTGGAAACAGAAATATAGTAACTTCAGACCAAAAATAAGATGCACATGTCCCACAGAGAGGGACAGCTAATAGTGAAAGGAATAGATATGGGGACTATATAAGGTTCTCTATCACTGAAAATAATGATTGACTCTCTCTATCACTATCTCTATCAATTTGAAAATAAAGATTGACTGCTTCTCCTAAAGATATGTGCCTTACTTCCAAACAGAAGTAATTCACGGGAGCAGCAGTCTGGCCTGTGCTCTCCTGGAGGTCAGGATCAACGTGCAGGCTGCTCCCCTCTGGCTTTATAAACCTTGAATCTGTTCCTTAATTCTTTCACAGGGAGGTCTATTCTTTTGGGCTTTGCTTTTCCTATTGAATTGAAATTAGACATGATTGCATTTGTAGCATTAATTCTCCCAGACAACCAATAAATCAGACACATATTTTGCCTGGGATGTTTAGTTCACTTTAGCCACAAAAAAAATAAGGAGGAACTTGGACTGGAACGTGGGTATTACAAAGGGAGGAAGAGATAGCTTTATGGGCTGTGATGAGATGACCTCATCCAACATTGCCTTCCTTAGATGTCAAAACTGTAATTGTTTGGGATTGTTGTTCTCTATTTGTTGTTTGCTTGTTGAGGCTAAACTTAAAAACAGGGTGAAAATTCACAATGGAGCCAAACAGCAAAAATTCACAATAGAGCCAAAGCAGGATGAGCATTCTTTTTTTTCCCCCCCTAGAATTATCCTAGGATTTTAACTTCAAGTGGGTTTAATCTAAGGACTCCAACCTCCCTGTAGCCACATGTTGAATCAATTGAAAACAACCAACAGGTAAATATCTCTAGCACGGCACTGCTAATAATGCAGCAGACCTTTAGCAGAAGAGGAAACCCTTTTGACCCCTCTTGTGAAAGCTTTTCTGTGGCCTCGAGTTTGGTTGATTTTTTTGTTAAACTGTCATTACAAATGCAAGAAGCAGACACCTGCAAGTAGCTGATAACTCTACATACATCAGCAAGGAGGGAAAGCAGAGGCAAATAGGTTTTATTTGGCTTTAACGGAGCACCAGGGAGAAATACACAGAGAGATTGACTGACAAGGGCTTCAGTAGAAACCAGTCAGCTTGTAATGTGAGAAAGTGCTTGCAAATGACCAAAAAGCCCATGGCCTTTTCCAAAACTAGGACACTTTGCCTGAAATATTCTACTTTTTCCCCATTGTTTCCTACCCTCCTGTGTTGAGGTCTAACCACAGAACAAGGCACCACTGAGCCGCACTGCCGTTCTGAGTATCCATCTGGAACGTGTCAAGCCTTGGCAGCCTGCCCCTATGCAAAACCCTGAAAGGGAAGGAGGTAAACTGTTATGTGTTTTTAAAACAAAAAATTCTCCTGTGGACTACTACCCTATCAGAATTTGCATTCTCTAAAGAGACAGGCTGCGTTCAGCACATAACCGGGAAACTCCCAAGAAACCTTGAATTACTTGAAGAGTGTCAGAAGAAAGTATCAGAGGCTGAGAAGATAACATGCTCTTTGTGAGGCAAAGAATAAATGCATTAGGGTTATTGGAGACATCCTCTCTCAATTTAGACATAAAACACTTCTCCTGCCTACTTCTGGGCAAAAATTATTCATGAATGATGTCATTTTTTCACATCAGACAATTAAAGAAATTATGAAGAATTTTGTTCCTTAGAAATGTCTAGCCCTAGAAAAAAAAGTGAGACCATTGAAGATTTTACAAAGATGTTTGTTAAAATTAAAACATTAACCCCAATTCTCAGACAAATGAGATGTTGCCTCATGTTTACTCCTCTAGAATTGGGGATTTTTCACTCTCTTCTTTATGCTGTTTTAAAGGGCTATGGTGTTTCATTCAATACCACCTTGTGCTTCTAACAATAGAGGAGCATGTCCTTCAGGAGACGCAGGTAGTACCTGTTTTATTTAACATCTATACTGTAATTTTTATTTATACATAGTATAAAATTTACATTGTGGCTGTTGTACATATCTTTTGTAAGTCATCTTCTGCTTAACAGAAGCCTGTAGGTTTATCTCATGTCCAAAACTGTATGGGAAATGACAGTTTCATTGTTTCAGTAATGGGTAAGCTCAGAACTTAGAGAACATATCTCTAAGATAGCGATTTTTTGCCTATTTTTTGCCTTTTGTGCCTTGATTCATCTTGGTAGTAGAAGAAAAAGTGCTTCACATGTTTAAATTTTTTTAGTTGCTTGAGTTGCCTTGCATCCCCTTGCTGCTGCAATTCCACTTCTTCACCAGGATTTATCACAAATTTAAAAGTCAGAGATGTCTAAGAGGCAGTACATACACAGAATTTTTATGTATGAATATTGAGAAGTGGGATTCTGTTCTCACAGATTACCACAGCTGCATAGGAATATTCATTTAGCACACATTAAAAATAATTTCTACAGTGCCCCTAAGCATTTGTACAACAGCTCTTGCTTTCCTTAGAACATCAGAAGAAATAAGAACTCTGTGGGCTGATCACATTTCACGGGTACTCTCTATCTGGGGGAACTTTTCAGGAAAAAAAAATAAAACATTTATCATCTTAGCATTTTTTATACATTAAAAGATACAAAAAACGAAGCCTATCAATTATAAAAGAGGCTGAGCTAATGATTTCACATTTTATTGTAATTCTTGTTTTTAGAGGAGTTGGAATTACAACTCTTGAGTCTGTGAGAAGACACTCAGGTTCACAAGACCACAGCAATCTTTGCACCTTAAATTTTTTTGTTTCTTTCTTTCTTTTATTAAAACAAAAAATATGTTGTAAAGTGTCATTATATTATTGATGACAGTGAAGTTACAGCACTTTTAACCGGTTGAGGTTTTGCTCCACAGTGGTTTTGGTTATTTAACTATACAGCAAGTGATGTGTTGTGCCAAGGTACAGTGATTATTGTTCTGTTTCTGTGAAGGAAAAAGACATTTCTGAGCCCCAAAGATTAAGACTTGTATCAGCTTCTCTTGTGGCTCAATGTTCCTCCAAGGTTTTACCTTCAGTCATGGGCTCATTATGTTGAATTGCACTCGTTACCCAGATGCCATTCCCCCCATCCCATCCCCTCACCATTGACCTAAGTTTGAAATCTGTTTCTAGAAGGTAAACCCGTGTATTTTTTTATTTCCATGGAAACTATTTTGGTATTTTCCGTTGCTCAGCACCCCTCAAAAACCATATAAGGTGAATTGACAACTGTTACTCTAAAAGCTGTGGAGGCATATGATGTAATCGGTAGCACAGAGTTTTAAAACAAGTGAAAGTACATTCATTTTTAACACATTGGATACAAACCTCTGGCATGTGTTGCCACAGGAGGTTGTAGGGACAGACAGAAATCAGGACTTAGGCAAATTTGTGGGTAGTGAGTCCATAAAATGGACTAACAGAACTAGTAAGGGATGTACCCCTTTGCATGCTTACTTCAATGATGGTGTGTGCTGAGGACCATGGGTAGTGGTTAGGTTTGTGTTTTACCTCAGAACTGCATATCCTGTTGCCATTGCCACGATCAGCTACAAAGTGAGCTTTGCTGAGGGCTGGATGGACCTCAGCTCTGGCCTCACAGGCAAGAATTTTCTTCATCCTGTCTGTGGACTCAGAATTTATTTCATCCAACCTTTAAAATGGAAAATTGAAATTTCACCATGGCTTTTTTTTTTTTTTTTTTTGTTACTGTGAACAGCTCAATATTTTATGTTTTCAGCAAAAGGTGAGGAGAGCCTGAGAGCTGTCTTTTGTCAGGATGGAGAAGACATAGAGAAGAGCCAGGGCTCCCAAGGCTGTCTGCTGACTGTGAAAGCAGTACAGCTAAAAGACCTAAGACTATGTCAAGTTGGAACAAGGAGGAGAAACAAAGGTTTCTCTGCTGCTTGCAAAGGTCTCTGAAGCTTTTTGCTATGCTGTGTCAGCAGTGACTCACACAACCATGTTTAAGGAAGGAAGGGATATAATTGTTTTGTTTTCAGAATCTCATTCTGAAAGTGATAAAAATTTCTAGTTGTTAGAGTGCTTTCTATTCTATTCCTATTTTTTTTACAATTTCTGTCTGCCGGCTGTTATTTCAAAGCTGCAAATCATGTCAGAGAAGAAGCTTCACAAATAGCGCAAATTCATATTTGCTAAGACCTTTTTTCTTTTTCACTGTCATTATTATCATAAGTGAAAGGCAGGTCTGAAAGTCTAAAAGACTGGATTATATTACAATGTTCAGATTAATTTCATTTTTATAATTTTTATGGATTTGCACCATATTGTTTGTCAGTCAGTGGAAATAGATCAACTTTCTACCCATTCTGAAAGCTGATCATCTTCTTTCCTCTTTAAGAAAAGCAAAACCAATTGCATTTTCTTGGATAACCCAGCCAAGTGGCCTTGTCTTCCTATAAGAGTCTCCTTGTTAAAGTGTTTATGCCTATTTATTGTACATGCTGTTGCACAAGTGGCCAAATGTTAGTTCTTTATAAGAAGCATAATGCAGTGAGTATAATCTGTGATTGTAGAGCTGGGATCTTTTGCATCAGTAACAGATTTAAGGATGGAAAAGGAGCATCTGAAGGGCAATGAACAGGAGCTGCGCCTCTCTGATGACTTCTTCTACACCCACTTGGAGGAATGGATGTTGGGGCAGCTCTTAAAGTATGTTTTTGTCCTGAATAACCCCTGTGTAAAGCGCGCTCATGCAGATCTTTTCCCTTTGTGTGTCAGAGCCATATGAGTTCAGTTCAGATGCACCTCTTACAGTGAGGTTTCATCCTTGCTTCCAAGCAGTGCCAGCACAGCCAAGAGAGCAGCGCTTGGAGCCGTCTCCTCCAAAAGCAGCAGCTGAGATCTTTTTGGTGGCACCTCATCTGCCCCCAGCTGCTCATGGGACTGCAGATGTGTCCCTGAGGGCACAGCTGCCGTGCTCTCTCAGGCACCCTGGTGCACAAGAACTGGTGAACAGGGACTAGTAAAGCCTAGACTGCAGCCTTGCAGGATGCTCTGGAAGGACAGTGGCATTTTCCTGGTGCTGAGTGATAGCACCCAGCAGTATCTGCAGCTCTGTAGCACCATGGGAGAGTGCAGGGGTGCAGGGTGAAGAAAAGAATCCTGGGTGTCCTTGCTGCAGGGTCTGTGTTTAGGCTTTGGTCTCCTGTGCTCTGGAAGAGGTTTGCTGACCCTGTGACATGCAGCTCAGTGTGTCGCACACCTTCTGCTGGGGGCAGGACCCGAGACAGGGGGAAGCTTTGGGGCCATACAGTACACTGCTTTGGCAGCCTGCACTTTCGTTTTTAACAATATGAATTAGTAGTTGTTATTAGCATAAAATCACCAGTTAAAACACTCTCAGCTCATTTTTTAACAGTGGAGCTAATTGCCCTTAAGTGCCTGAGCTCCAGCAAAACGAAATGGCACCTTTGTGCAGAACCCCCTGGTGTTTCCCCGGTACATCCATAACGACCTTTAAAATAAGCCGTTACAATTCTGACATGGTACCAGCCTGACACCTTGGGCTGGGATTTAATTTTGAGTTATAGCAGCGTTAGGAAAACATATGATGTGGCCGTTTGTTTGCAGAAAGAAGGGGGAAAAAATCATAAAACCCTCTTTTTTTATGAGCTGTCGCTTGATTCGTTCCTGGAGCCCCAAGTAGCAAGCGTCTAAATCAATGCACACAGCTGTTCTTGCTTCTTGGAGCCCAGCAGGTGTACTGCCCAATGTGCCTGCCATGTCCCCCCACTCACATAACAAATAATAACGTCTTACACACACCAGCCATCCATCACAGTTATGGCCAGCCCTGGTGAGGCCGCTGTTCTCAGGGTAGCATGGAGATTATTTTTTTTTCTCTTTTTTTCTTTCTTTTTTTTTTTTTTTTTAACTGTAGAAATACCCTGCCCGTGGATTATTAGTCACACTTTCTGGAGTCCTTTAATTGAATAACCTTTGGCACTTGTGGCAAAGGGAAAAAAAAGGAAAAACAACAACAAAAAAAAATCAACCTCAAACCCCCCACACCACAGTGTTTATTTGTGTTAAAAAACAATAGGCATATTGTGACTGGCGAAATCAATTAGTCTTCCTCTGCAGTAAGGGCCCACATCTGGTGTGATTTAAGTTAATGTAAGGGAAGGGCCGCAGAGGCCCGAAGACCCCAAGTTCTCATTTCAACAGGTGACAGAGAAGGCATAAAAGGCTAATATATACTACAAGTGCGGAGGCGAGGCTATAAATACTGGAAGGTTTACTTAGGAGGTAAAACAAAGCTAACCAATAATGCAAAAATAAATACCTTCCTGAGACAGGCTGTCACCTGGCATGTGCAGAGGCAGGGGGAGGTGACGGGGGAGGGACGGGAACGGCTTGGGAGGCATGGGGCTCTGGGCAGCATGAAGGAACTTGGCTTTCTCTTTGGCTTGGGACATCTTCCTTCCAGGGGGAAGATAGCAGCAGGAGAAAGACAACAGAGTGTTTGTTCAGCTCCTGCGTGATTTACCTCGCTGGGGTCTAAAGGGTCTTGTGACATCCCCTGGCTCTACCTGCATCTGCCAGGGACCCAGGTAATTCCTGCCAGCCTATCTCAAGTTGATTCTGTCCCTTCAGTTGTCCTGTTCGTTTTATCTTGCTGTGCTACAGTGACAAAGCACTTCTCGAGAACGGCTGTGTGCACACTGAGAGCTGGTGCTCGTCACTGAGAGGGAAAGAGTATCAGAGTATCAGATAAAGTAGATTTTTAAAATTTTTTTTTTTATCAAACTGATTTTTCAGGGTTCTAGTTGGATCCATAAGCCACCCAACTCCCGAAGCCTGATTCTCTGTGGATTTGTATCCTACATTCCTACAGTTTTTCTCTTATTCTGCAGTTGCCCGAGGCCAGCTCCCTTGTCAGTACCTCCAGTCCTCCTGGCTTCTCCTAGACCTTCCCCTATTCTCTCCATCTGACCACAATATTCCCAGCTGCTTCCTGTACCTTTCCATTACTGAAAACACTAATACGTCCCTTTATCCAGAGCCATTCAACTTTCCCTCAGATTTGGTTGATATTGTCCTTATGGTTCAGCAGGTCTTGGGGAAGGGACTAACCTGTTCAAGAGGATGGATGCTGCAATTACGATGCTTTTCACTTTGCAAAGTAGACTGAAGGGTGTTCTGTAAACACCATGTGAGGCTTTATAAATACACATTTCTGTACAATTCATATGAGGCCAGAACATTCAAACTGATGATTTTGGCCACTTCTCTCCAATATATTTCTGTAATGCTTGGAACATTTTTGGGTGTCTTGCTGTGCATCCTGGGCCAGTCACCCTAGTCATACCAGCACAGCTGGAAATTAAGACTCTTTGAACTGAGCAGCCACCCCCAGGGTGGGTGCACACAAAGAGACCAGAGACTATAGAGCCAGCTAAGGAGTGTCAGGACCCTTGTGCTTGCCTGGCAAGGGAAGAAGGCAGAGTACTTGTGGGGCACCACCCTCCTTTCTGCAGCCCTGCTGTATCTGTACAATGTACAACAGCACAATACATCAACTGGATTTGATAGATGAGGGGAGATTCCCTTAACAAAAAGATGCTATTAAATTAATTATTGTTCCTGAGCTTTTGATACCCCCTTATTAACAGACACCGAGGAGGAGGAAACATGTCTATCATACGGTCTCTCAGTACAAAGACTGAGAAAACACATCTCAGTGTTACTTTGTAGTGGGGATGTGTTTTTGCTCCACTAACCCCAGTGACTTGTCCAAGTTGGAAATTCAATGATTTCATTTTAATTTCTTCACAGCAGTGATAAAGCCAGCCTGCAGCCACAGTCTCCATTGCTCTTCTTGCAGAGAATATAGGCAGGTACTGGGACTTGAAATAATATCACAATGATAATAAAGGGTTTTGTTGTGTTGGCGGTTTTTTTTACATCAGTTTCCAACAGCTGGTTGCCAGTTGCCCTCTGACACAGACACATAAAAGGGAAGTAGTGAGTCCTGTATCAGCAGGGATCACTGGAAGAAATGCAGCCCTCATAAATCAAGCCAGCACTGTTACATAGCTTTAGTACAATGAAGTGCACATGTGCAAGGGTGACTGAAGAGGGACCCCACTCACTGGCTGGGAGCAAACAGAGCACAGTCTCAGGAAAGGGGTGTTCCTGCCACCATGGCAAGCAGCAGCGAGGATAGACTTTGGATAGGGCAAGAGTCCTGATGGCAGTACTCTGAGGAGAAGGTTCTCAGGAGATTTCCAATCTTTTGCTAGTTATCAAGACCACAGCAGTGGAGTTTCTACTATCCCCATAGCGGTGTAGATTGCTACTTGACACACTTTCACGGCAGGATGGGAAATATCTTTCATTTGCTTTAATGTGTCCCCTTGCTTTTACTCATGCTCACATAAGTCACCTTTAGCAATGATACTTTTTCTCTATAATCTTTGAAGCCCTGTAGGGCTTACTGGTGTCATCTCATCACTGTGGCAGATATGTTTCTTCTTTTAGTCTTCCTTCAGTTGATTCATCAGCTTTAAAAACAGTCCTGAATATTGCACAGCACTAGCCAGAGAATGTCAGCCCTAACTTCTGCACTGAGCTGGGTAACTTGAGCCTCAACTAGGCTAAAGATGCCTATCATTCCCTCAACAAAGAAATCACAAACATTATGGAGTAGGGAATCATACAGAGCTGGGCTGGGCAGGCCTTGTAGGTAGAACATTTCCTATAGTTCAGCTGCTCACCTTATGCATCCCTTTCATTCTTCTTGCCTGTTTCTTGAATTTAAATGGCCCCTAGTAAAGATGGAACAGGCTTCCACCTCAGCTGGCAATTATTCAGATTTCTTCCCAGGTGGCTGCTTCCATGAATACCATTTGATTCTCCCACATCAACCTCCCAGGGAGACAGAAGTGTGTGACATGAGGTTGAGGGTGCCCGCTAGATGATAGAGGGATCATTCTGGCATACTCATCTAGAGTAAGCAGCTACCACCAGTTTACCCCATACCCAGAGGACAGGACCATCTGAGGCAGTCCCTGAGCAGGTTGAATTGTTCAGGTGCTCCACCTCTCATCTGTGTCATACATTTTTGGCAGAAACACTGCAGTAGCATAAAGACTTTGGGAGCTGAGTGTCTTCTGCATCTTATGCTCATTCCAAATTTTGAATATTGTGTGTTCCCCTTAGCTTAAATTTAAATGACTTTTGCTAGATTTTTTCATTTGCCGGGTTGTTTAATATCAGACATCTTCTCCCAGCTATACACTGTTTGAATCCCTTGAATGATTAATTCCCCCCTGTCAGGGAGAGAGGTCGAATTTAACAGGGAAGATTTTAAGTGTATAGATCAGTTATACAAGAAACTCTTCAGTGGTCCAGTCAATGCAATTAACAGGGGTGATACCACACAGTTTATCAGCACAATGTTGTGGAGACCTCGATTTGGGATAAGTGTTTAAGGTTTCACACAGCCAGCAGTTACGCATCAATAGCATTTCAAAACAAGTGTTTTCATTTATTTTCATCACAAAATGTATTATCAACTATTGCTGTGAGTGAACCCCACACAAGCAACCCCACAGCCACTCACTGACCCCCACTCCTCTGAAGAAAGTTAACAACATCCCAGCCAGACACAGCTCAAATGTGAAGTTCCACCTTTGAGACATGATCTCTCCATGTCTTCACCTGGTGCAGATGGCAGAAAGAGCTCACACAGTCTTTAAGTGGGTGTGGAAGTGCGTGGAAGTGCATGGAAGAACAGAGACTTCACCTCTCTAGGGAGCACTGGTGAAAATGTGATTAGGATAATTCATTCAATTCCAGCTTCCCTAAAAATATTTTAAATATTTTCAAAATTGACAAGAAAGCAGAGAAGAGTTGTAACAGCTGTCTGGGAGCTGTGGAAACTTCAGTTTTAGGAAAAGTGGAGAAAATTTGAGATTCCATTGCTCCCTTCCATTGAATAGACTGGTCAGAGGGACGTGTGATACACTGTGGAAATACTTCCATGGAAAGAAAATGAACAATAAATACTTTAGAGGTTTTCCTTCCTCATAGGAAGGCTTAATTAGCACTGATGACAGAAAGATAAAGCCAGACAAATCCAAACTGAAAATAGACACGTATTTTGATGATAAAGGTAGTCACCAGAAATTGTCACAGGAACAATGTTGGAAGTCTCGGTCTCCTGCCCTGCCAAGTCTCAAGTAAAAGGATGAGACAAAATAGCCTTAAATTGTGCCAAGGGAGGTTCAGATTAAATAGTAGGAAACAAAATTCACTGGAAGAATAGGTAGGCATTGGAATAAGTTGCCCAGGGAGTCACCACCTCTGGAAGCATTTAAGAGGTGTCTGGGTGTGGCACTTGGGGATATCGTTTAGAGGTGATTATGGTGCTTCTGGGTGGGGGGTTGGACCAGATTATCTTCAAGGTCTCTTCCAATCATGATGTTTCTGTGATTCTGTTACTCTCTCTTGTGGTAACCATGAGAACTGATTAGATGTCTGAATGCTCTAGTTTTCTGAGGCTGGGAATTGAATAATCTCTTAACTTTATTTTGATAAACTACATTTACTATAGTTTTTTACAGTAAGGCATATTGGCATAGACATATTACAAGATATTGGAATACATTACCTGTGAATTGCTGCTCTCTTCTCGAGGTCTGTAACATTAGTGAGTTCAGACAGATCCATTGTATCAGTACAGATGCCATGTGGATGTTCTTCACTTTTCCAGTGGTCTTTTGAAATCAGAACACTGGAAAATTTCCATGCCTCTGTGTAACACAATCATTTATCATTCCTCATAAAGCCTTGCAGACCACCTCCTCTTGTCCACTAAATGTTACAGATATATTAATTGCTGATTTAAATTTCTCATTAGCTTTATTTTTCTGTCCACTTATAAAGCCTCTCCAGGTATTTGGGCTTGTGCTCTCACCTCAGTGTCACTGAAAATCATTCCTAACGAAATAAATGACATTTGTTAAAAGTCAGGATGTCATTCACTGCAAAGCTCTCAAAAAATCCAGACTTGGTGGGCCATACATTTTGTCTTCCTGACTTAGAGCTCCTGGAAGTTTTCTCTTCTGTGTTCTGTTCGAGCTCAGGTATGTTCATGGATTTGTAGAGTATGATATATTTTGTTTGCTTTGTCCATATTGTCTCTTTTTCAAGATGAACTCTGACTAATTACTTTGTGCAAGCATGTGAGGTACAGTTTAAATAGGTGCCAAATACTTCCAAATTAAATCTATAACAAACGCCTGTGCATGTGTGTGCCCTGGGTTAAGCATTTAAAGAAACAAAAAGTTGCTGTACAACTACATGATGGAAAATGACTGAAAATGTTCAACAGACTGTGGGACTGCATCAGAGGAGGGACGTTTGCTGGCATGTTTGCTGGCATGCTTTTTTTCCAGTTCAGCCAGCTGTAACATAAATACTGCTGGAATATTTTTCGTAATATTTGATAAAAATTTGTCTTAAAGCAACGCTTGTGAACAAATACTAAGTAGTTTTGTGTATAATTTTAAATAAAAATATAAAGAAGGGAGCAAATAGAAAAAAGTCTCCTAAACAAGTTTGTAAAATGAAAAGTCACTGAAGTAAAAATTTTCAAATTTTAACAACTTCCTCTTCAAAAACATAGCTAGCAAAGCACATCAATAAACTATCCTTGAGATCTTTACCTTTTGTCTTGCCATGAAGTTGTATTACCTTAAAAATCAGTTTCAGGAAAAGGATAAATTGGTTTCATCCTGCGGTTTGTCAGTGTGTATGAATGTAAAGCTGTGCCTATTTCAAGTGTAATCATCCTCTTTCCAGAGGACAGCATGTGGCTTCAAAACCTAATGCAAGCCTGCCCAAGAGTCTATAACTAGTAGGAGCACCTTTTTTTTTTTTTATTTTGGTTTAACTTGGTTTAACTACATGCCTGCTTTTCCAATTCCTATTCCCCAAGAGATGCAGACAGCGGTGGTTTGGGAGCTCCCCAAGTAAAACTGCCTGCATCAGGAGCTCTGAGCTCTAGGTGTGGATGATCACACTGTAACCCCGTGTTCCATGCAGGTGGCAGCCTGCAGTGTTGGAGACTGTAGGCTTTTATTTAATCCTTCTTCTTCCATGTCTTCTCCAGCAAGAGAGGCTTGCAAAGTGGTGAGGGCAGAACATTGGCAATGCATCCTCCTGTAATTGACAGCTCCGCAGAGGCATCAGATGTGACACTGAGCAGGTTTCTCACCTTCTCCTGCTGCTGCTGGTAGAAATCAGACTATCCCTCACTCCACACTGGCACAAACTGCTCTAGCAGTGTTTCATCAGTGATGCACGAAACACGAGGCACTCCAAGGGGTTTGCAGACATTAATCAACTGACTCTGATTTGTAGCACTTAAGATGGAATATGATCATAAGAAGTGCCTCCATTTACTTATCTATAAATTACCTACAGCCATCCCCTGTCTCCCCACATCATGGTGACGGTGTGCAGTTAGTTGATTCATGGGGGTAAAGAGCTTTCAGACCACCCGATGAAAGATGTTGCAGCAGTAAGTGATGGTGAGCAGGAGTGGTGTTTTGGCAGTGTGTTCCATGCCGTGGGGATGGTGTAAATGAGGTATTTGCTTCGCATTCTTGGGCTCCCTTCGTGTGTGGTGCAGGGAAAGCGGTCACCCTCCGTGAAAGCAGGTTTTATGTTGTGTGACATAAACGCTAGGGACCACTCTGTGTGCTGGGACACATGATACAGCTGACTTGTGGGCAAAATAATATAACCCACACCTCTCTGCCACGTCGGGAGAAATCCCAGAGTGCACCTCGCAGAACAAGCATATCCTGTCGTGAAATGTCAAGCAATCAACATCAATAAATAATGAGTTGAAAACAGCAAGGTGGCGTAAAACTGCACAGTTGCGCTTGGGAAGGTAGGGAAGCTGATTAAGTGTTATTTCCTGATCTGTAAATCATCAATTCCAAACTTCTTTGTGTGTTGTCTGAAAAATATTGGCTGTGGGCCTTTTGTTATAAAAAGGTAACTAATTTTTATAGCAGCCCCGTAAATAGTAATTAACGTGCCACAAACTGAACAACATCCTGCTGTAAAAAAATGGGGAAACGCTGTGCCTATTTTTCAAGAGACCTGCCTTTTTGCCTGGGTAGGGATGAATACTTGCTTGCCCCTGTTTGGGTGGATAAGTGCACATGCGCTGCTGTGCTGGAAAACTCAAGTCCCTTGATTCTGTCCTACCTTAGAAACAGCCCTGACAAGGACTGGGAGGGAGCAGCGATCTGAAGTCCACGATCTCTTTTTGGTGTCTGCTGTATCAGAAGAGGCAGAAAGGAGTGATGAAGTAGGTGATTACTGAATACAGCATTTTTCTTTCCAGCCTCTATCACTTAATGTTTAGCTTATGCCCTGAAACATGAGAAGGACTTAGATCTTGTCTCAAAGCATTTTTTCCAAGTCTGTCTAATAAAACTGTATATGCTCTCATTATCCATATAAATCCCTAATCCCCTTCTGAACAGCAACAAACTGCTGACCTCAGTGATACAGTGAATCCCACAGGTTCAGCATTCCTTCCTATAAAGAAGGAAACTGACTAAAACCATCTCCCCATCTTTCCCCCTATTTCCTCAGTTTGAAATTAATAATTTTATGGGTGTAGTCAGTGCCCCTTGTTGCCTAAGGATAGGGTAGGTGGGCATGTCGAATTTATGGTATGTTACACACACAAATTTATGTGTATGTTGCACATGGACCATGGGAGGATCTGGAGCTGGGAGGACTGTGCAGCCCAGCCAGACCCACGTTTGATGCCCTGGAGTATGTGCACAGCTCCAGGAGGTGTTAATGGCCTGCAGCAACAACAGCCCTGCTCCTTTTGCCCCCCACTGCCTTCCTTTAGAATATTTGCACCTGGCCACATAAATGCTGAGAGCAGAGACTTTCAGATGCTCCTGTCGGCAGCTGCAGCTTCATGTCACAGTGATGGAGCTGAGCACAGAGCATCCACCTCAGCTTTAAGCCTGCCTGCGCTGCTTCAAGAGAGTGAGGAGGCAGCTGAGCTGCAAAATCATTACCCTGGATTCTGGATCTGACTTTCTGTGAGCCTTTCCTGATGCTACTGCTTCACCTGATTTATTTATGGTTCTCATCCCACATGGGCTCTGATGGAAAGGGGCACATGGAGTCCTCTGGTGGGATATGGGCAGTCAGCAGCAGGTGCAAAACTCTCAGATGTGGTGAGTGAGCATGACAGAACACTGAAACAAGGAGTAACGAAAGAAACAAGGGTTTCCAGGGAAAGTAACCCAGGTAGAAAAGGAGGACTGCCTGTTAGAAGATGCAAGGTCATGATTCTCCTGTGCAAAGAAGCACATGATCCTTCTGTCCCCCTCTGTGCCACACTGTGCCCCTGTGTTCATTCCTACTTTCACAAGTGTTCTTGTCCTCACTGTGGATTAGGGTCAGTCACACCTTCTTTGGGTCAGGTTATTTTATAGACATTCACACAGTGAGCACAATGTGGTCTAATTCCACGCTGCCAGGGATGTTGCTCAGCAGCTTGGACCTGACATACCATTTTCCTGTTATTGTGGTAACTGCTATCTACAGTTCCACAAGGTACAAGATTTCTTATTTTGCTGAACTTTTTGTAGGAGCCAAACTGTGCTACCTCAAATAATTCATCTCTAAAGTCATATTTTTAAGTAGAAAACTGAGTAATATCATCAATCAAAATAGATAAAGGCACATAGTGATTTTACTTGAAATATTGATGATTAAAATTAGTTTTGTGCTCCCAAAAGCATGGGACCACTCCACAACCACTGAATTGCTATTGAAATCAATAGGCAGCATAAAAATCTACTTTGCCACTAAGGCTCAGAGCCCAAAAGAGTTTTACTAGCTCTCTGCTATTGATTGCAGTGGGAGTGGTAGTCAGGATCCCAAGAACCTCCCAGGACGTTAGCCCACGTGACAAGATAATGCCTCTTTGTAGCTCTCCAGCCTGATTTATCCACTTCTGACAGAGTTCTGCAAGCAAGGCCTGGTTAAGAAATATGAACTTGTTAAACCTTGCTGAAAGGTTTGGGGAAAGGCTGCAATCTCCAGTGAGCAAAGTGCATCTCTCCCAGAGCAGGCTGCATGCTGGGCCCATTCATCACGAGCCACGGGGAGGGGTCTGGCAGGGAACAATTGATACGGTTTTGCCATTGAAGAGACAGTTTCCCCTTAGAACATATGGAAGACAGATTACACAGCCCCGTCCTAAAGTGAATGGAGCTCAGATGGGGAGAATACGCAGGCGAGAGAGGGACATCAAGGAATCAATATCATCTGACACCTGTTTTCTGTTTGCCTCTGGAAGTGTCTTCCTCTGCTTGAATTTCAGTTCTCCCTGCAGATACATCAAACTGTGTCCTAAACACCAGGGTCTTTCATCTTGCATGACGGGTGGCAGAAACTAATGGAAGAGGCCGGCCCTCCCCACCACACCTCCATCTTTCTGGCCGCCCCTAGCAGGCTTGCCAGGCTTTCAAACTTGGACACAAGATTTGACAATTTGACAAATTTGGATGCAAGAAGTGTTGGCAGGATGCCAGGGTAACTGGTTGGGTACATAACAGAGAGGATGGTGGGAAAAAGATTCTCCAAACACCATATCTTCTTCCGCCACAAGCCTGGTTCTTCACCTTTGTTTTTTCATTTCCCAGCACATAGCAACCAGCTAGAACCAAGCCTAACAAAGCACTGCCAGTATGGTTTTTTATGAGAAACATATGTGCCATAAACAAGACAGCTAAGGAGAAGTAAGGAGAATCTAAGTTAAAATATGGAATCACCCTTAAACAAGCAAAGTATCTCACAAAGCAGTATTACAAAACAAATATGCAAATTGCAATGAGAAAATAGAGAAAGAAAAGGAAAGGAAAAAAAAAAAGGAGAAAAGTGATCCATATTAATAGGTTCCTTAAGGGGAAGACAAAGTGTAGAATAAATGCCTCTTCAGAACACAATCTTTCCTGGGAAAAATTTCATCACATTGTGCAAAAGAGAAAAAATTTGATTTACTAAGACTGTATGAAAGTAAAAAAAAAATTATATATAGCAAAGTTATGTAGAGCAAAATATGCAGGGAGAGAAACCAAGAAAAAATAAGTGTTGCTTAGGATTTCTGTGACAAAAAAAAGTGATGACAATGTGCAGTGTTACCTGCCTGCCCTTCATGGGGTGGTGCCTGCAGCCCATTTGCTGAGAAGTTCAGATTAAGGATGCGTGTCCTTTTTCAGACAAGGGGTGAGTAGGGATTGCGGATGAAGAGAGTTGTGAATCCACAGAAAGGTTGGTCCATGGTAGGAGTGGAGATAAGCCAGGGTTAGTCCCTTGCCTTCTGACACTGCAGGGAAGAGATGCAGGAGAGGAGGGCAGGGAAATTTCTTAGAGACCTCAGTGAGAGAGAAAATAAAAGGAGTAACATTCCTCTTAATGCAGGACAATTCCTTATCTGGTGAAACCAGAGGCTGTTGCTTTGTAACCCAGAGGTTTCACTGAGGTCACACACCAAAATTACGAGCTCTGTAGTATACCAGGCTCGAGATGAAGAAGATACCACAAGTTAAGATACCTGCAGGTATCAGGTTTGTTAAAGCATCAGGTTCATTAAAGCCCCAGAAAACTGAAGCAACTTGACAGATCTTCTTGCAGGGAAATGAATAGCTCAGCTCAGTTAAGATTTAAAAAAAAAAAAAGAAAAAATAAAACCAACAAAAATTGAACAGAAACAGACTTTATTCGTCTTTGTGGTGTCCTAGCATGGCATGGGATCATCTCTCCCCTCCACTGGCAGTATCTGGCTTCCACAAGCCTCTGCTGAGGAGTCCCAAGCCTCTTTCAGTCCAACACACAAGAGACTATGCATCATTATTATTGCTGAGGTTGTGTGTTGGTTCTGCAATAATTCATTGATGCTTTGTGTGCGAAGAACAAAAACTGCAGCCTGGGGACTGGAGCTCACTGCTGGGGAATTCCCCCATAGTCTTAATTTTAAAAGTTATTCACTTTAAGTTACCAGGATAGATCTGTCAGGATCTTTAATGCATTAGTTATAGAATCACAGAATCATTTAGCTTGGAAGAGACCTTTGAGACCATCAAGTCCAACCCAGCACTGCCAAGTCCATCAGTAAGCATGACCCCAAGTGCTACATCTGTCTTTTAAACACCTTCAAGGACAGCAACTCAACTACTTCCCTGGGCAGCCTCTTCCAGTTCTTGATAACCCTTTCTATGACAAATTTTTTCTCAATATCCAACCTAAACCTCCCCTGGTGCAACTTAAGGACATCTCCTCTTGTCCTATCATTGGTTACTTGAGAGAAGAGATCAACCCCCACCTTGCTGCAGCAACCTTCTTTCTGAGAGGTATAGAGAGAGATAAGGTTCCCTCTGAGCCTCCTTGTGTGCAGGCTGAACACCCCCAGTTCCCTCAGCTGCTCCTCACAAGCTGCTCCTCAGCTGCGCCTCACTTGTCAGTCCAGCAGCAGTCAGTGCAGAAAGGTCACTCCAGCCACCAACACTTTCCACTGGCCTTGCACTCTGTTTCAGCTCAGGAACCTACAGATCTATGCTGTAGCCTCATATCCAGTCTCATCTCTGTCCCCCTTCTCCAGCTGTTCTGCACTGAGCTCTCCAGATGGACTCTGGGCAGGTTCCATCATCTTGCTTTGCTTGGGGGTCTCAACAGCAGTGCCTATCAGCCCCCTGGCACTGCCCTCTGCCTCCACGACCCAGCATGGGCTGGGATCACCCTTGCATCTCCACTTGTATGGCAGCCCCCTTCTGGCTTCTTCCTGATGGTCTCATGGCTTCGTGACCTTGATTTGGGCTAGTGCAGGGGCAAATGCCTGTCCCCTCTCACGTCACTTCATAGTGGATGCAGGGTAAGACTAGGGAGGAAAGGGAAAGGTTTACAGCAGATGGAAGTGCATTGTTCAACGCAGTGGCCCCGTAAAATTGCAGAAGGGCCTGTTGATATTGCTATTGGGCTACTCTCTGTCTGCTTGCTGAAACCACATTCACTGAAGAAAGGTTTCTTAAGAGAGAAATTTCAATGGGGTAGTTTTGGTTTTATATTTCAAGGAATGGTTTTGCCCCTGGGACAAGGGAATAAAGATTCTCGATCTGACAGAGCTTCTTATGGAGATATGAACATGATGAATCTAGAAAAAGATGCTAAGGCCATTTGAGATTAGCTAAAAAGTTGCAAAGTTGGAAAGAATGTGTGAGTGCACTTAAGAGGGCATCTTGCATTTTAGGAACTAGCAGCCATTGGGGAAATGTGGGAACACTCCAAGGAAGAAGAGGAGGGGGGTTTCTTGTCTCTGGGTGGCCACAGCCTTATTGCAGTTTCTTCTTGTAAGAGGCTTCTTGCACTGGACCTTTTTTCTGTCCTCTACACTGAGCACGCAGACCCTCAGGCCGCGTTACTCTCTCAGCGTGGGCCTGTTGGAGGAAGGCTAGTGCTGGCTTTCCTTACAGCCAAGAAATACATACTGGGTGTGGGAGATTTACAGTGTCTGTGAGAGTCACGAGGGATTAAAAATGGGTTACTTGATGGAGTGAGGCTCATGATTTGGGATTAGCCTGCACGTCATATACCCGCAGCTGAAACAGAGAACATTTGGCAGGAATGGGAGGGCCCTTCACAAGACTTAGGCTGCATGTCACTGGTTAGTGGCCTAAACTATGGACCTGGAACTTATCTTTAGTGATGTTGTTTTCTGTGGGGAGAAGTTTGTGAGAGGCTAGGCCAGTAAATAAAAGTATTGCTGTGGTTGCAATTCAAGATAAGGAAGTTTTCTGGTATAGGAGAAAGAAGAAAGGTAAGACCTTCTTTCTTTTGCCTCAGATTATTTAGCTGGATGAGCCAAGGACACAAAGTCTGAGAAGAAGAAAAAGGGCCTATGGAAGAGGGAAGACAAGGACAGAGCTTGATAATACTTCTTTTTTCTTATTGGATCAGTGTTTCTAATTTCCCTCGTCATCCAGAAATGGGCTTGTATTCTTCAGACACTTAGCAAAGGTACTGCTTGCTGTTGCAAATCAACTATCTTACTTGTTAAGTGCTTTCTTTTTTCAGGAGCATCTTCGCATAAATGGTCCTAGGTGAATATGTTACCCATCCTCTTCAGCCTAAGTGAAGAGTCAGCCTATGTGAATCAACACAACTTTGGTAAAGGTCTCTCTATCATGTCTACTTTTTTTTTTTTTTTTAAACTCTTGTGCATCCGGAATGCTTCTTTATACATTGTAACATGTAATATTACATATACCACAAGTATACCACAAGTTGGTATCAAATGAATTTTTTGCAGCCCTCGTATCTCATGAGCATTTACAGCAATGTTGAAAACTTTTGGTATATCAATATCTACTTCACTCCTGGTCTGTACATACATCTTAACCTTCAGCTGGCTCTTGGAGTTAGGCAACTTCATTAGTGCCTTTTTTATTTCAGCATCTGGTAGCTATATGCATACTGCTATGGTACTCTGTGCGTGTGTGTAGCTGTGTTACAAACCTTGTATCAATGAGCTCATCGAAACAAATGAAAAAACAGCCACATTTATCTAAATCCTCTGCTAGCCAGAGGATTGCAAGGTCATGGTCCAGCTGAATTCTTTAACTTTATCCCTACTGTTTAGCATGCACTTTGTATTTGGTCATTTCAGTTTTGTTATCACAGGCTTAAGATAATGGCTTGGCGTAAGAGATGCTCATTCCCCCTGTGAAATCACCATCAGATAGCAGTTCTGGATGTGCAATGCAGCCTTCCACTTGAGAGCTTGCCAATACAATATTATTTGCTGTCATTGGAAACTTCTGCAGTGAAGTGCAGTTCCTAGGAATGTCTGTT
Source organism: Vireo altiloquus (assembly GCA_013396875.1). Lineage (NCBI taxonomy): Eukaryota > Metazoa > Chordata > Aves > Passeriformes > Vireonidae > Vireo > Vireo altiloquus. The sequence continues at coordinate 195,252 of VZRF01009324.1, forward strand.
ATTTCAAAAGGGAAAGATCCTTTTTATTTGGTCCTCTTTCATTTGAAAACAAATTTTTGTGATGTCTTTCAAAGTAACATTTAGCTCTAAAATATTCTTTAAAAAAATCCGCTTTCAGAATCCAGAAGATGTAATGGCTTCCAATTTTGTTTCATCACGCAGTACTTGATTGTTCCCTCGTGCCTGCAAGTCTCAGTCTGCTGCTTTATTGTACACATTCGCATTTGGGCTCCAGAGCCACGGTGTAAATATGTCAAGGATTGCTTGTGCACAGAGCTTGGGTGTGTTTATGCAACGTGCTCAATCACATAATAAATATTGTAAACATGGTTGTTTACATCACTGGCAGTTTCACCATGCTGGCCTTTAAAAAACATCCTGCTATGTATCAAGCCAGCTTTTGAGGCTCAGCACCCATAAAACACAAGGCAGGTCTTGCACAGACTGCTAAAACCATATTAGCAGATATGTAGATGAGGAGCATTTTTTTTACATTTGTTCTCAGAGCCTGCATATAATGAAACCATGTATTGTTGTATACCAAAAGGAACAAGCTTGTGATGAAAAAAAAGCTCTGTAATTAATCACCACTGGTGCAGTGCCAGGTCTCTGCTAGGGCCAGAATTTTTCCATCAGAAGTTTAATTCTTTCCCTGCTTCATCTTCATTCCCTCTCTACTCTATCTTTACCTGGAAATCAATTTTATTTTCACCCCTACCCTAGCATCCTCACCTTTCTGTGGGCCATGCATTCCCAAACTCCTTTCTTTCTTGTCTGGTCTCTGCTTCTTTCATCCTCTCCCTCAACAGAGCAGTCCAGCTGCTCTGTTCCCTTGTTTCAGACTCCCCCTTTTTTTACTCCTTCAGTCTCTGCCCAAAACTATATTGATCCCCCGTGCACCCCAAATATATTCTTCCTCTCCCATCGTTTTCTGTACAACAGAAAGGGAGAAATGTTTATGGGAAGGGTGTGAGAAACCTCCAAGTTCTTTGTCTATCTCTCTCTGGAAGCTGCCTGGGGAGGAGAAGAGGTGGCTCCAGGAAGGTGCATCTTTTGAAGTACCAGAGCAACCATTCTGGGTCAGGGTAGTGCCTGAGTACCTATCCCAGAAGGGCCCAGAGTTCTGGTGAAGTTGGTTCCTCATGGTGAAACACAAGGAGAAATGTAAGGCATTGTGTCTCTTGTGCCTGTTTATTTGTGGCAATGGAGTGATGCACAGCAAATCAGTGAGGGAGGCCTGGGAGCAGGAATGAAAAGGATAATTTTAGTGACATCAAAACTGTCATCTCTGGGTATTGATGTGCATCAGTGCATCCAAACTGGAACCAAAATAGCAACTTGTGTTTACATCTGACCTTACCAGTGAATCTTGGTGTGACAATGCTGTGTTTTTACATTCAGAGTGGCCTTTCTCTGTTAAACAAATCTCCATCAGATTTGCACTGGAAACACTGCAGCTGATACAGGGGTTTGTTTGTTACCCATTCTGGTTGTGATTTACTAACAAAATCAGGTTACAACATGGATGAGCCTCCAAAATATTTGTCTACACATTTGAACTGCAGGTATGATTTATAGGGCTGATCTTTTTTTAGTTCCAGCCTATGTATAGATCAACCCTGAATTAACACCGTGCTGAGATGAATGATATGGTTCATACCTCTTAGAGCTGTTGTTCCAGTTGGCCTGAAGATAAAAAAACATCTGTTCATGACAGAGCTTGAAAAAGCATGAGGGAAAAGGAAGTGTCTTCTTCATACGTGAGTACTGTCTCTTGATTTTTGGGATGTTTGCTGTGAATGCATTTGTATGTACTATTAACAGACTTAGGAATTAGGAAAAAAAAAGCAAGTAGGAAGAGGCTCAAATTAAAGAATACAAATACCCAAGGGCTGTTAAAAGGCAATGGCAGAAAGATGAACTTCGACAACCTAGTCCAGAAGTGGAAATGTTTTGTTGTTTCATGCTTGGACAAAGGACTAAGAGCTGAAGGACCCAAAGAGACATCTAACCTGTGTCTAAGGCAGAGTTTACCATAAGGTTTTTGACAAACACACCAGGCAACAACTCTCACATTTTTAATGAATATTAAAGCTGATCCTGGCAAAATGGGAACTTTTTTGCTGCCTGCAAGCCTCATCTTCCCCCAGGTCTCCATTAATTATATATTTAAGAAAAACTGTTTGTGATCTTCTATGTTCCTGTTTCTTCTGCCTTCAGATACATGGGTATTTTTTCCTGTAATCTGCATCCCACAGTACTTTGCAGGCCTAACCTGCAGTCCTTTAAGACTGTCTGGAGGCCAAAGCATGGAAATGCAGATGATTTGGGTGTAGATTTATTGAGTGTGTGCTGGGAGATAATTTGCCCGCATGAAATCTGCTTTATGGAAAGAGCCTCTGATGCTCAACGAGGAGTGCTTCGAGCAAGACCAGAGACTGAAGTACTGATGTCAGAGGTAATGTATCTGGGAAAGAGCTGTTTATGAAAATTGCATTTGCATCAAGCCTGTAGCAAAGCACTTAGGACAGAGGAAGAAACTGTGCTTTTAGTGGCCATTAGCTCTTGGTGAATAATTTCTGGAGTGACTTGGGCTCGCTCCGATTTGCGCTTCCAGGTACACAGTGATGCAGTGGAATTTCCTTTGCTGTTCGGCTCTCTCAGCCCGTGGAGAAGGGAACTGCACTCTATTAAAGGATTTTTCCCCCCTCTTTTACAAGGTTGTTTGTTATCTCGGAATGCAGGCCTGCGCTGGAGCGTGTAATTACAACACCATGTCCTGGGTTAGAAAGAACTCAGACACTAAATTGTCCATGTCATCACCTGAATTTGACCATGAAATATAGCACAGAGGGACTGGAAAGGCAGCCTGTAAAGAAGGGAGGACTGAATGGGCATTTTGGTGCACTGGGCAAATCCAATCTGCTCAATCCATTGCTGCAGTCCCACCGTGGCCATTTAATATTATTACCTGCTTCTTGCCCTTGAAATTGTGCTTCCACCTCTCTTTCCATGAGGTGTGTCTGAGTGAAGGAGGTCAGGGTTAGAGAAGATTGCAATAAAACATGACTCATTTTACATGGGTGATCAGAGTCCTATTAAGTTGCAAAGGAGTTGATTTTTAAAAGAATGTCTTTTTTTCCTCAATCAATTTTTTTTTGTGTGCAGACACTAGGAAATAGAGGTCAGCTCTACTGTTCAGGGTGTTCAGAGATACCCCCAAAGCTGGAATAAAACCACTTGCACTCTTTTTTGCGGAAATTCTTTCGTTTATTCACTTGAGCATCTTAATGTTACCACAAATTTTGAGTTTAAGGCATTTTCTGTGCTTCCACTATGTGTTGGAGCAGAAAAAACTGTAAAGTCACAGATCTCCAGGACCGGGAAACAGCTCTTGCAAGGACCTTCTCTGAGCTCAGAAGGGAAAGGTGTGAGGCAGCTGAGTCGACCTGGTGACTGGTACGTGACTGGAGAGAGCAGGTGGCAGTACCTGGTATTTCTCTACCTATGGGTACCACTTGCTGTAGTGCAAACAGGAAGAAAGGTTTGCAGAAGGAAATGCATGAGAAATATAAGTCTTGCTGTGAAATGTTAGTGCTTAATCAGATTTAGGGACACAAATTGATCTAGGATTCCAAAAATGATGACAAAAATAAGAGCAGGACAGTGAGAGAAAGCAGTAGTTGCAGAATGTAAAGACCACTTTTATCTCTCACTTAGCAGTTATTCTCAGTAGCTCCATGAAATAAAGTTTTGGTATGAGCATATGTGTGTGTACATATGTGAAATAACATCCCTTGAGTTGTACAAAAATATTTTTTTGCAAATTCCCCTCTTCAACAAGAAATATTTGACGCATTTGCCATGGTTGTACTTCTGGCATGTAGTACACCCCGCAACAGCATTCTGACACACAGTGCTCAGGCTCCCTCTCCTCTTTGGATTTCCTGCATTATTCACCACCCTTACTTTAAAGGACATTGGTATTAATAAGTGATTTTTATTTATATATTTACTTTTTATTTAAAGAATTTTTGTTTGAAACTACTGTGGTACATAGTTATATTTATTCCCTTTATATACTTCCATAATTAACTTTAGTATTTGTAATAACAAAAAAATTAACAAGACAGAATTGCATTCTTAATGGATCATTGATAACTGTGTCAAGGCTTTAAAACCCCACAACACTGTCTGAAGTGCTAATTTAGGTTATGAGACTAAACATCATTAATTAAGCATTAAACAACAACTCAGGAAATGCTAGTGTGGAGGTTGCATCTTTGCTCACTTATTTGACTCTGCACAAGGTTTGATAGCTTGCCATGTCTATGGATATGAATTGGCACCTGTAGCACCACTAAAGAAATGTGGAGAGCCCGTAGTTGGGAATTGTCTTCTGCAAACTGTGTTTTGAACATATGTGATGTTGTGAAGAAGTGTTTGTTACAGAGATTTTTGTTGCTAAATTCTGATTATGGTTTGTTCTTGCCTATGATGCAAAAGGTTGTGATTTGTCCTGACATACATAAGGATCATTTTCACTGAAGCACTGCAGTAAAAACAAGGTGCTGAAAAGGTAATGCTGATGTGCCCAAGTCTCATGGGAATGCTGCAAAAGAAATGTCCTGTTTATTGGAAGTCACCTTTCTCTAAGTAAAATAAATAAAGGAGATGTGCTCAGTGTTATGATAGAGACTAGTCTATCTGCTTCTAAGGAGAAAGTCTTTCTCTCTCTTTAGTACAGAGGTAAGTCATCTTCAATTCCCCAACTCTTTCTTGGCCCCTTTCAAAAGCTCAACAAATTAACATAGTAAAGTATTTCTAGGAGTTTTTCAGATTGCTCTGGAATTTCTGCCCTGCAGACCATACTTTTTGTCATTACATCCATTTCTCATAGAAGGACCTTCATAAAAATAATTTTCCCATTCTTTTTGATGATAAAAACATGCATAGAACTCATCTTGGCACATAATAGTTCATGCCTTCTCCTACTCTCTTATTCTTCTCCTGGGGCTTATACTCTCAGAAGCACCTAGGGAATCATGCAATAAAATAGAAAGGCAGAAAAAGAGCACCAGCCCATCTGCTCTGATGGGGGTCTCCTAACCCCTTCCTGGGTGTTGTGTGCAAGAAAGACTCAAAGTATGCTGCTGTTCTCCAGGTGTTCTGCACTTGGTGCTGAAACACAGCCCTTTATCATGGCTTTTGGATTAACAAAGTGAGAGGTATTACAAGAAAAGATCCATAAAACATCCTCATGGAAAAAGTCTGGAGGAGCAGTAATTGTCTGTCTGCTTCCAAACCATTCCCCTTGATGTAGCAATCCAATTTAACAGTGACAGAAGTCCCAGCAGAACATGCAAGTCAGAGTGGTCGACAGTTTATGTGGACCTGCAATAGCCAAACCTAAATGTAATTCCCCTGTAAACATTAAAAAGTCTCCTTTGAATTGGAGATAAACTTTATGTTTTAGAAGTTAAAAAGTCTCACTTGCTCTTCTTGTCTAGCATTCATGGGGCTTCTTGCCTAAATAGGTTTTGCATTCTGGGATCTTCATTGTGTTTGCTTATAATTTTTAACTTGATCTAGTCCTGAAAACTCATTTCCAATTTCTTCTAAGGAACATTTCTTAAGAAATGAGTCTGTGGAAATAGCAGTCTCACAGTTCTCTCTTTTCACAGATGGTCTGTATACATTCCTTCACTTTCCAGTCTCCTTTACCAGAACCATTTTAAAACAGACAGAACCAAAGAAGTCATGTAAGTGCTGAGGAAAATTTCAAAATAATTTTAATTTCATCTGTCCTTTACACTGAATAATTACTTGCTTTTAAGAATTGTCACCTAAGTATTAATTAGAGTTACAATTCTTTCATTTCTTCATTTTCCATGTATAAACTGTTTCAAAATTTGGGAGTTTTTTCCTCTAAAAATATCCCAACATGTGGCCATGCTGATTAATCAACATTGTCAGTACAAAACCTATTTTCTTGCCCACACAAAAGAGAAACAGCAACTGACCACAGGAAAAAAAAAAAAAAAAAAAAAAAGGGAAAATTGCAATAATTGAGGAAAAAACACTGTAATAGAATTCTAATGGATGCTGAAGGGAGGAAGGGAGGTTACAGTGGCTGACATGCAAAACTATTTTAAGAAAAATGAGTGCAGTAATAAAAAGCAAACCAAAGAGTTACTCATAGACAGAAAACATGTATGTTTGGGATCAGATCTTCTGAGCACTTGCTGTGGTGTGTTTTTCAAGTGGGTCATTGTGTTCAGGGTCCTTTAGATCCAAGCCTTTTGCAGAGCTTGTAAGTACAAGGATGAAACTCAAATTCAATGTGAACAAAAAAACGAAATCCGAGAGAGAAACAAGAACAGGGAAAATCATATGAGGACTGGAAGGGAAGACAATGGAGCTGACTGCAGATCAAACCAAGAAAAGGAGTGAGAAATTACTAGGCTAAGAAGTTTTCAAAATACAAATTGACAAAAATCAAAATGTAAAAGCTGGTTATGTCTTTTAGGGCATCCTCAAGAATTAAAAAAAAACCCCAAGGAAATTATTGAGCAGGGAAACGAGTCCATCTATTGCTTTCATAAATATAGACCTGGAATGTTTCATGCCTGCCAGGTACACCAGTCAAGCGTGCCACTATGCTAAAATGAACTGTAGAGGGAAAAGAAATTAAAGGAAAAAAGAAAGAAAAAGCTGGACTGAAAAATAAATATCAAGTGGGGGAAAAAGTATTAAAGTGCAAAAAACCCAAAAATGAATGTAGTGTAACTTCCTTATGTATGGAAGCAATAATTGAACTGTAAAGAACACTTGTCTGAAGTTGTCAACATCAAAATACCTGTTTTTCCCATTACAGCACCTTTTCTTATTTGATGTTTTCCATGCTGTGCTTGCTGGTTGTTGCATGTGTTGTGTTTGCTGTTTGACCCCTTGCGCTGCTCTCCTCATTGTGTGCAGTTTTCTGTTTAACTCAGCATAATAAGCAGTTGTAGTTCCAATGGTCAAGAAAGGTGCTTAAAATACTGATGCCCTGGGGTACAACAATACTGAGTTTGACTACCCCTGGTTTTGCTGACACAATTTTGGAGAGGTATTATGTGATTGTGAGGATTGCTTACCACTCTACAATTGTTCAGTAATTTTTTTTTTACAGATTTGACAATATTCCACAGGCAGCAGGCACTGTAATCCTGTTCTCCCAGCATGAAGTTTTGCTCTGGGATGGAAAATCTGATTATTACACCTTTTCTACATGTGCTTAAAGGGAGTAAATCCTTCCCTACAGAGCATGCCTGACTTTGGTAGTCTACTGCCATGAAAGATATATCTTGTCTCAGCTGCTTGCAGCCAGGTTGACTTCTGACTCTCCTGGATGTCAGAAGGAAACACAGTTCAAAACTTTATTGCTGCTCCTGCCAGAACACAATATTTTCAAAGAACTCCTGTAACAAATCCATGGAGTACTTTGAATTCCTCTGCTTTATAATATAAAAAGCCATAAGGAAAAAAACCTACCTCCTCATTCTGCATCTTCCAAGGAGGACATTAAAATGACAGATTTAAAGGACATTTACAGCTCCATTGAGCCAGGAGGACTCTGCTGCATTTTTCCACATAGGAAGGAGGTGTTGGGTATGTGTGTGTTCTGGGACGATATGTGGCTGCTGCTGGCCTTTCCAGATGGCCTCTGATGTCATTGCTAAAAATCCTGAAATCTGCTGCATGAGGAAATTCTTTTCATGGCCCTGTGACATGATTTTAAATGGTCTTTTCATGAATTTAAGGGACCAAGGAGATGGGACAGTAAATGGAAGGTGACGGAAAGGAGCCAAGAGGATTCACATCCCCAAATGGGGCAAAATTGTGTGGCTAGCTTGTCTGTATAATTATTTTGAAAATCTCCATCTACTGACAGATTAATATGGGACCAGTTTCACAGGAGAAGTCCCCCCTCTTTTGAGAATAGCTGTATTTCTTCAGGAATATGAGACCGGGGCCACCGAAGATGGAAGACCTGGGCTGGGACCATGTGGTCCACACCTGGAGGGTGTCAGGAGTGCACACACTTCTGGTCCTCAAGGGGAGAAGAGGATGTCTCAGCAGGTCTGTACCTCTCTGTTCATCATCCTGCCAAGGCAAGCTGAGTATGGAAGCAGCAGATAGGGCTGGCAAAAGGCACCTGTTCCCAGGAACAGTCTGAGCAGCCCAGCTGGCAGAACAGGAACAGTCTGAGCAGCCCAGCTGGCAAAGCACAACAGATGGCAAAATGCTCCTGTGCTGCTGCTGCTGCACTGGCTGAATGGACTGGCTTTCTCCTGGGAGAGGGGGAAGGCGGGTGTCTGTCAGCCAGAACTAAGTCTCGTTTGCAGAGCACTGGGAGAAACCTTGGCAGATATTCTTGCTCTGTGGATGAACAGAAATCTCCATCTTGGGGGTCTCCAAATCCAAACCTGCCCCATGCAGCTGAACTCACTGCTTTGGGAGCAAGCAGTGATGCAGAAAGTATGCTGGGATGCAATAAATAAACACCCTGCCCTCTGCTCCTCTGCCTTTGCATCCTCTCAGGCAGTCAGGAGTCTTGGAGGAGAACCTCTGCAGCTTCTATCAGCCTGGTGGCTGCACCTTTACCCACCAGAGCACAGAAATGCCAGTGCTCTTGGACAGGGATCTGGATTACACATTTTAACAGCAGGAACTCGTTTTTGTTCCTTAAAGCCATCTCAAAATGAAAATCATTTAAAGTTCAGATACAAGGGACTTTTGTTTTCCCATGAAATGTACCTGCCCAGTATCTGATGAGGACAACATACGGAGCACAGCTAATGAGGCCAGACAGCATGAAATTGCATTCTGAATTGAGCTTTGAGTTTTGTGGGATCCTTGTACCATTTTCAATAGGATTTTTTTTCTTTGTATATTTGGAAGAACAACAGAGGTGCTGAACTGTGCCAAGAAATTTTTGCTTGCAAATATTCTTAATTGAAAAATAATTCTTATTTTTACTGTTGTCGTTGCAAATGTCCTGTATATCTTCAATTACATCTAGATCTTGCTCACAGCTGTGCAGAAATTGATAGGATCATTGCACAAACTGAAACCTATTGTATCCACCAGAAGAATGCATCTTACAAAAATTCATTTTTCTCATGAGAATCTAACAGGTGCAGGAAAGCATTAAAGAATATGCCACAGACATGCAGCTCTAGACATGATATGTGAGTCTTTACTGAGAGTATGGGAGTTCAATTTATAAAATCCCAGAGTTATCAGCAAAGCTGTTGAACAAGTAAAACTTTCAAAAATTTTTACTGAAGAAAGGAATAAGAAAAGTGCTCATAACAGTGCAAAACACACAAACCTCTTCTACAACAGAACTTAAGGAATGCAAATAAATGGTAGCACATGAAATGGTCTTTAAAAATAGAGATTCAATGCAGTGTATAAGCATCTGGGAATGAGGCAGGGAGAAGGGGACAGAAGATATTATTGCAGTGTTATGTATCAACAGTTGCAAGGGGAGTGTGGTCAATGAAAAGAATTGAGTGGCAGTATTAGAAGAAGGGTTTATCCACTATGTGATGATGCTGACTCAAAAGATCACGGCCTGTTCCTGTTCCTGCAAAATTCTTCACTGTAGTCAATCACAATGCTCTTCTCAAGTGTTGTGTAAATATTTGCTTTCTGAAAGTTCCTGGGATGAAGATATTCCACTGGCCATCACAGTAGCCTCCAACCTATTGGGAAGTTCACAAACTTTATTTTTGCACTGGGCAGTGAAAATCAGGACTTGAGCTCCAGGCTGAAGACATGGAATCTCTAATCCCCTAAGATGAGAAGTGAAGAATACAAGTTTCTTCAACTGTTCAAAGAAGAAAAGAATTATCTCATCCTAAATAGGTCATGGACAGCTCCAGAGTTGATGGTAACCACCCATGTGGAGGTAACTGTATTATATGAGTTAAGTGCAATCCATGCCAAGTTTCTACTGTTCATGATGATGACGATTAAATGAAGAACAATAGAGAGATAGTTCCAAACCAAAACCATACTCTTTCACTGATGCCTGTTCCTCAAATGAATAAAGCTTGAGAATGGTGACCTCATTAGGCCTACTTATTAGCAGGGTTGATTGAATAAATTGGGGAATAGATGCACACCTCTGAACAGCCAGTGAAGTGTCACATATATGCCTGTATTCCCATACCTCCATATTTTTATCCTCCTGATACATTTTTATGGGTGCTTCACATGACAGGCTGGGGGCAGCATCCTCTGAGAGGGAAATGGAGTGCAGAGGGGCACAAACTGAGAGAAGATCTTGGTGATGCTTTCTGCTGTGTGGTTTTTCATGATTGTGACTCTGTTTTCATTGTGATTCTGTAACTTCAGAGTCACAGACTTCCTCCTGCTGAGGATTCCTCACCAAGCAGTTTCAGACAGGAGCTGGGACAGGAACTCCTCTGAATTTAGAGGAGCCTCAAAGCATCAACAGCAAACCTGCAGATTTAATGAGAGACAAGGAGCCAGCTGACTGCAGGGCACTTTGCCAACAACTTCCAGGACTCAGAAAATCCATCTGACATACCTGCAAGTACACTGTAATCCTGTTGCCTCACAAGCAAATCTGTTTTGTACGTTCTGAATGAAAAAATGCTTCACTCCCCATGCCTTTGCTTTCCTCTTGAAACTACATAATATGATCATGCATGAGCAAAGATTCAATAATTGCTTGACCAAGGAATAAGACACATTTAAATCAAATGTTTAATGAATTACTCATAAAATCTTACCATACCCCTCTGATAATATCTTTAAGTATGGTCTCAGACTGTGAGATACTCGGTACCTCTTAATCAGGGTAGAAAATTACTGCTGTACACTATAAACCACACATTAAAGGTACTGAAATTGCACCCACACCTAGATTTTGATGGAGTTTCTTTGACCACATGTGAAGTGACCACAAGAACTGACTTTGACCATAAGAACTGACCTCTCCTGCTTCACTGAGCTGTCTCTGACACTCGAATACACTGCTGGAAGATACTGTGATGTCTGCTGCTGTGGATGGCTGTAAACGAGGGGGAAGGCAGCATTTTTTGCATGAAATTCCTGTCTGTGGTGAAATCAGATGCATTTGTTGATAAGGTTCTGGTGAGGAATTGAGAATCTGTTCCAAATTAGAAAAACTTCACTCCCCAGAAAGTCCCATGGGAGCAGAGAGGAAGGATTGCATATGGCATCAGTGTGTCCATCCTGGAGTAGATAATGAATGAGAAACCGGCACAGTTGTATACACAGAAAGAAAAACACTTAAGTCTGTGATGAAAGGCCAGATGAAAAAGGAAAGTGTTATAATTCAACAGAGTATAAAAGACAGCAGTGGGCCATCCTTTCTTCTAAGGAGACAGGTTACTATATCACTTTCCTAAAATCACAGCAGGAATGATGGATTAGTTGGAGGGGAAAATTGGTGCCTGAGGCACTTCTGACTTCAGTGTTTCAAGTTGTCCATAATCCTTCGTAGCCTTCACACAAACATGAAACCCTGTAACAAGCACAGGGAATTACTGAGGACAAGAAGTGGTCTCCAGAGTTATTTCCTGAAACCCAATCTTGAAAGAAAGTACCAAGTTTCAGGTGCATGCCAGACCCTTTGTATTCCTTGCACCTTCAAAAAGTGGATGCCTCTGGGCTGACCCAAGCCCAGATAAAGAGGTGGTCTTTGTTTTAAACTGCAAGTGAGCCTGGTGAAATTCATCTCTGATGAAGGTTTGCTTCATTCTGGATATATAAAAAATGTTTCATATTTGTTTCACATTCTTCTTGGTTGAACAAAGCTTGAAGGAATCCTGAATTAACACCTTCTAACCTGCACATGTAGAAGAGGGGAGGCAGAACTGGAGACAAGAAGTCTGACTATTTACCACGACATGGGAGGACAGGCTGCAACCCATGACTGAAATCCACACTACTTTTGCTGCATACAGCAGGGAAAGAGTCAGCCAGCAGAGACAGAAGCAAGGTGATGGAAGGGTGCTCTAATGTTTTGCAAGAAACAGTTTTCAGTGCACTGTGTCTGTCTTGTTCTGCTCCACAGCACCTCAGCTTGTGAAAGGAAAGCAAGACTCCTCCATTTGCACCATTGTCAAGAAAACAGAGGAGTAGGACTTGACCATATATAAGTGGGAGATACTCACGGGGGTCAGCAGCCAGCTTAGAAAGGTAAGTTGCCTCCTCCAGGCCAGCAAAACAATATCTTACACTAAATATGGTTATTTAAATGTCATGATTGTCAGTGATATCATTACTCATGTGAAAAGAAGATGGAGAGTTGCAGAACTGCACAGTTTACTGAGCCATTAATTGGTGGCTTTTGGGAGGTACTGCATCTTATGTTTCTACCCCTCGTCAAAAAGGAGCCAAGGTCAAGAGCCCCTGGGCATATCCAGTGAAAGCTGAGCTGATGGGATCCCAGAGAGCACACGTCATACTCTAAATCTCTATAAAATCTGCTGTGAGCTGCTCTTGTTTAGGTGCATGCTTAGGATTTATTTCAATAGGTGGAGCTTGGAAGGACAGCACATCCCTTTCTCATCTGGTTCCTGGACACCACTGGGAACAGCCTAAGTTTCGTGGCAGCAAATGTTGGCTGTAATCTGGCTCCGAGTTACCAAGGCTGAACCTGCCTGAGAGTGGCACTCGTTGTGCTTCCAGCTTCATGGGCTGGGTGGATTAAAGCATCATAAGAAACTGCAAGCTGGCCTGTCTCAGGCCAAGGAAGAAATTAGCAATGAGCCATGGAAGGATATGCTTTCTGGGGCATGTAATTTAAGACCACATGGCAAGATATTGTGCAAACTATTGCAATGACTCCTGGAATATATCCCTAAATTTGGCTCTTTATATGCTTTACAAAACAAAATTTTTAAGGTTTTAAGTAATAAAACATTTGTCTTCAAATAAATAGCTGCAAGAAGAAGGATCAAAAGGAACTATTAAAACAGGAGATAAAGGAGAACGTCTTTTCTTTGCAATTTTCAACATCTTCAAATTTAAATAGAATGGGTAATGTTTCCTTCTTAGGGCTTCTTACAGACCCTTTCTTCCTCTTCTTTTTAATCTTGAATACCAGTGCTCTTTCAGCAGCAGTAAAGGGGGCTGGCAACAATTCTCAGTTCATTTTTTTATTATAAAAATTAAATTGGGTATGATGAGCTTTTGTAAAGGAAAGCGAGAACTGAAAATATCCAGAGAGTCAAAAAGTGCCGCCAGAAAGGCATTTGGGAAGGGCTGAGGTTGTTTAAATTTACATTCTTCCCACTCTGGGCCAGCTGTGTTTCTCTTCTTCTCTCACACCCATCTTGTAAGCATATGGGGTATGTTGAAGTGTTAATGTAACAGAAAATAAGCCAAGCTAGATTTCTAAAACAGCTCCTAATTTAGAGTAGCTTACCTTAAGACAGCCTGGCTAGTCTCAGTAACTGCTGACCAGTCAGTCTAGGTGAGGAAAAAATAATTTGGCTTTTTTCACTTACTGTGGATTTTGGTGGTGATTTCTGAAGGTAGAGCTGAAAAAAATGGATAGTGAGCCTCTGCACCTGTGGCTTGCATTTCAGACTTAAATACCTGACAATGGAAATTGCATGGAAGATGCGCTGGGGGAAAAGAAAGTTAAAAAAATCAGGACCAAAGGAGGTTACTGTTTCACTGAGATTTACTTTGTGCACGAGCCCACCGGTGAGTGTTTTAGCCTCTTTGTCCCATTCCTCTAATGGGCATGGACGGAGATAATGAAGATTTGCTGAGATAAATACTTCTTCTCCCTAAGGACTTGTAAAGCAGCACATGGTGATGGTGATGGTGATGTTCTCACCGTGTAGGGTGGGTTAAAAGGGTTGTGTGCCTGGATTGGTACAATTTATGATAGATATTTGGGATGGTGATAAGCAGAAACATGTCAATGACACCAAAATGGCTTATTATTAATTATCAGCAGCGACCCATGACTATTTCCTGATCCAAGAAGGAAAATTCTCCCCTCTGCTATTCCAAGCGTATTTGCTGCCAGTAACATTGAGGGTTGTACCTAAGGCATTCTGACTGGTATATCTGCCAGAGGAAAGCAGAGCAAGCTTTGTGCAAGATCCTTCATTTTGGCTTTAATTAGGCACAGGGTACAGATTTTCTGCTCATTCCACTGTAAATCAGAACTCTATTATCAGGAAAAACAAACAAACAAGCAAAAACCTCCATGGAAAGAAGTTAAAATTTTTTCATATTTGTTGTTAATCCTACCAAAAAATACACTTGGAAGCCAGACTCTAAGTCCTTCACAGAACCAACCACTCCACACCAGCCAGAAGGGTACTGTGCTCTCACGATGTCACTTACAAAGTAAAGCAGCGTCTCTATTTGTGCACTAATTGCAGCAAATTGAAAGAAAACACCTCAAAGGGTGAATATCAGTAGCCTCAAAGAGACTGAAACCACTTGTCTGGATGTTCTGCTTGCCTAATTTGTTTTAGGCTGTGGCTTCTGGACAGTGGAAATAGGCCCCTGAGATGTCCCCGAGTCTATGCTTGGAGGAGAGATTTTCAGTGCAGTTTGATGCTGTGAGATCTTCATAATTCTCCATGTACCTTTCAAAAGATTAACAGATTTCAATTTGGCCAATTTGCAGAGGACTGCAAATTCAGTTTTCTGCATTATCTGATTGTCTTGAACAGGGCTTCCCAGGAACCTTTAAATTGCCTAAATGTTTTCATCTGACTCAGGAGGATGGTTTGAAAGGGAAACACCCAAGTGTAATATGTTAAGGCCTCAGGTGTGGTACTTGAGACATACAGCCTTCAGATAAGGGGAATTAGCTTCTCAGTGTGTTATTCCCCAGAGCATGAGGAAGTACAAGGTGCCAGTGTCCTTACACCAAAAAATAAAACTTTTTTTGCCTTCAGATAAGAAACTTAGATGCCCAGCTGAAAGGTGCATACGTTGTGCAACTTGAGGGATTTCACTAGTAAATGAGTACATGCTTTGTTCCAGGATATGTCATTAAAGATTTAAACAGAAAATACAAATATTCCAAGTAAATTGTGCAGCCAGGATGCGTGCAATTTGCATGGACTTTTCTGAAGAAACAGATTGAGAGAAAAAAGTAATTGGTGAATGTTTCCAGTCAGTGTGGAAGTAAAAGTTCTGAAGAATCATCTCCAGAGCCAACTTTGGAGATATTTGGACACAGAATTTTTCTGAAGTGATTTCTTGATTTTGACATTAAAATTATTCTGTAATAGGAATAAGGACTCTGGAAGATCTCTCTCTCTCTCTAATTGCAGGCAAATCTGCTTAAGGCTTGAAAGGCTGCTCTGGTCTTCTGGCCTGGAAGAGCAAGTGAAATGCTGGTACATGGACCACCACTACACTCAAAATTTACATCAGTGTAACCAACTCAGGAAGCAATTGAAAAGGTTGAAAAGTAACTTCTATTTGTTTGATTTTCCTGGATTCGTCACTGATTACACTACCTCTATGCAAGGACTCCTTATATTTAGCTATAAAAAAATTAGCTCTGAGTTTCTAAACTGATCTGTTGACTCTGCGGGACTTTGTGTGCAGAGATGGGTATAAAGAGAGAAGACGGAAGAAGAAAGCATGTAGGATGCAGGGTCTTTTAAATGTAAAATAGAAAATGAGTGAGACTTTTTAAATTTTCAGCGTTATGCACTGTGCAGACAGGAAACCGTGCATTTTATTTATATGATTATATTAATTTTGGTTGAGAAGTTAATAGTATCATTCCCTTTGTGGGACCTGTCATCCATTGAAACTAAATCATCCCCTGTGGTGTAATACGAAAAGGGGACTGTGGACTCAGGAGAGCCATTTTCCTGTCATTAGCAAATTTCATCCTTATGCCTGGATACCAAGTACACTGTCCACAGCACAGCGACGTCTTTTTCCTAGCTGCAGAGAATATTCTTGCCTTTGAAGAGCACATAATTTAACAATTACAAATCCTGTTTCTTCTCCTTGGACAGTGTTGTCTGTGAATGTTTTCACGGATATAGCCTCCCTCCTTGTAATCCACTGCACCATAAAAACCTGAAAAGATGACAGGTGGGACTACCTACTTCCAGACCAAACCCTTGAGCTCACCCCACTAAAAGTCATCCCATTGTCATGCCAGTCCCTCAGTCATACCTGGATCTGGAAACTTTTGCATAAAGAAGTGTGGATACAACTCATTTCTCTCGGCTGGGGTGCTCTGCCCTGTGCACTGCCCGTGCTCAGCCTGGGTTCATGGTGAATTGTGGAATGCAGGTTCACTTCCACTTATGCCCAAGGGCAAATGGAAATGAGTATGGAGCACCCTTCCCCCCAAAACCCCGGAGTGTCACCAGATGACAGCACCTCAGTGGGACTGGCAGGTGTCAGGGTACCTGCAGCACACTGGCTGTGCAGTTTCAGCCTCGAGCAGTGACAAGAGAAAAGTGGAAGAGTGGAACAGAAGAATGGAAGAGGCTACATAGGTGTTCTTAGTAGACAAGGAATAACCATCTGAGGGGAGGTGGGAAAAACACAGGAGCAGCAGTGTCCTGGTCAATAGGGAACATGGGGATCGAAGCCATGATATGGAAAACACCGTGTCAGAGGCAAGATCTGGTAATCCCAGCACTAGGGAATGACAACACACAGTAAGGAAACTCTTTGGGTATAAGTAAACTCTGAGAAAGGAAAGTGAGAAAGAGTGTATGTGTGTGTGTGTGTGTGTGCGCGCTGTGCATATGCCCAAACTGGAAGTAAAAAATTCTGGAAATAATAGGAAATTAATTTCCAAAGACATGGACTGAGGCACCCGCTGCTGCCTACTATGTAGATGGGACTGGGCATCTGGAAGCCAGGTGATGTGCCACTACTCCAGTTTGTTCTGACCTCCTCTGTGTCTCAGATGCCCGTCTGCAATGTGAGGGTATTTACTGAAAGGTACCAGGTACTAACGTGAGAACTGCATGGTAAGAAGCTCCCAAAGTTTGTTCCTCTGTAAACTCTCCCTCCTATTTCTCTTTCCAGATGGCTGGGCTGGTGTCACCAACTAAAAACAAAGAGAGAATTAGACAAATGAAAGAGAGGAAAAGAAAGATATACAGAGCAGCAATTAGAGAAGAGACAGCTAAAATAGGTTCATGATGGCAAGGATTCCTTCATGTTTGAGAAATGTGTCTAAGGTGAAACTTTTCTACTGTAAAGGCAATTTTATGTTAATAAATGGCTCCTCAGATTCTTTCCTCCTGAAGGTAATGTGATGAAACAAGTAGATCTAACATAGTCTGAGAGCAGCTGAGCAATTACAGATGGGTCTGCTGTGAGCGGAGGAAGCAACAGAAGGTCAGCCTGTTTATGAACCTTGTGTGTTGCTGGTTCACACAAACTTAAATGCTTGAACAGTTATCTGTGCCTTTGGAAATCTCCCACAAATTCTCTCCAGAGACATGTTTGTGAGAAGTTTGCACCAGCTTAGAATAAACTATTTTAAAACAATAATGAATCAAAATTATCATAAACCTTTGTGTGATTATTTTGAAGCTCATCAAAACTGATAGCCATAAAGAATTTAATCCAAGGGCTCCATACATAAAGGCGTATGGTTTGTCACTAATTCAGCTGAACATGTGGACATTCTTAACATGCTTTAGAAATGAGCTACACTGATTTACCACCATAAGTTAAATTGATTATAAAAATATTAAAATTGCAGAGCCTGGAACCAAAAGCTAAGAAATTCCTCAATTAAGGTGCTGCAGTCTTTTATTGTGAGATCACATAATCTTCTTTCCACAGATACCCCCCAATCAGAGGATGGTGTTCAGTTACTGACAAGTTTTTCAGTGTCTTGTTTTAATCCTCCTCATTGTTCAGAGTGTGGTCCCTGCCCCGTGTTACCAATCACACCTCAGCCCTGGGTCCAAAGGCAAAGCTGTCAGTCCACTGATGCCAGAATGATTTTTTGTTTTTTCTTTTATACCCCTCTTACATACTCTTTTATATATTTTTTTGTATTCTTAGTGCTTTTAACCTACATACTTGTAACTTTTCAAGTCTGATAACTTAGCTGAGATCCACTGTACCAATAAACCAGAAGACCAAACGGTCTGGAAGCCCCAGACACCAAGGCCCTCTCCAGAACACATTTTTGTAAACTAAAATAAGCCCATTGAAAAAGGAAGATTCTTCAGAAAGAGGAGTTCACTCGAGCCTCTCATTGGGGGATCTTTGATAAAAATTTTACAAAGCCTGTAATTGTGTGTATTTTGGTGTGAAAGGAGTGCATGCATTTTCGAAGCATTCCACCTGGTCAAAGTGCTGTACCCCAAGATCCTGAAATAAATACTGAATTAAAAACCCCTTTTCCCCATAAACCGTGTTTTAATTTTAATTTTAAGAGCAGGAAAAAGCATCACACAAATAGGCTTTTTGTTGTACACGCTTCCTGAACATGCAAGGTAGAAGTTTGGCAGCCTGATGTTAAATAAATAGACAAATAACTAAATAAATAAATAAGTGACTACTTTCATGGCACACCCTCATCTTCAGAGGAGAGCCCCCACTCACTCAGCACTCAGCTCTGCACAGTGGACTTGGCCTCTCATCCTTGGCACACAGAGGAGGAGCAATGCACACCTACTGACCACCACCCAAAAACCCCAGGTGGAGTGATTTGACAGGCACTGCTCTGGAGCTCTGACGCAAAAGCGAGGCTAGGCTCACTCACAATGGCTTTCAGTTGTCTAAGCCACAGCAGGATCCTCTCTCCCTGTCTCATCCTTTCTTTTTACACTGAGAGTCATACTTACTTCAAAGGTTCTGTCTTCTTCAGCAGTTGTGAAAAGTCTTGTAGAAAACAGCTTTTTTTCACAGTTCAACCCCCTTTCATGGCAAAGGCACTGTCTATTTGCATACTGCATGAGATGAGGATACTGGAGATAAATGGTTGTGTTCAGAATTAATTTTTGTAGTGTATGTGTGCAAGAGGACTGAACTTAAATTTTATTAGTATCTTAATTTTGGTCCCTTTTAAATTGTGTTTGTTTTTACAACCTTAATGATCTTCTAATGCAGTTTTTGAGGAATTTCCTCAGGTTTTAATGACCAAACTTTAAAAAATACTTGGAATTTCTTTATAGGAGGTAATAATTACTCTCACATGGACTATCAGAATGAATGTTTCCTTTGCTCATGGCTCTCAGAAATTTAAAAGATCACGGGGCCAAAAACGCAGCTTCATTCTGGTTTTTGTTTTTCATGTGGCATATTAATAATTCAATTCAAACCAAAACAAGATGTAAATCTATGTAGAAAAATCAAAATTCCTCCTTTTCAAAGGGTTTGAATGAAGCATTTAGATTTTTCAGGATTTTCATATAACTGAAAATAGTTGAGTAATATCAACACCTGCTGGAATCAGTGGCAGTAGTTTTATCTCAGCAGGGCACACATCTCCATAGCCCTCCCTGCCTATTGCCTCTTGAGGGAGCAGCACAAAAATGACCAACGAAGTGGTCATTTTTATATGTGAGCTGGGGGACAAGGAGGCAAACAGGAGGTCTGCACCAATTTGCTAACAGCAGATGACCCAGGAATCCTGACTGGACTTCAGCTGAGAAAGCTGGCAGTGTGTCCCTTCCCAGGTGCTCAGGGTGCCCCTGCCCTGCCCTGGAGTGCCATGGTCACCACCTCCCCCCTCGAGGGCAGTGCTGCAGGGGTGTCCCTCCAGCCCCGCAGAAGCACCCGGGAGGTTGGCAGGGCCCAGGACTCTGCGAGCAGCAACGCCTGTGTCTCTACAGGGAAGACCATTTTCCTGCCATCAAATGATTGCAAGCACTTATTTTCTTTTCCCCTTCCAGGTTTTCTGTGACACTCCAGCCTGGCATTGTTCTGTTCTCATCCTCCCCTACTTTCAACTCCTCCTCTGCACCTCCTCGTCTCAGTTTCCAGTCACCAGCTACGTCATTCAGCCCCAGCCTCCCCTGCTGTCTCTACTATCCTCTCTCAGCCTCTCCCAATCCCCCAGGCCTCTATCTACCCCTCCATCTGAGGTCCCACCAGCTCTGATTTTAATTTTTAAGCATCAAATTCTTGGTGGAAATCCTGTCATAAATTCACACCAAAGATAAAACCATATTTTTCTGCCTAGTCTGTTTCCTGGGACAAATGAACCTGAATAGCACCCTCAGGGGGACAGAAATCTGTTCCAACAACTCCAGCAGTGACCCAGGCTAAGCACAGCTCATTAAAAGAGAGAGAAGAAAGGTGTCAGAGGAAGATCAGAGCAACATTTAATGTAGGTGTTCTTTCTGACTCTGGTTGCAATATTCCCATGTAACATTAGTTTCCCAAGGCAAGTAAAGTGGAAAGTAAGGTAATGTAGTAGATTATTGTCTCAGTTTATGCTGCCCTATCCTTAGGGACAAAGGTTCTATCTGGAGACACATGGTCAGGCCCAGCAGTTATCACTAGTCTGTTGACTATCAAATAAAGATGAGCATAAAAGGGCTTCTTCCGTCTCCGTGTGGAAAGTCAGAGGTTGCTCTCTGTGAAGCCTGACCAGACACACACAGTATTGTGGCTGCCCTCGAGTTCCACTAAATTGTTTCCCTCCATATTTCTTGTGCACTCCTGTATCTTTCTGTGGATTTTCAAAACCCGTTGATGGTGCTGAAATTAAGTGCACTTTCCAGCAAGAGAGGAAAGAAAGGCTTTGATTCCACTCTTCCCCTCCAGTTTGCCACCTGCAATGTTAGAAAAAGAAAAGCCTCTGAGAGCTGCCCGTTTTGAGCTGTGCTCGTATATCTCCATGTGTGTGCGCACACGCAGCTGCGGATGAATGTGATTGCGCATGCAAGAGTATGTGTGATAACATCATCCAGATGCCACACCACCCTCTTGGATTATGTCAGTCTCACCCAATGAAGCACACTGAGCAAATGCTAATAGTTAAGAGCTAATAAACACTACACTAGAAGGTCAGTGCTGAATCGTTTGGATTGTGCACATGGTTTCTCGGATGCTTTCCCCCAGTAGTTCCCTGTAGCCAAAGAGAGGCTGTGTAGCTGCAGATCTCCCTGTAAGGGGGATTTTTAAAGCCCCACACCTTACAGAGTCAACTGAATACGTTCAGAAAGAAACAGCCCTGATACAGTTGGACAGCATTATGGCCAGAAAGAAGATTTCACAGGTTTCAAAAGGATGCTCTCAGTGAGAGTTTCCATATTTTTGATATGGTTAGTTCAAAGCAAAAAATGTCATATTTTTTAAAATCTCATATTTACAGAGGTCAGAAATAGAAGAGCACACGATTCTGTCTCCATTTTATTTCTCTGTACCTTGTTGCCTTTGCTTTCTTACCAGTCCTTTGTACATGCCATAGAATCACAGTAGACTTCAGGCTGTGCTCCTGTCTTGACAGCGCAATCTATATGTAAATCAAGTGAAAATGTCTTGGTTACTTGCATGATGAAGACTCTGTTTCACTGTCTGCTATTCTTTTGGTGACCTGTAGCTGTTAATAAACTGGAACCTTTGTTGATCGAATCACTGCCCACTTCCTTCCTTCAGCTGACCCTTCTGTGAACTGCCAGGAGTTCCTGTTCAGACGGTAGATGTAGTTAGAAGGTGGCCACACGGCGCTGGAGACAGCCGTGGGAATAATGAAGACATTGAGAGAGTTCAAAAGAAACGTGTTAGATCAGTAAAATCATTTTGCGTCAATCTCCAGCTATTCCTATATCCCCAGACCTAAACTCCTGCTTTAGGATTCTTAAACCTTCTAGCCTTTTTTAGTTTGGATGGATGTCAAGAGAAATAAAACACTTCTCTCCCAGCATAGAAGCAGATACTGTTAAAGTTCTAGCACCAATATTGGACCAAGATTTAAGTACTTTCAAATGTGGTCAGTGTTTAGAACTGAGCTTCAACTACTCGTAAGTTAAAGGCAGATTCCTGACCACAAAGGAAGTTTGAGACCC
This sequence comes from Vireo altiloquus, assembly GCA_013396875.1. Taxonomy (NCBI): domain Eukaryota; kingdom Metazoa; phylum Chordata; class Aves; order Passeriformes; family Vireonidae; genus Vireo; species Vireo altiloquus. The sequence goes on from VZRF01009324.1 coordinate 217,298, forward strand.
GTGTTTGGAACCAGCTCTTCTGTCTTTCCTGATGGTCCTGTAGAAGAAGTGCTCTCCCTCTTGCCCATCCTGTTCTGCACTGATGTGGAGATGGGTTTGGGAGCAAGCATGTTATAAAATCATAGAATCATAGAATATTTTGGGTTGGAAGGGACTATAAAGATCATCAAGTTCTAACTGCCCTGCCATGGGCAGGGCCACATTGCACAAGACCAGGCTGCCCAGAGCTCCATCCAGCCTGGCCTTGAACGCCTCCAGGGTTTGGACATCCACAACTTCTCTGGGCAATCTGTTCTACCACCCACACAGTAAAGGATTTTTTCCAATATCTAGTCTAAACTTAATCACTTTTAGATTGAATTCATTCCCCTTGGTCCTGTCACTAAATGCTCTTGTAAAAAGTCTCTCTCCATCTTTCTTGTATGTTCCCTTCAGGTGCTAGAAGGCCATAATTAAGTCAGCTCAAAGCCTTTTCTTTCCCAGGCTGAAAAAACCCAATTCTCTCAGCCTTTCCTCGTAGGAGAGGTGCTCCATTCCTCCGATCATCTTGGTGGCCTCCTCTGGACTCACTCCAGCAGGTCCGTGTTCTTTCTGTGCTGGGGGCCTCAGAGCTGGGTGCAGCATTCCAGGCTGGGTCTCAGAGAGCAGAGCAGAGGGGCAGAATCACCTCCCTCACCCTCCTGGCTCCTTTGGATGCAGCCCAGGGTGGAGTTGGAGATGACTACTCAGGACCAAGGGGGATGGGAGCACAGACTCAAATTGAGAGAATCAGAGATTCTTAGAGGAGGAATGGTCTCTCAGGAAGATTGGTATGAGTTCAGACCAGGAACTGGGAACTCTAAAGAGAAGAATGAACAGCTAATGATGGATATTTCTCTGAAGTTTCATGGTGAAGTTTTAGCAGGCAGGGTCCACCTTGGCCAGTGATCCAAAAGTTAAAATTCTTTCTAACTCTTTCCAAGGGTGTTCCATTTTACCAAGAAATATGTCCCACCAGACAGCTTTCAGCCTTTATTTATGAAGCTTAGATGGCCAGCAGGAATCTGGCAATAGACATTATCAAACTATTCCTAGAGGTGGGAAAGCACAGTTCAGAATTAATGCCGACACGTCAGCAGCCATAAATAACAAAAGAGTGTGCAAACATGAGTTTTTAACCTACAGAAGTGCCTCACCCCTCAAAACCAGTAAAGGGTCTCGGACTAGAAAATGCAACATGCATTGCTTGGGGGTGAATATCCCCACTTGCCCTGAACCCTGAAGAACAGAGAGCTCTCTCTGGCGATGGGGGGGTCTGTCCACACCTTGAGCAGTCATTTCACCCACTAGCAATGTGGTCAAGCTCAAGGGCTCTGTTCTCAGGTTAGTAATTTCATAGATTGTAAAGCCAGAAAGGACTTTAATGATCATCTGGTCTGGCCTGGCCTCTCACATAACACATGCCAAATAATGTCACCAAGTAAATCCTGCCTTAACTTCAACTACTTGTAACTGAACAAAAACCATATCTTATTTTAAAAAATTAACCAACCAACCAAAAAAACGTGGTTTATTCTTGGTTTTTAAGACTCAACTGATAGAGAATTTACCATATCCTATGGTATTTTCTTGTCAAGATTAACTATTTGCAGGGCTTTAAAGAGGCATGGCATTTCTTACTTGATTTTTTCAGTCTTGATCTTCCCCTTGTTAACTAGATTCAACAACATCGTCATGCTAGAAATATTATCAACTCCCCTCTGAATAATTTTTTTACTTTACACCAGATTTATAAACATGCTCTCACTTTAAAGCACTGGCATCTTAATCTGTCTTTTAGGGACACTTAACCCTGTCTGTGTTCCTCCCATCCCAACATGTTCCCATCCCACTCCTGCAGCACAACCATGTCACTGTGGAGGGCCAAATTTGGTAGCTTCCAGTGCTGGACAGTGGCAGGAGGTAGAGTTATTTGTTCTTCAGATTTTGTTTGTGATGACAGTGGCCCCATTCTTTGTTTTGTCTATGAGATGGGGCAGATGCAGCCTGACCACTTATTGAACCATGCTGTCAGCAAATTACTGTCTGGATGACTCAGTATTGGCAGAAGTGTCTTGAAAGTAACCCAGAGAATGGACAGACAGAACTGTTGCTGTGGATGTTGACATCTATCTTTGAGCCCCAAAAGAGGGAGAAGCTGAGATATTGTGTGGGACAAAATGTTCTGCCACATTTTTCCCTTTTGAATGAATAAAAATGCGTCATTTTCTTTTGGCTTAACAGTGACCTGCACTTGCAGGCTGCCATGGAGCTGCACCTGCTCACTGCTGTCTTCTGCAGCCCACGGCCCAGGACTAGCAGACTTGGACTTTCCTCAGATTGGGGTGTCAGCACTGCAGAGTAGACCTGAGGCTGCAGAGGCACCTGTTGATCAGGCATCCTGTTTTTGGGGACCGTGACACCAGCTCTGTAGGTTGCTTGATATATCCTCCCTTTGATCTGTCTGATCCCCATTAAAAGAGCTGAAAAGCCCATCGGTGACTCACTTTATGAAGTCCATCATGATCCTGCTGGACATGGGAGTTTCTCCTTGTCATACTGGGGTACCACAGGCAATACAGCTCACACAGGCCACAGGGGTAATTTGGCTCATGGTAAATACTGGTGATCTAGGCACCACAATCTCTGATTGTCTGGGGGTCACAAAAGAGCTTAACCACCAGGTCCTGGATTTATCAAACAAAAATAAAGGATTTTCTCCAAGATGGAATTTTCTGGTGAAAAATATTTGGTTGCCAGAGATGATTCTCTGTTTTACCATAAGAAAGAATCACCTCAGCAGAAAGGTCACAGCCATCCATAGATGTACCACAGGTGGTGGGGAGCAACATGTTGGGAATGGCCAGACAGCCATTATTTTTTCCCAGACAAATGCCAAGCCAGGCCACTCAGTTTGGCACTACAATGACATCCTGTTTCAAACAGACACTCTTTGCTACCTCAGCAGTTGCTGAGTACTGTCACACAGACAATTCACCATTTCTTTCCAGTTTAATCTTCACCACAGGGAAGTGGCTTAGCATCCTAAATGCTATAACACATTTCTGTGTGATTCACAAATGCTCTCCTTCCCCCTGTGGTAGTATGTGCTTCTAGTCAACTGCAACCAGGAGCCTGAAATAGGAAAAAAAAAAAGGGAAAAGGCAAGTCTGTTAATCCACCATGACACATACACCTTGATTTTATTTTATTGGAGGGATTTTATAAGGGCTATTATCTCCTGGTTTACATAATCCAACACTTCCCTTAGGGCAATCAAAATTGAGATTCATATGACTTGGAGTTTACAATCCAATGCAGCTGGCAAAACTGGGATTCAGATTCATGACCGCAAAGGCAATCCTACTGCACACACACTCAGGAAGACAAAAAAAGACAGAGAGAGAGAGAGTGAGCGAATAAGAAAAGCCCCCCTGAAGTGATCTATTATATTGTCTGAGCAGGAGTGTTCGGGAAGTGGTATCATTAAATGAGTCGAAACTTCAGCTAATTTGATTCAAAGGTTGCATGACCTCTGCTAAGTGAGGGACTCCCTTTCCTTGCTGCCTTTGTCTGTTCTTAATAATTTAGCCAGCAACAAGGTAAGATCCAAGATTGACTTTTTCTGCTACAAACATGACTTCAGTCCAAGTATTTTAGCACCTGAACTCAAGTGAGGATAATAAATGTCAAAGAAATATTTATAGCTTGGTATATGGAGAATTTCCAGTTCCCTATACTGCAATAACACACATCCATCTGCTAACAGCATTAGAGCTGCAGTTTTAAAGCAGATAGTGCCTGAAAATAGAAGGCTGCAATATGCACAGATAGCTGTTGTATTTAAGTGTTTGATACTAAGCCGATAATTAAATTAGAATTTAATTATCTAGCCTCGGGAAGCTGTTTTCTTCCTGGATTCAGTCCCACACAGAAATTCAGACTCAGCTCTGTGCCTCCTCCACTCCTCTGTGTTCATTTAACTGAAATCCATTCCTGCAATAACCAGCTGAGGAGACCAAGCATACAGAAAAAGAAGGCTAAAGAGGAATAGTTGAAATTTAGAAGTGGAAAAAAGACTTCTTATCCTATCCTATACATCCCTCCAGCTAGTACAAGTGAACTATTCTTCAGAGCTTTGTCAGGTCTAGTTTCAACTGACTGCAGTGATGGAAGCTGCATCTCTTCCTTTGGGAGAAAGTTGCACATTTGAACAAAGCTCCCTGCTAGCAAATATTTCCTGATACTAAGCCTGTATTTTCCTTCTTTTTTGATGTGATCCCTTTAATGCTGGCTTGGTCCGAGATTTTTTCCCAGTGAACTCAGCTCTGTGAGATCTGGAATGCTTACTGGAATGTATGTCTTTTCACCCCCAGATTATGGTTTGAAATCTGCCCTAGGGTCGTGGTGGATGGAAGCTGTGGCTGCAGAGTGTGGTCCCACAGGTCTGTGGGAAATAGGTCAGGGTGTGTCCTGAAGGTGTGCCACAAAAGCAAGGCCATAAATCTGCTCCATCATTGTCCATTGCTGCGCTGGTGGGAGACAAAAAGTCCTTTTGAGAATTGGAGACAGAATAGGCGGGCGAAAAAAGTGTCTGAGCAAAGATGGGGATGGGGCGGGGAGGGCTTTTGCTCCTGCTGCATTGGGTGCCTCAAAGTGCTTTGAGTAATCTGGTCTAGTGGAAGGTGTCCCTGCCAGTGGTGTGGGAGGTTGGAACTAGATGATCTTTAAAGTTCCTTCCAATCCAAACCATTCTATAATTCTATGACTACCACCCTTCTTTATCCTCTGGCAGCTTTCACGCCAAGCAAAAATGTAAGATATAGCAATTTTGGCAGAACTGGGGTCTTTTTCCACTTAGAAAGGATATCTGAATGTGGGGTTTTCTTTTGAGATCCAAGATACATAACTGAATTACTTCCTTACTAGTGAAGTGTTTAGCACCTTTGGTTGCAACAGAAATCAGAGGTGGAGAGCCATGTGGGAGGATGGTTGAAATGGAAGCACGGAGTTATTGCACTGATGTTAAACTTTCTAGGACAGCTGGTGCTCTGCAGGTGGATGAGGAAAATCATGGGCGCGGTGACAGGGTGGAGACCTGGGGCTGTTCAGTCAAGGCAGCAGTGCCGATTGGCACCAGAGCCCCACGCTGCACCTCTCAGGACAGCCAGAAAGAAGGGCACTGCTGGGGTCTGTGTGGTCTGAGGGGGACCAGTATTTCAGCAGCACTAGCTCCAGCCTAATTTTAGGCCAGTTTGGATGGGGCTTGAACGTATCAGGGTCAGTGATAGTGCCCAAGGGATTACCCTGTGCTGAGGGACCACAGGAGCTCAGTGCAGCTGACCACAGGAGCTCAGTGCAGCTGACCACAGGGCTAAGAACAAGTTCCCGGCACCAAACCAGTGTGACATTTGTAAAGTCCAGCTCAGTCACAGCATGTGAGATTGCATCATGCTCAAATACTACATTTGACATGTTTCTGGCACGTTACAACATTGAAAATGTTGGCTAGGTGTCTCCAGAGGGAGGATGGAAGAAAAATTTGACTGTCTTATTTTCTCCAGGGGGTGGTGAGGGACATTTACCTAACAACCACCCTTCCCCTAAAGGGAAGGGGATGGAGAGATTGAGGACAAGAGAAATAGAAGATTGGATCAGGGCAGCACTCCAGGGTTCAAAGCTATCACTGGTAGGTCCCCGGTGCTGATGTGCCAGGGATGTTCACAAAGAGCCCTCAGGGTCGGGCTGAGCATTCAGACAAGTTAGTTCAGTGACCTTTCTTCCATCACGTGGTTTTCACAGTGTTGGAAAGCCTGCATCACCCTTGGAGCAGCAGTGGTGGATCATTTTGGGGAGACATGTCAACGTCTTCTGAGGCATGGAGGTTTCATTCTCCATTTCTCATTCCACATAGGATGAGGATATACCAGAGAGGTCTTTGTCAGTCTTGTCCCTGGTGGTCTGGAAGAGTGGTAGCACCTCTGCTCTCTTACTCGCTGGTGCCTCATCCTCAATACGTGGTTGATTGTACAGATGAAAGTCTCACAATACTTATGTTAACATCTGTTCTTCTCTCTCCCTCCCTCTGTCCCTCAGCCAAATCAGCAAAACTTCTGGAACAGCTTTGTTCTGCAGTTCCTCTGGAATGAAAACGGTGGCTGCTGCCTCTGTCTCAAATGCCAGGAAAACCTCCTGGCCCCTGTTATATATATATATATATATATATATAAAGAGAGGTGATTCACCCTGAAGACTGGCCTGGTTAGGTCACGCAAATGAGATTTTGCTCATAAAGTTACAAATGAGAGCTTAGACGGTGACTTATCCCTGCTTCTTGCTCCATCTCTTGATCATTTCTTCACCAGCTGAGGTCACCTTGGAGGCACACCTCATTGAAAATTATTCTGTTCTTTTTTCTCTCTCTCTCTCTAAGTAATTGTATTCTTATGAATTATTTTGCAGTTGAAATCCTTGTTAATATGAATTATTTTGCAGTTGAAATATTGTTAATTAATGCTCCACTTTGCTGTGTGTTGTGCTAATTAGCATGCCTTCATCAATAGAAGGGCTCGAACAAGCTGCTGCAGCTACGCGAAAGACAGCAGAGAATTCAGATCAGCCGGAGCCATACCTTAAAACAAAGCAAAACCATAACTTAAAACAAAGCAAAACAGAACAAAAAACCTTTCTCAGGGAGCCAGACGATACCTAAAGCATGATTCTCTAGCAAACATTGCTTCATGTGAAATTCAGCAGACAAGTGCAGGGTTTCTCTTACTTTTCTGTGATCACAGTCACGCAGTGTAATAATTGTTGTGGATCCTTATTTCAAGAGGTAACATAAGATCCTATAAGCTGAAAAGCTGCAACACCAGGGCTCTGGTAATGGGCTTTGGAAGCCTTTGTCTGCTTTTCTTAAGTCAAGGCCAGTTTTGTATCAGACTGTAAGCTCTGGAGACAACTTTAAAATACATCACTGCTGAGTATGTGAGGAAGCAAGTCGAAAATGTGCTTTCTGCAGGAATTTGTGTGGGTAAAATTTGATCACTCTGATGTTCATGGGAAATGAATGAAGAAGCAGTATAAGCATGGCCACAGTGAATTAATTTGGAAAGTTACACAAATTCTAGCCAAAATTATTTTTTTCAGCTTTTGCTGAGCTTTGCTGCAAGTCCAGTTGTGTAAAACCATCTGTTCTTTTTCAGAGCAACCTTATTAAGACCTACTGATAATATTTCATCTCCTTCCTATAGACAATATTTCAGTCTTTATTACAGACCCTTAAATGTGAGGAGCTGTAATCTTGCCATCCTGTTTGCACTCAGAAAATATGATGAGTAAATCTGTCATCTCTCCTTGAGTAAAAGGACTCCTTCCTAACACTGTCTCTCCTGCTTTTGAGGTAAATTCCTGCTGTGCTTTAAACAGTTACTTATTATTGATTGGCATAAATTAATATCTGTGCTGTGATTTGCAGCAGATTCCATGTTAGAGTTATATGTCTGGTAATCGCTCTCATAAAGTATGTTTCTACTGTGGATGTGTGGGTGAAATGTGTCCTGGAGACTGCCTGTTGCCAGCTGTACTTCTTTGGAACATTAGCTTGAAAAAGCACTTTATATAGTGAAAATCTGTTTAAAAATTATTCAATGTTTCCATACAACTTCTACTGAAGAAAAATTCTAATCAAACCAAAATTGACTGGTTTATTTCTCTTCATATTGAAGTTTTAATTTAAGTTTGATCCCTATAGAGAAACATTTTAGTTTTTGATCCTTACTCGTTTTCTCTTCCTTTTCCCTATGTGGAAAGAAAAGTGAAAAAAATAAGGAAAACGGGAAATACACATACATGAAAAATGCACCAGAGCAATTTTTCTTATGATTTTTGTTTTGTCAAAAGCAAAAAAGAAACCTTTTTTCCCTTGCATCTGTCTTCCAAGAGAAAAAATAAATGTGTCAAAATACTCCACTTTCTCAGGTTGCTAATTTATTACTAATTCCTTTGGATGGGAAGGAAAGGAGAAAATTTGGAAAGAAAAGGTAGGGAGGAAATCACAGACTAATTCTTTAATATATGAGAATTATATAACAACAGAAAACAAACAAAAATAGGCAGTAAAAATGGCCAGACTGAATAAATCCAGGAAGTTGTACATTAAAGATATATCTGAAAATGAAGATCGGTCCCAGGCAGAGACTTTTTTGACAGAAGTATATTTTTCAGCAGGAAAAAAAGTATATATTTCTGCTCCTTTGATCTGGAAAGAAAAGAATTTTGGGTTTTTTTTTCAGAAAACCTTTCCTCTGTTGAGCTTTCTAAATCTTAAAACAGCACCTGCGCTGTTTGATCTGATTATAAATATGTTGTATATTTCTGGAGTGGGTTCCTCTCGGAGGACCATGACAGAGAGCACAGCGTACGTATGGAAATGTTCTGTAGACTAGGCTGCCATAAAAAAAGGCCTGTGCAGGGTAGCACAGACTTGCACGGAAGAGAGCCTGGAAAAAAACTTAAACCAGAGTAACCGAGGAAAACTTCTGCTCTTACCACTGGCATCATGAGGGCTTTACTTTCCACTAAGCCCAGCAATGAGCTCAGTCTCTGAGGTCTCATTGAAAAAACCTGAGCGCAGTGAGCACCCGATAGGCGTTTTATCTGCTCGGGGATAAACTGCTCAATGGGTTCTGCTGGGATTTCAGACTGGTTCCTTGAAGTCTCCCTGCCTCAAGCCGGTGCCTTATGTTGCCAAACCACCCCCAGCAGTCCTGGTGAGATCCACGCTTTGCTTACGGAGCATTCCCGACCGAGCAAACAACAGGAATGTCCCTTCGTGTGTGGAGGGATGTCTCCTGTTTGCTGGTGCATTTTAGAGGACTGGATCACAAGTTTTGCAGTGCCAGCCCATCTTTTCTCCATTGGTCCTGGCAAAAGTGAAGGAGCATTTATCTCCTTTCCAAACACCAGTGGTATTTTTCCACCTTTGCTGCACTGCATGTAGTGTGCAGCGGTTCATTGACTGGAAAGCATCCAGAGGATGGGAGGAAAAGTTTTCCTCTCCCACCCTCCAGGAGCAGGAAATGGGAGAATTCCAAGGGCTTTGCAGGATGGTGGGCTCAGAACTTTGGACAGGTGAGTAGTGCTGGTCTGCGTGAAGCTGGGGAGCTGCTGAATAGCAATTCCTAGCTTTTCTGAAACTGGACCAGACTGCCCTCATCTTCCTCCCATTTCCCATGCTCAGGCAGTCTGCTCAGCTTGGAGACAGTGCTGCACAGGAGTAATTAATGCCTGTGCCCCCTGGTCTGACACCTCCCCAGCGGAGAAACTTTCCCCTGCAATGACAACAATAACAGAAGATCTCCTTTCTGCTTTGGTCAAGGGTGGAAGCTGAGCTCATGTTTGTATATCCTGGCTGTTGAGATGGAAAGTGTGAACTTTACAGAGAAATTAAATCTGCAGAGAAGAAGAATGGCGAAGGGGGAGGGGGTGGCTCTGGAGAAAAATCTCTCTGCATACGGAGATCCCATTATGTCCAGACCTCACAATGTCTCCTCGCTCATTCATGCCAGTCGCAATGTGGGCTGGGTGTGAGGCAAAAGCCTTCAGGCTTAGCCAAGGAGAGAGGCCCCAGCATGTGTTGCTGTGCTTAGCACTGGAGTCAGTATGGATGCTGGCCAGCTGCCAGGCACACTGGCATGGCTGTTATTAGATACCATTGTGTTAAGCTTAGCACTTTTTGCGGGCCAGATAAATTCCCTTTGTGTTTTCCCATGCTCCTGACACATTTAGAAGAGTTTCAGCTTCAGAGAGAAAAGGCATGAGTAGTATAAACATACTACTAATGTCCAGTGGGCATGCTTAGGGATAGCAGGTTGGAACAATATGAATTCACCTTTCCTTAAGTCAGTGCAGGTTGAGGTTCATTAACTCTTGAGCTTGGGTTGACATTTTATAAATAACTTCACAGGGAAAGACATTCTCTGAATCGCCTTTTGCAAAGGGGACAATTAGATCACTTGAGCAAATTGCAAGAAGAGAAGTAGATAATTAGAGCTATGGTGAGCTACACAGTGGCCATGCCAGCTGGCTTGTGTTGACCTGTTTGTGACTGGAAAGTCAGTTTGGATAAATTTTTTGTGCTTCATGATTTTTCTTTCTTTAAATAATGTGACTTCATAGCCTAGGAAGAGCCAGAAATTTTGGAAGAAAAGACTAGTGTGTGCACTTTCCAGCATTTCTCCACGACACAACCCTCACCTGTCCCAGCCCCAAGCTGGGTGAGATAAGCCCCCATGACACTTACAGCTTGCAAAGCAGAAGTTGTAGATCCTAGACGTTTTCAGCGACATTTCTTTTCTATTCAAGACTGTGGTGAGGTAAATTAAGACAGTCTCAGGACCGCACTACTGCTCATCTCTTGTGGTTTCCCTCCCCTGCTCACCAAGGAAGCATTAGAAAATTCTTACAACTCCTCTTTTTAGCTCCTGTCAGAGCTACTTTTCTGGTGATATGTCCATTGGAATTTTAGCTGTGCTTAAGGAAACCACTCTGTGGTCATCTGCTTTTCTCCGCTTGCTGGGGAAGGACAGCTTGTCTCTTCTTTCCTCTCTTTACGTAATGCATTAGTCTTCTCTGCTGCCATCCCTGAACCAACTCATGGTTTAGGGAGGGCCTGTTACTCTGTGAGTCCCAACACCACTCCCTCAAATAAAGGGATTGGGTTATGTCTGCCCTGTAGACACAGGCATAGCAGGGCAAGGGGAGGAGTTTGTACGGAGTCCCGAGAAAATAACTGGAGATCTGATGGATATAGGTGATGTTGAGGACACCCCACTGCAGTATTAAATTCCTACACTGAGCAGAAAACGCTCTCCTCTATGTCCTGGTTTGAGACAAATTCAGGGAAATGCTATGAACATCTCAAAAGAAGGCAGGTTACAGCCACTCCTCCTCCACCAGGTTCAAGAATAAATATTTCCTTGGAGGAAAGTGAAAGTGAAAAAACTATTTACTTAACAAACACACAGAAAAAGAATAATAATTCTAAATGATAAAATCTTTTGCTATGGAGAGAAAACCTGAGAAGACTTAAAGCCCTTCTTTAGGTGTGGTCTCCTCTTTGGAGCTGAGTTGGCCTTGACCCAAGGGCCTTGGTGGAAGGTTCTCCCAATGAATTCTGGTATTGTTGAACAGTCCAGAAGAGAAGAAGGAAGAACCAAAGTCCCAGGAAAACAAAGTTTAACTCTCCATCTCTCTCTGAAGAAAACAGAGCCGAGAGCTGTCTGGAAAGCAAGGAAGGGTTCTTCCTCCTGCTCTCTGCAGCCACAGCAGCAGCAGCAGCTATCTCCCCATGGCAGAAGAACGCAGAGTGACCTTGGAGCACAAAACTGCTTTGAAAAAGTTCTTTTGGCTCTTTTTTTTCCCTTTCTCTCCCCTCTTGGGCTCAGTTTAAAGACACAGAAATGCACAGGATTCATATCTGCTCAATATGGGATACACATAAAGTCACCCCAAGACATTCCACATGTGCAAATGTACAAGATGCAGGAATCATAGCAACCACACTAAAGATGTACCACTGTCAATGTCAATGTGCATTAGAGGCTAAGAAAGGAGGCAAGATGGGAAGCTTTAGTACTCAGAGTTGAGAGTAAAAAAGCTTGGGAAACCATTCTCAGCAATTCCATTCAAAGCTCCTTTGTTAGTTCTCTTTATAGTCCTGAGCAAGTAAGTTTACGCTTTCAGGATCATTCCCCCTCTTCTTTGCAAATTATTCCATGAAGTCCTGTGAAGCTCCTTGAATAATTTTCACAGCTCAGGGTATGGCACATCTCACCATTTCTAAAGCTATATTCTTTTTCTTCCCCATTAAATGCTTTGCCAAATACAAATAGTGCGGATGGAAGATTTTCATGCCAAATGTCTACCTAATGATGGCTTTAGGGGTATGGTTTGACTCTTTCAGCTAAACTGGAACAACACTTTCCAAACATGAGATTAGAGGGAGAGATATTTCATTAAGAACTTTGAATAAGGACTTGACATTAAGCATAGGGCTGGGTGCCTGTATATATAGTATGTGTTTTTTTCTGTGTCCCTGTGAAAATTCTTCTGAGTTTGACCAACATGCTAGCCTCTAAATTAGTAAGTCTATGTTTCTTGAACAGGAGTTTTTTCAGACATTGCAGCTTTGTGTCCTGAATACCCAGAGTTTCTGGGCATTGCCCTGGCCCCATAGCTCCAGTGTTGCACATTAACAGGGACAGAGCTTTCCTTGGTTTTTGTCCCTCTCTCCCACTTTCTCCCTTATCACCTGCTTCCAGCTTCTTTTCTTGTGTCCCCAGTCATGGGGTACAATAGGGACTAGGCAGCTGTTCAGCATCACAGTTAGTCCAGAGGTGACCCTTGATGTGCCCATGGGCTCAGCCCTGCTGTGCAGAAAGAACAGAGCAGGACACAGGCTGTGGAGTGGGAATGGGGGAAACAGAGGAACAGCTGGGGTTATAAGCCCACAGTTTAAATGACAAACTGTGATCTTGGTCATCCCAATCCGGAGGACCACCCAAAACTTTTTTCCTTTTTTTAATTCCTACATTATTTCTTGTAATTTATGATTATCCACAGTGTATGAAGGATGCCTTTTTATATTTCCCACCTTCTTTTGCTTCATGCTTCTCAGCTCTGGTGCAGATGTTGTGAACATCCTGCGTCGGAAAGTTCTTCTCATGGCTTATCCTGGACACCTCCTGATGTGGGGCCTTGGGGCTTTCTGGAAGCTGATGGGTGTAGGTGCCCCATGGGAAAGTGAATTTGCAATCAATCACACATCAGTATTGCATAAGCAGCTCTCAGTTTTTGTGTCCTGGACTTTCAATCCTGGGATGTTTTTAATATGTATTTAAAAGCATGATTTTAATAATATTTTGAATTAGAGTTATGGTTTTGTGGAAGCAATTTTAAACCTCAGCTGTAGCCCTGTTTTCAAATATACCTGGTGCTTAAATGCAGCTGAACAAAGGTGCACAAACCTAGGAGTTCATAGTTCCACTTGAATAGTGTATACAAGTATAACTACATTTTCAAACAGAAATAATCTTACTGTTTCCCTAAAAGTTAGAAAAACTCATAATCCTCATTAACAGACTCATTTTTATGCCATTTCCAAGTTTAAGGCTGATTTCCATGTTAATCTCTCCAGCACACTAGAGAAGACATACCTCCCTGTCCTTTGAAAATAATACAAGAATAAAAAACTTTCAGTGTGAATCCCACTGAATACAGATGTGCTTTGGCCTACCAAATGAAAATCTCAGAGATTTAATGTATGTTAGAAGAGCATTATAGTAGAAATTATTTTACAATTCTGTCTGTTATGTTGCTACATGCAGTCACTCTAAGCCTGTACCAACTTTAAGACTATAATCCTGCTCAGGTGCTCCGAGAACACTGGGGAATTTGAGAACCATGGTTTATAAAAAAAGTCTGGAAAAGGCTTCCCATTGTCTCAAAGTGAAATGTGACTGATGATGAAATCTGATGGTAGATTGGAGAGGAAGCTGTGACCAGACTGCAGACAAGACATACAGCTCACTGGAGGATGCCCTGAGCCACCAGGACACAAGGCAGGAATGCTCCACCCATCCTGCATTAGGCTGGGCAGTCTGGGGGGGACAATCAAAGCTGATTCCATTTCTCCATTGGTTCGCAAAAGCTGGAATTTCATGTCTGAGTTTACAGGAATTAGAGGAGTCTCTGTTTCTTTGAGCTGTTTCAGGCACCATAAAATTTTACTTAGATCTGCTTAGACATGAGTATTCCCCTGTGAAAGAGCACAAAGGTCTGTGACATTGCAATACAAAAAAATGGCTGAGAACAAATGACATCAATGACCTTTACCCATACCTTTGCTACCTGGTAATGGTTGAAAAATAATTAGAAATAAGGAGAGAAAATCTAAAGAGAGAAACTCAGTTCAGTTTAAGTCATGATTAGGGCTTCTGGTAATTCACATGTATTTGTACACAAGAATAATTTCTAGATACTCAAGTAAATGCTCATTGTGTTAAAAATTTTGAAATGCAGCTTAGAAAAATCTGTTCTTCCTGGTTTTGGGGCCAATTTTTTCTTGTTGTTTTATGCCATCTTTAAAACTCTCATGTCTTGAAGTAGTCATGAAGCAGATCCAGCATGATATGGTTGAGGTCAGTGATTATCCCCTATAAAGTTCAAGCAGATTGCAAATAATCTACTATGTGAAAGAAATAAGTTTCTCATTATTCTTCAAGGATAGACTAAATTAGCAAAAGCTCTGTACCAGCTTGTATCTAAATTACAGAATCACAGTTACTAATCCTATAGCTGATGTTGTCATGTTAAAAGCTAAATTAAATTTTCCGAATTATTAAGGAAAAAAAAGCAAGTTCCATGGTTTGATATGCTTAACAGTGGCTAATATAATTAAGAGTGTAATGGATTTCAGTTACAGAAAATGACAGGAAATAAGGAAATACAATGAACACTGCACAAAGGACTATGCAGAGTTCAGTCTGGAGCTCCCCAGAGATAAATTACCAAGTCCAGGGAAGATCAACATGTCATGAAATTAGTTCCAAAGTGTTTTCTAGAAGCATTTGTGTCTCTGCCTTGAAATTGCTTTGCTATCCTTCCTAGCTGTAAAAAGTTCAGACAGCCATTCAGAGACTGGAAATACTCTTGTTAAGTGAGCAATCAAAAGCTACTGAAAGTGAGACGGCAAAGCAGACAGTTTTCAGACATGGCAGAGACTTCAACTGCACTGGGGGGAAAAACTAGTGGAAGTAGGAAGGTGTGCATTGTTCACCCAGAGTCAAGTAAAACCAACACATCAAAGGGCACACTGATATTTTTTGAGGCAAAAATACAAAAGGAACATCTCCTACCATATGCTAAACATCGCATATTCCAACAGAGCATCTACAGCACTGATGAGAAGTTAACAGGAGTGCTACAGAGATTGTGGTTTCAAGGGCTGTTCTTGCAGTAACTCAAGACGAACAGCCTTTCCAACCAATAAATAAGACACATTTTGTACTGGACACCGATTTAAAGATTCTCTCCACATAGATGATACTTAAAATGTGGTGATTTTACCTCCACTGAAAAGTATATGTATGAACTAGATTTTTATGCTACAAATCTGAAGTATTGAATAGTGCAATGGGTAGACCAGCTCTTATTGAATTAAAGATGTATTGGACTTTCAGTCTTCTGAGAAACCTGCCTGCAATGAAGGAGGAAGCAAGAACCTAAGGAAGAGTTTGAGAATATCTTCATGATGGTAGGGAAGCTGTCAGTACAGTAAAAAACAGGCCTTCAAGTGATGCCTCAGGTTTTAACTTTTATATTTTCCAAATCCTGTACTCCCCAGTGTGTAACTGTGAAGTTTTGTGTGGCCTGTTAGCTGCTGTTCTCTCATGCTGGTTAGACATAACAAACCCTCTCTAGGTTTGCTTTTCAAGGACACCTTGTTGTCCCAGGCCCCAAAATGTGTAAACTAAAACCTTGAAAGGGGAGGCAAACTTGGGGTAATTACATTGTTAACTGAGGTTATAATTGGAGAATTAACCCTGATATGCAAATGGACCAAACTTATAAAAGTGTGAAGAACCCACGACCCAGGGGCCATCTTTGGTATAGGATTTTGACTACCCAGAGTGTACCTTTGAAAGCCCTTCAAATAAATACCTCCTTTTATCTTATTTTTGTCTAGCCTCTGTGTTTTAGGTGGCCACCCCAAGGCATCACAACTATACAACTGTTACAGTATTCACTGTAATGGTAAAACTTGTTTTGCCTTGAAACAGAGACTTAGAAAAGTTCTTGGATATGCAAGTCATGGTGACAATTGTATTGGGGGTGGCAGAAGTGAAATTGTTAGTACTGAAAATGTAAAAAGGCAAGTTTTCTATTATCTGAAAGAAGAAAAATATTGAGGGATATAGATGATGTCAAGTATTTTCTATGCTAGATGCCACAGCAGGATTCTGACAAGAGCACCTCAAAATACAAAGCACATATTTTTGTACATTCAACACACTGTTCAGGAGACACAATTTCTGCAGTCTGTGATGTGGGCTGTGTTTAGTATTGCAGGTTTTCACTAGGAGAGTGAGGTGAATTTGGGATAACATGGAGGATTATTGATCCTGCACATCATTTTGACCTGGGGAAAAGGAGCGGAAGAGCACTTTAAAGTCCTCAGGCATTTTAAGTGCTCATGTTGCTGGAGTAAAACTGAAGAAAAATGCAAATATAAATTTTTTGTCACATAAAAAAAAAGGTGGGGAGAGGTATTAAAGTGGTAAGATGTGATGCCAGGTCTCAGGGTGATCTGAAAACCACCAGTTTTCCTGGCCCAAGAGATGAGGAAGCCACAGAGTTTCCTTGGACTAGTGTAGAGCATAGGAAAGTTTGCAGCTCCCTCATTTCCTTGAAGTAGCAATTGTAGCTCTCAGGCACAGAGTGTTGATGCCTTAAATGGCTACTTAGAAACAGAGACTAGACAGGAATAAAGGAATAAAGGAGAGATTTATTTGAAAGGCTTTCAGATGTACACTTTGGGCTTCAGAAGGTCTTGCCTCAGTGGATCTCAAAATGGACAACAGGTCACAAGTTCTTCACGCTTTTATATCAGCATAAATTCACCAACCAGAACCCAGACAATGATATGATTTCCTCAAGTTTGCCCCCCTCTCCCCAAGATGATGGTTTACAGTTCTTGATCTGGGTGTCCTTGGAGAGCAAGCTAGAGAGGCTTTGTTATGTCTATCTTAGCATAAGAGAACAGCACTTAACAAGTTACAGGAAACTTCAGAGTTACACTAGCAGTGCAGGATTTGAAAAATACGAAAGTTAAAACCTAAGGCATCAGAGCGACACATCAAAAATGCCTGCAATGGAAGAAGACAGGGAAAGTAAGGGGTGATGTGCTCATGAATTTCAGAAGGGGATGCAGGAAGTGACCACTGAGAGAGGCCTGGAAGACACAGAGGGCAAACTTTCATCAGCCTTGGAGGACAAATGAGTTGATGGAAGAGGCTGAAGTCCTGGGAGACTGCAACAGTAAGTGCAAAAGCAAGTTATCCACAGATGCCTCTGAGGAGGGTGTCAGTGTGCCTTTCCTGTACCAGTGTGGTCAGAGTTGGAAACCAGTGGCTTGTATGTCACACACACCAACAAAAACAGAGCGTCAGCATGTTCAAATAGAGAAGGCAGCTTTGGCCCCAGTCCACAGGTGTAAAATTTCACTTCTTTATTTATGGGAGGCCAGTGTTAGTTGAACTGACCATAAAACCTTCCTAACGTTGCCAAGAGCGACCCGGTAACTCTCATGCTGTACATACATGCTTTTCTCTTTTAAGTACAATTTGAAGGCAATTCTAGGAAAGATTTGATGGTTTCAGAGTTGTTTCAGAACATTAAATAAAAGAACAATGGAGCAGAGCTCAGAACTAGATGGATGATATTTGAGAAAAAATAAAATAAAATAAAATAAAATAAAATAAAATAAAATAAAATAAAATAAAATAAAATAAAATAAAATAAAATAAAATAAAATAAAATAAAATAAAGCCTAAAGAATGGTAGCTCTCAGATGGAACATGGACTCTGAGCTACAGCTAGAGATACTCTTCAAACTATTAGTTGAGAATGGTTAGAATAGCCCCTACCTCTCTACCCCTAAAGATCTCTTTACAAGGTGAAGTTTTGTCTAAAAGTGTCAGGGTGTTGAGTCCTAATGTACTACAGGGAAAAAAAATCCGTGCTGTTAAAATGTGTAAAAGAGAAGGGGAACATTTCCCTTGGCCAAAGATTAATTGTTCCATGGGGAAAAGTAAGCACATGTTTATTTGTGCTATCTGCAAAAGCTCTGTGTACTTGTTCTGCACTCCTACTCTAAACAATGCAAGATACCCTCAGTTCATGCTATTGCAATTTAAGCAGCTGTCAAATCTAATTTTCTTTTACATGGTATTACTGATGCAGTGAGGTCTGATAAATTAATGCCAAACTGTGGTCATGAGTTTAAGCATTTGCAGGGTGAATTTAGGGGTTTGGACATGAACTACTAATTGCTATTATTCCAAATATAACAGATGGGTGGGAAATGGGTGTAAAAATATCTGAAGAAGAATGCTTAGTCAGACTGTGATCTATGTTTAGCTCTGTTAAATGGCAGATTGTCAGCATGTCTTGTCACTCTCTGAGGCTTTGCTGAGTAGAAAACAAAAGCCAAGAATGGTCCAAACAATTAGAAACTGATGTCAGAGATATTAACGACCTACCAAAGTGGAAAAAACAAACAAACACACAAACAAAAAACGAAGGGCAGGAGGAAAGAAAGATAGGAATCATGGTGTTGGAAATGGATTCCACATCTTGAAAATTATGCATTAATCCATGATGATATGAGGTCATCACCTATGACAGGCCGTGTCTTTGGGAGGACAGAAGTCACTTTATCCAGTTCCCAGAGACTGAGATCTTGAGCACCAGGAAAAAGCAGCAGCAGCCTGAGGTGCAGTAGCCCTCAGATGTGAAATCAGCAGAAGAAAAGGGGTGGCTGTCTCCTGAGATCAACATCACTGTCCCCCCGGTTCAATTTGCAGAGTCAAGTGTGAGGGCAAGAAAGTTTGTAGCCCTGTTAGTCAGCTTAGCTAACAGGTCAATTATAAAATTTTTAACTATACATTCCGTTAACAGTGGGCTTTAGGTCTTGTTATCAGCTTTTGACTTGGAATGCAGGATGTGGTATTGAATGACACGAGGAAAAACTGTGCTTTCAAGACAGAGTCCAGGCTGTGCACTAAAAAAATACTGTCATGTAAGTTCCTGGGAATGCACTCAGAATAAAGGTCTTGCATGTGGTTCCCAGGCTAGACAATGAATCAGGGACTTGGATGAAACCACAGTGTGACATATAGCTGTGCACAAAGGCTAGCTGGATTTTGTGGATAGCTGCTGGAACTGGCACTGCCACAGTGCCCAGCCATGTGGGTGGTGCACATGCAGTTTCACCAAGGATTAGGTCCTGGTGCGTCCCAAGAAAGTAGTCAAGAGGAAGCCCTTCATTGCAGGATAGCAGCCACTAGGTGACTTTGAAAGGGCCATCCAAGAGAAGTGTGACACCCCTAGGATTTGGCTAATTCTATGGTTTGGTATACTTTAGAAGCATCCAGTGGCTTCATCAGGAAACGTTGTGTTCTTGAGCTTTTTCAGGCACTAAAATGACTTGTAAAGTCTGACACTTTCTGCCAGCTGCAGCCAGAGTCCCTTCTGTGTTCTCAGCTTCTGTTTTATGGGGAGTTGCAGTGCACTTGAGGCTTGGCCTCTTGTGCCTTCTGACTACTTTGCTCAAGAAAGTGCTGCTGACTACCGCTGCTGGTGTCTTCGCATGCCTTGCAAGCAGGGTGTTCAGCAGCTGCAAAGACCACAAGAAAGAATCAGAGAGGCTGGGCCAGGCACTTTAGAGGCAAAGAGTGGAGTGGGAAGCACAGCAGAGTTTGACCATGAAAGCTGGGGAGAGAGGAGGTCAAAGTCTAGACGTTTGGGAGCAAAGGTTCACTTTGAATAGAAAAGGGGCCCTGGTGGCCTCTAAAATTACCATAAATGTCTGTTTACAGGAAGTGGTTGAATGGAACAGATCAAGTTAGGGTACCCGAGGGCCTTTAAAACTTGGAGAAATCCTGTGTTTATGAGGTAGAGGGGAATTGGTCAGAGCTGGGAACATTGGAAAGTTTTTGGTGAACGGACTGCCTTCAGCCAACCACAGCTCTGGGAAAGCAGGGCTCAGCTGACACATGCCTCTGCAGATGGCAACCCAGAGCAGTGTCCACATTGCAGAGCATATACCATCCATGGCCAGCTTAATCTGCTCACAAAATAAGTGGGAAAACATCCCCATGGGGTAAAACCTTATGTAGACTCATCAGCTGTATCTGTGTTTCAGTCTGGGCTCCCTGAGCTGTTGAGCTTGCTCTCCTGAGCTCATGAACAGCAAGGATCTAACACAAAAGGTCTTATCCAGGTGTCTGACTCTCTGGTCTCTTCAACCATCATATGGCCAAATGAGACTGGGAAAAAGAAGGGAGTGGGGGAGAAGAAAAGCAAAGCAGAAGAAAAATGGGGCTCCCAATTACTGGCATGCACATCTCCATATAGACTAAGCAGCAAGGGCTCGCAGTTAGCAAACTGCTCATTAAAGCCAAGGCATTAAGTCATTTCTCCAGGGAAGAATAAAACAACTCAGAGACCAAAACTCTGCCAGAAAATGTAGGGCAGGGGGAGGGGAAGTGGTTCAGAGAAAGAGACTAAAAAGGAGGTATAGGAGAAAACCCCCACCAAGTAAAGGAAATGAAAGGATGGTGGGTAAACCAGGAGAATGAAGGGAAACAGAGGTGAGCAGAAATGAGAGCAGGTGAGCTGTGGGATAACTACAGTGTTATAACACTCAGTAATTTCTCAGACTGCATTCTTTCTATAGAGGCTTTGGTGTAAACAGTTAAACAGGGAACAATTTCTACCCTGATGGAGAAAACAGCAAGTACTTAAGGAGCTTTTGGCTACAGAGTCTGTCAGTGCCCTGGACCTGGTCTCAGCATTGACTGCTAGCTCAGGCCTCCAAAGCAATGTCTCAGTGCAGTGAGGAGGTGCACAGCCCTGGCTCGCCCTGGGACACACCACAGGCCTGCCTTTCTGGTAACCCCGTGTCCCTGTGGGAGCCTCCGTGGTGCTCACTCAAAGCAGCCCTACAGCACCAGGTGCCCTGCTCTGCTCAGGCTGTCCTGACACCTTCAGCAGCTTTTCTGTGCAAAGCACAAAGGGGTAAGTTAGTGGAGATTCAGGCTCACTAGAGCCTTTCTCTAGAGCCTCCATCTGGCAATCCCAGAGCATTCCTGGGAGGTGAAAGCACCTCACTGGCTGGCTGTCACGGTGACTGCATTGCAGTTGTAGCTGTATGCATCAGTGATGTCTGCTGCCCACCAACACCTAGCTGTGCACTCCAAACTGGAACAAGGTTTCTCATCCTGCTGTTATCAGCTGCAAGAAAAACATTTGACCTGGAGTGAATGTATGCTTCAAGTGGGACCTGCAAAGCCCATGTGGGTGGTGATGTCAGGCTGTTGTATCTGTGCCCCCTGGGCCATGCCCCCATGAATGGGTTAACAGGAAAGGGATTGTTTTGCAAAGCCAGCAGAATACAGAAGAGGCTATAAATCAGTACATGGATACAGAGGATTTTATTCTTAGGAGCCCAGCAAAGGGGAAATGTTCTCTCCAAAGGGGAATGGGTATTTGCGAAGGAAAAATGTCATTTTAGGCTTTTCTAAGATCTCTACCCTTGGAGATTTTCAAAACACAGCTGGATGAGGTTTTGAGCAATTTGATCTACATTTGTACCCATGCTTCTGTTTATTGTCTACTCCAGAGAGCTGGTTAACCAACTCCTTGGGTCTTTTTGTGAGGGGAAATTCTAACTGTTACGGCTCAAAGACTAGTAAATGCAATTTTAACTAACCTGCCTGTCCAACATTGCCTCGAGTTAGATACCATTAATGTCAGGCCAGCTGAGCTCTGTTGAAATTTTGACTGAAAGAAACAGAATTGATAATTATGTGTTCAGCTGCTTCAGCTGCGTCCTAGAGATATCTGTCTGCTTGGCTGACCAGAGGCTGAGACACCATCCCTGTAAGAATTTAAAAGGTATGTGGATGTGGCACTTATGGTCATGGTTTAGTGGTGGACTTGGCAGTGTCAGGCTTATGGTTGGGCTTGATGATCTTAAAGGTCTTTTTCAACCTGAACAATTCTATATTTCTGTGCCTGACTGAATCTGTTACCCAAAGGAAGTCAAGAGAGTTGTGTATTCTGAGTGAGTGGTTATGAATGGGAAATCACAATTTGGATAAACACAAATACAAAATTTAAAAATAATGCGCTATATATGTCAAAAGAAACACAGTATTTTGCATTGTGCTTAACTTCTAATAAGCTCTGGCACAGTCTGGGGTCTGTGTTTGTGTGAGGTTTGCATTTATTCTAATGTTGAAGATGACTCGCATTTAATATGCATCTGGAAGTACAACAACACAATAAGTTGGTATGGATGTTTTAAATTAATCCTTGGAAAATGCTGGTAAACAATAGTAATACTAAAAAATGAACTGCTATGAGAAATTCCTAACTTAAAGAAGCTATTAAAGTGGTGTAGGATTTTCCATCTTCTGATCAGCCAGTATATGATTTTGCCTCAACTTTTTGTCAAGCTATGCAGCCTATAATTCCCTGCCACATATACTCTTCAAACATTGGCACATCACTAATATTTTCCAGTTCATTGGAGTTTCTTTGTCCTTCCAAAATGCATTAAAAGTTATGATTGAATCCAACAGTGCTGTTGACCCTGTAGTGGAGACCTGGTCTGGTCCTGACTGTACTTCAGTAACTATGAGGGGTTGTAATTTGCCTGTGTATATTAAAATGACTCTCAAAGCACTTAAACACAGTGATCCCCATTTTATGTAATCTTTGGACTCACCCATTCAGCTCATGTTGCAATGTTGCAACCACCTTATGGGGTCTTCTTCTTTTTTTTTTCGTAATATGAGTTCATTACATGCAAGCAGGATCAAGATAAACAGTAAGACTCACTGCAGTCTGCCATTTCCAAAGGAAAACAGCTGTGATACACAGACCTTGAATTATCCTTATCCTTAAGATGTGGGATCAACAGGATTGTTTCTGGCTCTGGACACCAGAAGAGTCAAATGACAAGTGCTCAGAAAAGGTTAAAACTTGCCACCTCATTTTGGTTCCAGGTTTAGGAGAGATTTGCAGACCTAGGAAGAAACTAGCACTAGTCTCACAGACTCATCTCCTGCAACAAGCTAGGAAAAAAATTAAAACCACAGGGTAAAGAGAAAAGGAGGTCTGAGAAATCCCAACTTAAGTTTATTTTTCATTGGCACAAGCCACCCTTGCTTAGCACAGGCCAGGCTGCTGCTATGGGGATCCCGCTAGGAGCTCAGAGGCTCACGGCATGCATGAGGCAATGGAAAAGCAGCAGGCAGGGACTAGAAATGGCTGAACTTTATTTTTCCAAAGTGAAGATCTTTGGTGGGCTGCAGATTACATTGGAAATCAGACCCTACACCCCGGGATCCCGCAGCTGTCCCTCTCCCCTCTAATTTTTCTCTGTCAGATTCAGAGCTATAATTAACCACAAGGTCTTAGTGATACTATGTGAAAGTCTGTGTGTGTGTGTGTTTGTGTGTGTCTGTGTGTGTGTGCACGCCTGGGCTTACTCACCCCAGTGGGCATAATCCTCTACTGAAGATTGACAGGTTCACATGGAGAGGAACTTTTTAACTAATTCACTTCTAAATGCTCCTATTGCTCTCTCTTCCCTTTACTTCCCTCTTCCCTCCAGGCTGCAAAGGGCATCATGATACTAGAACCACATCTCCGCACAGAACCATCAGCTGTCATCCCAGCACACATCCATGAACTCCTTTGTATTAGCCACGGTAGAGATACCCAGCCAAGGTGCTTATTGGTGTGCCTCTACCTCTCACTGGGCCAGGTTTCTCAGAGTAGATCCCTCAGTATTTTCCTGGAATCAAACAATATCAGATTGGAAAATGTTGGAGATGAAGGGTTCTGACTTTGCAGTGGCTTGCCAAGACCTTGAAGCAGGTAAGGGAAAAATTATCTAAAGGCCAAAGCACATTTCTCTTGCTCATGTGAGGAGCTGTATTTGAGGCAGCACACTAATCTTCCATATTCCTTATCTCAGCAATTCCATTAAAGTCACTTGGTATTCAAGTACTGAGAGGGAAAGGGAAAGCATGATTTGGCACAAAAAAAGAAAATGCACAGGACTTTTAAAAAATAAAATCCCAGGGTATTTCAAATTAAAATGTCCACAAAAATAATAGGAAGATACTCAGCATTTTGTTTCAGGAAAGAAGAGGCAGCTTACACTGTGCTTGCATGGACCTGGCTTTGTTGAGGTTGATGTACAAACTAGAAGGAAACCAGGAAATTCTAGCTCATAAAAGGACTGTCTTAGGGGTTCTACAGGAAAAGAAAAACTTTGGAAGCGTCTATAAGGAGATCACTTGATCTCCCAGCTCATGATAACAGAGAGCCACAGATCCTTACAATTCTAACCACAAGTTCCTACAAACTGCAAACCACTAAGCACTGCAGCTCCATTTCATCTGTGGAAAAATGAGGCACAGTGAGTACATCTGTAATACAGCTTGAATTTTCATTGATTTTCATAGTACAACACTGAGCTACTGCTGCTGCTGAAGCAGGGATGATTCTCAGCTGGTTAATACTGGATCAGGAGTGGCTGCTTGCGTGGGTTAGTTGATTTAAATCCTGCCTTTGCCTACACCAGTGCAACATGCAGTAGGTACACCCTGGAACCTGCCGCTGGTTCATTTATCTGTCTTTGCTGCTGCCATGACAGGTATAATACAGGTAATAGACAGAATTCAGCTCTAGAGACTCTGCTTTGTCAGGCTACAGATAAGCTTCCTGGCACTGGAAAACCAGAGAGTTAGAATAGCTTGGTGTGTCTGGCAAGGCAAAAAAAACACACGATTTTTTATTTTTTTTTTAGTTAAGATTTAAATTTAAATGAAGCATATGCATGCCTAATCCATTCTAATCTATCTGGGTTCTTATATCCCATTAATCACTGACTTGTATTAGCACCTCTCACTGTCATCTCTGCCGCTGCAGAATGCTGCTGAGACCACCATCTCATCGCAGGCATTCTGATGACTTGTCACTGGATTTCATGGGAGCAACAAAACAGCTAAGAAGCCAAATTCACTTCCCATTGCAATGTTTTAGAGGAATGATACAGGTGAGAATTGATGTAAGCTAATGGTCTCAAACATGAGTGACAGATGCTACAAAAACCATGCTGTAAAGCACTTATTTCTCAGAAGCTTTCCCAAAATTGCACTACCTAAAGACAGTGTTGTTTTTCTCATTTTTTTTTCAATTGATTGCTCCATTTTGTATTATAAAACTTGTTTAAGAGCATGTATTTTAAAACAGTTTTACCAAAACCCATATAATGTAGGACACATAGGGAAGGCTATGGGTTATTTCACAGTTAGCTGTCTCCCCACAAATTGACTGGGAACACAACAGGGTTGAACTTCCAAAAAGACCAGCTTTTATCATCTCAAGGTATAATCTAGGTCATCTCAACTGTTTAACGGAATGCTTCAGGACACTTTCATAGGTTTAAAATTTTATAATTTCAGCATTTAGGCCAGGGCCCACCTAGTGGAAGTAGATTTCCCTCACTCTAAATTAACTCCTGCAGCTTCAGTTTATATTTTTGCCTCAGCTACTTGAGAAATTTAAGCTGTTATTATGAACCATTGCCCAGAGGTGAATACACTTCATTGGTACATGAAGATCTTGTCTTTTTTTAGCTATGTTTATTTTCCACAAGCTCTAAGATAAGCGTCTTCAGGTTTTGCAGTTGAGTATCTTAGTAGCACATACCTTTTTCAAACCCTTTCCTTCTCTATTAAGGGCTCCAACCCTCCCATGTCCAGCAGTGGGAACATGAGATTGTTGGATCAGTCACTGCAGGTCAGTGACAAGGAGATTATAGTCTGAGGTACGCTTGGACAAAGAATCCATTGAACAATTTCAGACGAGAACAAAATAAATGGAAATCCCAGTCTGCCTGCAGACAATTTAGAAATAGAAATAATTTTTTGAATTAATTAGTTTGACTAGTGTCAATCACAAAAAGAGCATGAAGGCATGGATCTGTACTGAGCAGAAAGGCACATAGCACATTAACTTAAAGTATGACTGAGAACCTGACTAAATTTGTAATCTTGACACAGGCATCCCAAAAAAATCAAATTAGAAATATAGAAACAGGAACCACTTCCTCTTTATATAAAATTGAAACCTACTTTTCATTAAATGTGATATTGTGTCTTGAGCGGAATAGTTTAAGCTGTATTCTTAGTGGTGATCAGTTTAGAGCATGTACTGTAGGAGTTTTCATGGAATTTAAATGCAGCAGTTGCATCTCATTTAGCTACACTACCTATCTTGAGCTGTATTTAGCAGGTAAATTGCAGTTTTGAGTGGGCAGGTCACAGGTGTATCTCGTATGTATGGAATTGACGTTCCACACAGAAGGTCGCTTTGAATGTGACTTGGAAAATCGCTTCCGTGAAGGGGAGATGCAGCCGGCCCTTTAGAAACAGCGAGTAGTTAAAAACCATCCCCTTGGATTTCTTTCTGATATTGGTAGAGGGCTGAAACCGCCAGCCTGCTGATTGATGGGTTCACATGGGGCGACCTTCGCATTAGCAACGCGACTCTGGTTGCCTGGTAAACACAGGCAGATGGATCCAGCTCCTGAGATTTTCAGCAGTGACGGATGGCAGAGGTATTTCTGATCTGCATCACACCCTGCAGATCCCATGAAAATGACTTGGCATGGGGTGGAAAGTATTAGATTCGGGTGACAAATAACTACCTGACATCAGCTGAGGCTTCTTCAGAAAGGTTATGCTGCAAATAACCGGCTTTTACGTAACTTTGTTTTCATGGAGCAATAGGAAGACATATGGTTTATTTATTTGAGAAAATGTAATGCAGCTACTGTCTGATAAAAACTACTCCTTTGGAATATATACTCAAGTAGTTGTATTCCAGCACTCTGTAGGGTTCAGGGTGGTTTTGGAGGAGTTTTGTTTGTTTGTAAGTTTAAAGCATGCATGTTTTAACTTGTTGCTACAGCTGATGTTATATGTACTTTTTCAGTGGCAAGAATTAACATTGAGACAAAACATTTACTCAGAGCTACTGTGATTTCATGAATCTTTGCTTTTCTAACACTTCAGTTCAAAAGTTCTTGACTTTTATTCCTTCTTCTCTTTTAATGAGTCAGTTGTTTCAGCAGCAAAACCAGCATTTTCATTCGGTGTGTGCTCAGTAAATACTCATCTGAGCTTTAGACCTTTGTTTTCATGAAGTAGCTTGTTTGTATATAAAAATCACTGGGGCAGGCATGTGTTGAGAAGGCTCCAAATGCTTTATGCCTATCTTTAGCTAATAGGTGTCCCTTCCGCAGGATAGCATCCTCAAAATGTGTAGTGTGTGAGTGCATGTGTTCCTGCAGTGAGTTAAAATAACTGTTTGCACCTTCCGTGCTGCATGTTACCATTCCTGCCAGGATAATCTGGTGTGGTTGTATCTGATAGGACATCAATAACAAGCCTAGAACTTGGCAAATGTCATCTCCCCAAGATGGAGTGTCTTGTTTCTCTGCCTGTGTTGTGCTGTAAAGCTTCTGTCACTATTTAAACCTTCTCCACTAGAGACAGCAAAATTTCCAGGTGGCCCAAAGTTGTCCCCTTGTCTGTATGGTGAAGTCATTCTCCTGGTTTTCAACGCAAAGGAACACAAAGTAATAGAAACAATGACCATAATGCAAGTTTCTGGAATAGTTGAGGAAAACTAGAATCAGCATAACACTGCCAATGAGCAAGTCTTTCAAATTTTTTTTTCCTTCTGAAGGGGGTTATCAGTCTCCCGCTAGGCCTATAATCA
The DNA here is from genome assembly GCA_013396875.1 of Vireo altiloquus. NCBI lineage: Eukaryota > Metazoa > Chordata > Aves > Passeriformes > Vireonidae > Vireo > Vireo altiloquus. The sequence continues at coordinate 244,967 of VZRF01009324.1, forward strand.
GATTTACCCATTTATCCAGAACCCTGCACAAAGCAACAATGTTGCCTATACTTCTTTAACCATGCTTACAGGATTTTCTCCATGTATTTTCATTATAATTTATTAATATTTCACCTTTTTTCTGTTCAGTTCTCCTACATCATTAGTCTCCAGTGTTCATCTCTTTTTTCTCATGCCATGCACCTTCCTTCCTTCCTTCCTTCCTTCCTTCCTTCCTTCCTTCCTTTTTTCCCCCCTTCCTTTTATCAACACAGGCTAAAGAAAAGAGTTTTGTTTTGAAGGTCACTATGTGAATGTATGAATGGGGGTTCATTCTCATCTTCTATTGAATCTGTACCTTGCTGCCTGGAGTGTAAGTGCTTTTTCTCGCTTTATCTTGGAGGGAGAGTGCTGCAGAGATGCAATAGCAGGCTGCAATTCTCACAGTATGCCCTTTTCAAAAGGGCATATTACAAAATTTCTAAAAGCTTAGAGCTGAGACCCTGAAGCTGCCTTAGTTTGCTTTCAGCAAAGCACGCTGCTCTCTCGGCACCCTACGTCACTGGTGTGTTTTCCCTTTTTTGCCTGTGGCCCTCCTCTCACCAGAAAACTTCACTGCAATTGATTTTCAGCCCTTTCCCTCATGTCCACACACTTGTCTCCACCAGGCAGGGATCTAGCTGAATAATGCCAGAGGTAGTTGAGGAAATAACAGCTGGGTAGAGCTCGCTGCAGACAGCAGGCGTCTTTGACTGCAGCACACCAGCACCTCCCACACTGGCTTCCCATGGAGGCACAAGATGGGGAAAGAGCTCCAGCTTGGAGCTCCACATGGACCCACACAAGTGGGGAAGGGCTAGCTGTGCCACTTGTCCCCACACAGAGGAGCACTCGGAGCAATGGTGTGCACTGCCAAGAGCCATGTGGAAGTTCCAAGACACATGTCCTTTCCGGGAGCTCCCAAAACAGCCAGGCTGGATGGTGCCCTTTCTCCACTTCAGTGCAGGGTGTAGTTTGTTAATCATAGGCAGATGAAGTGTGAGGCAATTTTTTATTTGTTTTATCTATATAATTGACAATATTTCCTCTAAAATGGCAAGCTGAAGATTGAGACATATTTATTAGGTCCTGTGAACTCAAACAAAGAGCTCTTTAATATAGACCCAGGGTATTGTGTGCTCCCAAGAATAAATCCTGATGTTGGAAAGGGTGTATCAAACATAGATGGTGCTGTTTGAAGCTGGCTTTTGAGAACCAGTGACAGCAGTTACTCAGGGCTGCATGTCAGGGACACTCTGGTTTCACAAAGCTGTTTGTAGTCTGAAGCACTCAGCTGAGTTTTGTTTAGTGTCCTCTAGTCAGAACAGTCAGAAAAGCAGTGTGATGCCGGAGGGTAGTCATAACCAAAACGATTCCAGCTGTCAACACAGCGGAGAGACTTTTAATTTTGGGGGCCCTAAGCTAAAGGCCAGAGCGATGGTGGCTGACTCAGTGGTGCATGAAGTTCCCCGTCTGGGGCTGAAGGAGGGCGTGGTGGCCCTGGAACTTTGTGCTCAGCACCTCAGCAGCAAACCCGGCACAGTCAGCAAGGTCCATGCCAGTGCTGCATCGCCAAGTCAGAAAAGAGCAGGAGCAGAGCACAATTATCTCTCAGAGCTGAGTCTGGGGTGTCTTGTGCAGCCTGGCACTGCTCTCCTGATTACAAGACTCCATCCAGTGCAGTGTCACATCTCCACCATTCCCAAAAACTTAAAGTCAGCTCTAATTTGCTGTCCCTTGCAATGCTCTTTCCCACATGATCAGAGCAACAGCCAGTGTGCTGCATATGTGGATTGCTTATCTCCTCCTCCCATCGCACAAACCATGTGTGTGTGCACATGAGAGAGCAGCGTGTGCTGTCCAGAGAGCCCGCCCAGGCAATTCTGTCATTTACAGGTCTGTTCCACTGCAAAGGGGCTGCATCACTTCCAGATGAGAGATGGCACAGAATCAAGTCCATTATATAAATTAATGGTCCGTATGGAGTTGCACTCGTTGATCTGTATGGGTTTCTTCCAACTGAAACTATTCTATGATTCTCCGCTGGGCTTAAAATATGGCAGATAACACATATTTAGCAACCAGTAGTGTAAGAACTGCAATAGCAATAGCAAAAAATCAGGATGTGGAGAAGGTGCTATTAGTTAGACCAGGGTGGACCACAATGATCTGGTGACACAAACCAGAATGAACCAACAATTACATGTTACCATCAAAATCCCCCAGTGAAACACTGAAGTGAAGCTCAGATGGATTAATGTCTAGAGACACTCCAAAAACTGTTGGAAGACATGAGTTTCTAGTAAATTTTAAGTCTTCTGCAGCTTTTTCATACTGCACAAATGCAAGTGAAATAATTGGAGTCATGGAGCATGGAAAAATCCCTGCCTGTCAAATTCAATATGGATATATTTTCCTTGATTTTCATTCTAGGAAACCCCCTAGGAAAATTCACCTCAGAAATGTGTTACAAATACTGTGCATTGTTGTGACAAATATCACTTCATACTGTATGAAATGGAAGAATTTTGGTAAATTTGACTAATTCACAAAAAATCACTTTTGCTCTATGCAATGAAAATAAGTTATTTATCTTCATATTTACACCTAAATAGTTTCTAGGCTATGAGCTGCCAGTAACCTCAAGCTGCAGTCCTGCTGGGTAAAGTACTGTTTAGTCACTTGGGGTATTTTAAATACTAGCTGTACGTATATTCTGCCTTGCTTTGGCAAAGCATTTGCCTGTGCTTTAGTAAGAGCAATTCAAACGATGTTTCTGAGCGAAGCCTGTCTTTTTTCTTTTCTCTTATTCTATCCATCGTTATTGTATGGGACTTTTATGAAGTTTTTAAGCTAGTGAGCGAATTAAGGACCTGGAGCCATCAGCCAGAAGCTGTGAGTGGAATTTTGGCTCTCATGTACTGAAAATGGTCTTGTGCGATAAGGTCGACGTTGCACTCTGGATCTCCTTGTGCTTACAGTTTCTGATTTCTTCCGGTTTCAAGGAGTAAATGAGAAGCACATAACACTGAGAACTGTCTCTTCATGTGAAGGAAGAGGTTTGCTGGTTTTGGCAGAAGGCTTTGGATGGTATAAATTTTGAGTGTGAGCAAGTATGATGCATTCTCTCCCTTTAGTCACAGTGGGTGGGATGCAGCTGACCAGATGTGGACATCTTCCTCTGCATTGTATGTCTGGATGCACAGCCCCCCTTTACACAGTGCTAGTTACCTCATGGCTATGTAAATGTCTAAAAAAATGAAACAGATCAGGTCCTAGAAGTATTTATTTCCCTTTGTGACTTTCAAGAGACTCAGAGCAACCCACTGAGTCATAAAATGCTTCCTTGCAGACACCTGAAATCAGACATGTTGAAGAATACTCCAAAAATTTGATCCAACTGCCTTTGAGGTTAGCCTCAGGCAATGTCAGTGGGTATTTTATAGGTCTTTAAAGGCATTTGATGTGAAAGGCAGGGCAGAGGCTGTCACTCAAGTGCAGGTAAAGGAATATTGCTGAATTTGACCAATGCCATGAAAGATTGCTCCAGCAGGTTAGCAGTGTTGTGCACATCTGTGACAGCTGACACAATGAAATTATCTCCCCATAGTAGGCAGATGGTAGCTGAGACCTAAGTCATGACCATGCTGGGAATAACATGGGTGCTGCTGGAGATGGAGCAAAAACACAAACTGTTTTTATCACCCTGTCAGATTTATCCAGTGAACTTCCTTAAAACCACAGTCTCCTTTCAACAACTCAACTTTCCAGCTGGGAGCTACAAATGCCTGAGCCTTTGTGTCTCTCAGGGATTCTCTTGTGCTGTGTTTGGCCTTTTCTTCACTCTCTTCCCCAAAAGCCGTAGCAATGACAGTAGTGGCTATGTGTATGACATGTTTTAATTCCGTTTGCAACCACTTCATGCTATGGTTAGCACTAATCATGGCCTGTGCTTGCCGCAACAGAGTGGGTGCTTACAAGTCCAAGTGGCAGCTGGACACCCATCTGCTCTGCATGAGCTTGAGCTGTGTCTCCAAACACAATTAATAGTTGTCTGATAGCAGAAGAAGTCCGCAGCACTTTGCTTCTGTTTTCCATTAGTGAATCTCTCCACTGTTCTTCTGCAGGGTCCAATTAAGCAGATGGATTCGCCTCTTCTAGCCTCTCATCTTCACACCGCTATGTTGCAGGAAACCCCTAAATGCAGCGTGCCTGGCAAAGGTCTTCTGAGGGACCAGCTATGCAAACAGAAATGCTGCCTTAGCCACCGCTATCAAATGACCTGCTGCATCCCTTCGTTCTTCACAAGACAACCTGGCCCTTCTGTTTGGCAGGCTCGTTAGCAGGAGGAGAAATGGAGTGTCTGAGGTATGGCATTCTTGTATCTCTTTAAAAGTTTTTATGGCTGTGATGATGAACGCTGCAATTCCCCCTGTTTCTCCCACCACAGAGCCCGAACTGGAAGTGAAAATGAAGAAGGAGGAGGTAGCAGCTGCAGCAACAGTTCAATTTCACAAACAGAGATAGCCATGAAACTTGGGACAGGCTGAGAATCTCTAGGAGGCAGCATTTGCACAGTGCTATAAGGAGAGGGAAAGGAGAGGTGCACACATTTTCTTATGCCTGTTTCAATATGCCCTGATCTCTGATGACTTCCTTCTCCCTCCAGTGTGTAGAGCATGAAAGCGCATGGAATAAAATTCCCACTGTTGAAATTCTCCAGGATGAATGACTTTACAGGTTGTAAATATTGCTCTGACAAAAATTTTGAATAAAGCTGAATATTTTTAACAGTTAAAGTCAAATTTGTCATTAGAATAGTCCCCATCTTAGAAATAGGCTTGAATAAATTATTCCCATCACACAAGAAAACTCTCCTACTCATTGGAATTCCTGGGTTCTGCAGTACCCTTCCTTGGACAGCGAGTGTCTGACAATGAATGGCAGCTATTGAAAGACAACATGGTCTGCTGGCCCAGGGACGACCTTAAAATATAGAAAGGGGACAGATGTACGTGTCTTAGAGCAGTGCCTCTTGTGACAGTACAGGATGCTGACATTTTTATTTCACTTACATTCAAAACTTCTTGTGGGCTCCCTTTCCCTGAGCATGGCTGGGTTTTCCTTCATTTGTCTTTTGAGCTGTAGTGGAAACATGGGAGCTGTGATGATGGAAAGTGTTTGGAGCTATTGAAGCTCCAGGAATGGGACACCCAATGGAGAGGTGTCATGCAGAGCATCTTTCCACTGGATTTACTGAAGTGGTTTTTCTGTAAAGTTAGGATCCCTGCCCAAATCTGTGTGGATCTGTACAGGGGGAAGATGAGATGGAGCTTCCTGAAGGTAACAACAAATCTCTTATTTGTCTTGTCCATGCAGCAGGGACACTGTCTGGCAGCACCTGGGACATTTGCTCAATTCTTCCTATGGCTGAAAATCATCTGGACCACACCAACAGCAGTGGCTCTGAAATCTTACCCTTTGTAGGAAAAGGGCAGGTCCTCAAATGCTTGGTTGTCACAGGCTGTTTTTCCATGGTGTTATAACACTGCATTCCTTTGTGCAGGGAGACAGAGCTAAAGCATCGCTGAGGGAAGCCTGGACACATCCTTGGTATCTGTCAGGGCTGCAAACAATGCTGGAGAAGCCTTATGTCAGAAGAGATCACAAGCCTTGACTTGAGGCGCCCAAAGCTCTCTGAATCCTTCACACCTCCTCAAAGCCTTTTCTCTTTCTCAACTGACATTTTTATAAAGTTCCCTGCTCTTTAATCTCAGATAACCACGTTGCAGTTTAAATCAGTCATCACCAATCTGTTGTGGCCTACCAGATCAATTACTTCCCTCCCAGCTTAGACCATTCTTGAAAATTATTGCCACCTCCTATAAATATGGCTGTGAGGTTGCAAAGTGTCAGTTCTCCTTAGAAAGATGATTTATTTAAATAAGTAAATAAAGAAGATTTGGGCTATTTTTAGGTGTCTTTCTTTGATGCTATACAAAGATATTCTCACCATGTTTCTCTGTTCAGCTATGCTGTCTCTGACTTTTCACCCGGGGGAAGAGGCATCCACAACAGTGGTCCCGTGTGGCTCTCAGCAAGTGTCTTTCACTGTTCAGTTTTGTCATTACTGATTTATTCTTTGTCTTATGTTCTTCAGTCGAAACAAGGTTCCTCCCACAAGACTGAGGTCGCCTGAGATAAGTGCAGTACCCAAGTAACACTGACAGCAAGGAGTTTGCAGTATGTTTTCCATGCACTTCAACTCAAGCATCATTGAAAAGCCCAGCTACCAGATGAGACTAGCCCAAACTGAAAGCTGCAAAATATTATCTGGAATACGGAAGACTATTTGAATAGAACAGCTTCTTATCGGGAAACTACATTTTTTTGCAGGGCCAAAATTACTTTCAATGAAAAATTCTTTATCTGAAAGGAGAAGAGTCTTTCCACTCTAGAAAGAGGCTGGAATGACCTAGAATAGCCAAGAGCTTTGCAGCTAAGGTATTAATGTTTATAGGAGAAAACTAGGGCTCACATGTCTGAGTTAGACTTTTCTCTTAGTTTTGAGCTCCTCATGTGCTGGGTGAACGATTCTAGCATGTTGTTACCAGCAATTTCATCTACAATCCCCATCCTTTTGTGGGCAGTTTTAAAAGATTTTAGGCACATCTTAGTGCAAGACCCACAAAATTTGTTAAAATTAAAAAATACAGACAAAGTGGAAAAGCTATCTGAGTCCCAAATGCTCCTTCTATTGCCATTTTCCAGGACAGAGGTGAAGTACCAAAAGGTCCAATGACTTTCCCTGTATTACTCAAAGAGTCAGGAGCAAACTGATCTGGGACACCTCATAGCTGGGGTTCTTTACCAGATGTCAAAACTATTTACTTCTTCAGTTTAGATCCTGGAAATGACAAGCCTGAGTTTTTTGCTTCCCAGAAGTCAGCAAGCATTTTGTATGGACTGAACAAAGCTAAGTCACAGGAAATTTTGGGTCACTTTTTTCCCTGACAAGTTTCTCACCTTCCTGTGGTGTCAAGGCATCATACTTCCGCACAAGAGGTTATGGAGAAGAAGTCTATCAGGAAGTCCCTGCAGGCTCCTTTCAGAACTCTAAAAATAAGACTTCTTACAATACAGATCAGGACTAATTAAGTTTTTGCTATTCCTCCCACAGAGGGTTATCAACATAGTTTACAAAGTGTCATCTTTTAGCGACTGCTCAAGAGTTGGCTGTTTCCCATCTCATCCCCTCTGACACATTTACATGTTCTCTTTACAAAAACACACAGATAAAAACCCCCTCCCTGTTGTGCCTCGAATATTTTCAACCAAAGAAAAAAAATCCCTTCCCAAGTTGTTAGTAGCTGGAAATCACTTGTCACATCCCCAGACCAGAAATTTTTTTTATTTTTATATGACTAACCACGCTATGATTAATGGCTCACACAAATAGGCTCAAAATAAGTCTGGCACAAATATAGGGAAGGAGAAGGGTAAATGGGATAAGGACTGGATGGGTCTGCTGCAGGACATCGGTGGCATGAATGGCATAGCGGGCACAGAGGAAGGAAAAAATGTTTCATGCTATTTGTAGCTCAAAATTACAGCTACAGATGGTGAGGCTGTCATGTAGCAAGGGCTTGGGACTCAGAGAAAAGGCAATCTGCACTGCACAGACTTGTCTCTCCCTGAAAACTGCTGTCTCTCTGAAAGGTGCATGGGGCCTCATTGCCCCACTAGTAGGGCAATATATAAAAGCGCGACTGAAGCTAAATGCACATCTCCTGAAGTGGTTTTGCCCAGTGTTTTACTATATAATATTTTTGCTCTCTCTCTCCCACAGGCAATATTTTCCCACTTCTTTAGTCAGCTGTTGTTACTCTGTTTACATTCAGCTCATGTTGTACAGTGACACTTTTGAGTGGAAATGTCAGACACATAATCTGAGCAAAAAGGGACAAGTGTGTCACTTCAGTGGACTCTGAGAAATACAAAGTCACAGCTGGTACAGTTTGTAGGGGAGACAAAGCTAGAGGGCACACTCATTCAGACTGCTGATTCAGCCTTGATCATCTGGTAGAACAGAACCACTTGAGCAAAACTCGGCTTGAATAATACAAATGCCAGGACATGCATCTAGCGGAACAGAATGGAAAGCTCTCTCCAGTGTGGAGAGACAGGCACACATCCTGGAAAGCAGAGACTCTGGAAAGGTCACGAGGATGGATAAGTGCAGGCAGATGGCTGAGGTGAAGAAGCGAGTCAGACGCTACAGCTCAATGAGGAAAATGAGGAATGGAAAATGAGCAGTCCAGTTTTTCATCAAGAAGCAGGTCACAGTCACAAGCTGTGACAACACAGTCATGTGCCCTCACAGACAGGTGGGATCGGAGAGCAGAGGGGACCATTGGACATGGCTCTCCCTGTGTGAGTCTGCACAGTCTTGTAGCACCTTGGCTCAGCTGCATCCCAGAAATATCCCCTCCTACAGGATTCCTGGTTGCTGCTGGAAGCAGGACGCAGCTGGCAGAGCTGGCATGGCTCTGGCCCCTCTGGAGTCACAGGCCAGGTTAGCACTGTGTTTTTTACAGAAACCCCATTGCAGCTGTGAGTGACAAAATGTGTCACTGTGAGAACAGTTACTGTCATTTTCTAAAGTTGCTTTGCCATTGTTTTGTGCCTGAAACAGTCTGGAATGACTCATATTTTTGAAATAAGAACAACAAGAGTGTAATTTCATACTTTTTGCTGTAGTGAAACCTCATTAAAAACTATGAGGTGTTTGGATTTGATGCTGTTTGCACCTTTCCACCTCTTATGGCACAGATTCCTGGGGATAGGACTCTTCTCTGGGGACTAAACAGAATTTTAGTTTCCAAGAAACAAAAATTCTTTTGACAAAAACAGTGAAATATTTTTCTGAGGGCCCAAAATAAGTAAAGTCTTTCCCAGTTAGCAGTGGTAATACAGAAGGTGTACCTAGGCCTTTGTCAGCAATATATAAACATTATATTTCTGCCACAATTCCATGGTGGAGTTATGTCTCAGGGAAGCAGATTCCCTCTTTTAAAATGGGAAGCCAGAAATCTGTGTGCACGTAATGAGATATTTCCCAGCTGCTAGAGTGTTACAGGATTGTCATGAAGCAATAGAAGGTCTGCCAGTTCTGTGAATTCATCAAGGATGAGATGAAATGTGTCACCTTTTCCTCTCGGTTTTCTCTCCCCCAAGCAACTTTAAATAAAGGAGGTTCTAGTGAGCTGAGCCTGCAACTTCTAGAATTATCCATATAGGCATTAGAAATAAATGGTCCATGACTTCCTATGTCCAACTTGCTATTGGATATTATGCAATTAATTATAATTTAAATATCACCAACTGTATATTAAGCATACTAAGCTATATTTAACAGTCCTGCCTTATATATCTTTGCTTGTGCTAATATATTTGTCTATATGTTTTTATAAACATGGATATGGAGTATGTATTATAGGGGGTCAGATATTTCCCATGAATATCTTTTTCTGAATGGAAATTTAGTCTTCAAGGGCTCTGAATTTCCCTTTGGCACTTTTGCTGGAGATTTTACTCCCCATTGGGAAAAATAAAATGCTTTGTTTTGAATTAGCTCAACCTAAATTGAAATACTTTGGTTTGTCAAACCGAATTAAAATATTTCATGAAGGGGCAGTGCAGCTTTAATTTATGTCCACAAGAGTTACTATGTGCCTTGTGGACATTTTAATTTATAGCCATCATGCTCCCATAATGCATCATAATCATCTCTCTCATTAAATTTTTGCAATGTACTCTGAGAGTCAGATGGCCACAAAACATCACAGGACGCTGGCTGGGAACTTCATCGACCGAGCAACATGATGTATCACCCTCATGAGGCACCACAGCAGTTCCAAGGGACCCACAGTTATATCAAACCAGGCTGGAGCTAAACTTTTTCTGAGAAAGGACACATTTGCTTTCAGTAAAAACATTACTGTTTCAACATTTCTTCCAGATGTGCATCCAAAATAAATGTTGATATCAGAACTTTCTATAGAACAAAACATATAAATTTTGACAACTTCGCTGTCTAATAAATAAGTCCTACCTTCAAGGCTTTAAACGCTTTTCCCTCTCTGCTGCACAGGAGCATGCACTGTGGTTTTTGATGTAGCAAAGCATCAGTGACCTGTCATCTAGGTAGAATTATTTGCTATGACTTAGGTCAGGAGCATGAGGCAAATCTGTTGAATTTCAATAAAAGCTTAAAACTTCCACATCTCCCCATGGGCGTGAGAAATGGTAGCTCAGAGGAACCAGAGCACAGGAACAGATAAATTGCAAAAGATGTTTCTAATACTAAAAAATAATTATAAAGCATGAAAGTTAAGACTTTAATTTCAAAATATTGGGAAATTCAGAGTCACAACTGCATTGGTGAGTCTATGCCTGCTAGTGGCATTCTGGTGAGGTCTTTAATTATATCAACACAAAACACAGGACATAAAGCTCAGAAAATATTTTCATTACAGCTCTGGATTGAATCTATTCCGGCATAGAAGTGTGACATATCTTGGAGTGATGCTGAAAGAAGGCAGAACCTGTTATGGGGCAGGTGCTCAGGTGATGATGGAGCATACAGTTTGTTACGAGCTGAGTGTCAGGAGTGAGTGGCATAAAGCCTGGACACAGCACAAAGGACTTTGACTCTAGTTTACTTTGCATGGAACTACAGGAATCCAGTATGCAATTACATAGGTTGGCCTTCATACAGGACACCATAGCTAATATCTTTTCTTTTATTAGAAAGGATGAGGCAGATTTAAGGTAAGATTTTCAGAATGGCTTCTCCCAGGGCTGATGCACCAAGAGAGAAAAGGCAAGAGCAGTCATCACTGCTGGTATCATTTAGGATATAAGAGATATGGACAGTGTTTGCAGAGTATTGAATCACAGGGAAAAACCAGAACAGTGATTTTGTCTGGGTTTAGGATTAAGGGACTTTCCACTTACGTGGCTTTCGTTTTTCATTAGGTTGTCAAGGGACAGGATGGTTGTGTCACTGAAATATGGAGATCCAGGCTTCAGACGATTCCAGGTGTAGGATTATGCACAACACCTGACTGCCCTTTCCAGAGCAAAGTGTTGACATCCCAGTCGGAGAATACCTTGATCCAGTGTCTGGTTCTCTCTGTCCTTGAGGGAGCTGTCCTAGTTATGGAGAAGTTAGCTACATGTAACTGAGAATTGTGTCAGACCAAATGCCCCTTTAAGGTCTCCCTGAGGACTGCTGTGAGGCAGCAAGCCTATGTTTGGAAGATCTCATAGGAGACTTGTTTTGCCAGCAGAAGTGATGAGGTTTGCTGTATCAAAATTAGTGTGAGCTCTGGGTGCTGCCTTCAGCTGGCCCAGAGACAGAGTCCTATATATGTGCTGCTTGTGACCTCCACATAAAATACCAGCTGTCTTCCCCTCCTCTCTGACTCTTCAAGGTCATGAGAACATGATCTTCAAGTCAGTTGAAGCCAATTTGGTGCCATTCCCACTTTCTCTGGTGATGTGTCCAGAGCACCCCTGATATGCATGCCACAGAGATTCTCTCACTTAATCCTTTGTCTTCCATCTTGAAGCCTTGGCTGGTCTGCATCTGTGTTTACTTAAAAGGCTGTTCTGTCATTGGCATGGATGCCCAAAGCATGTCAATGAGGAATGCTGAAAAACTACCCTATACATATGCCCAAAACACTGTCATTGAAGAAGAGGATCATGGAGCCTGCCTGCACAGAGACCCAGCGAGTCAGATGTGTACTCCTAGACTAAGGGACCCATTCTTTCCCCTTTGTACCACATAATTCCACAACAAATAGGGAAGATCACTGGTTCTGGAATCAGAAATGAGTACAGGGAAAACTCCCTTCTCCTTCTCAGCTTGCTACCAGCCTGTAGCAGTCACGGAATGAACTAGATCTGGATTTTGCATTTTAATAGTCACTTTGCATTTTATAGACTTGGATATGTCAAAAGAAGGACATCCTCTAGAGAAATCCTTTTTTATGTGCCACAGTTTGTTCGTGAACTTGCACCAACTGGCTCCATGTGTTGCTCTGTTTGGCATTTCCCCGGAGGAGGAATCCCCCTCCAGTCCTCTCCCAGGAGGTGGCCTCCGTTCTTGAGAAAGACAGGGATTAGCTGAGCCAGCAGAGCATGTGCATAACGCAGCTGGGGAGAACAGAGAGTGCTGCATGGCTTCAGCAGAGTCCTGTTGCACAGCACTGGAGAGTGCTGTGGAGAGCACAAGCGGAGCTGGAGCACACAAGGTGGTGCCATGCCTGGTGAACATTGTCTTCCTGGGTAGAAAAGGTGGTTTAAGTTAAAGGAAGGTGATAGTCATTATTTTTGGATTGATTGGCGTGCAGAATTGGTGTCCTAAGCTTATGAAAAGTGTCTTAGTACTGGAAAAAAGAAAGGAAAAGGTGGAGGAAATTGAGAAAATTGAGTCAGTCATGCTGAAAATACAGGCAGAATATATTGATGACATATAGTCATCTACATAATTTATGTAGATGCACACACACATGCAGTAACATATATAGAACATACACCATACACATCCTGGATTTTATACAAAATAAGAAAGATTTCAGTTAGCCAAGTTGTTCTAATGGATCTAAGAAATCCAGTGCAGATTGACTTACTCAGTATTTGTGCTTGCTAATGCCAAAAGCCCACAGGCTGTCAGCTGACTGTAAGCAAAATGTAAATAAAAATAAAGCACAGAAATTAAAATAAAATTACCTTTGGTTAACAAAAGATGAGACAGAGCTCGCACCCTGATGTGCTGGTAAAGTTGTGCCTCTAAGGATGCGGAATTTTCTTGGTGAATGTTTGAGCCTGTAGCTGTGATTTGTGCACAAAACTGATCATCATGAGAAGAATCTTGGTCAAAGTGGTCATAACAATCATACCAGGCACAATATGAAGACATCCAAAAACTAAAACCAATATCTTCCTCTGAAAGGAAGCCAAGAGCCTGTGCAGTTCCTAGAGAACAAAACTTGGAAAGTAGCCCAAAAAAAAGATCTATTGCATTGGTGTGGTGTACTGGTAGATGGGGCACAGTCCAATGGTAGCTTAGTCAAACAGTAACTATGAAAGCTTAAATATCTTAAAATTAAATTATCTAACTGCCTTGCAGTCAAGGTTTTTTTGAAGTGAATCAAGAAGATTTCTGAACCCTGGATTCAATTTCTCAAGTTTTGAGGAACTGGAAGTATTCCAATGAAACATTAAGAAGTTAGTCTGCTGACATTTTAAAGAGATAAATGGCATAACAGGGGAAGTTATAGGTCAGTTAGGGTGATATTGATGCTGGGAAAAAATAGCAGTGGGACACAATCAAAAAACAGTTAAAGTACAGGAATTCAGTGAGTGTTAGTCAGTGAGGTTTCATGGAAAATGGATTCTACTAAAATAAATTCACTTTGTTCATTGAAAAGATTGTGTTCCTGGCTTACAAAGCTAATTCTGTTAAGGTAGGGTTCAATTCCTTCCAAATGTGACTTTGAAATATTTTGAATTCTGATTAAAAACTAGGAACCTGCCAAAGCACTATTCCACGTATTAAACAAATCAGAAATGAGTGAAGTGACTGAAAACTCTATTTACGAGTGGGGAATCTTCAGTAAGAGGGTGTGTGTTACTAATGTTACTACCCACAGAGGTCTGGGCTTGGCCTAGCACTGTTGAATATTTTTGCTGATAGTCTGAAGGTAAATAAAAGTGAAGGTAAGTAAAAAAAGTATTTCTAATTGAGGTAGTTGATTGCACAAGATTTATGGCATAATAAATGAGGATCGCAGCTTCGGATGGATGCAAGGAAAAATGGGTGACTTGTTAGGCTGAGAACAGTTGAACATACACCAGTATATCCAAATATATATACGGCAACAAAAGAAAAGTGTATATGATGACACAGTTTGGGGTAGTGGCACTGGAATCCCAAGAAGAATGTCCATGGTGGGGGCTGGGAAATGCTCTCAGAGCAGCTGCAGTGGGACTGTTTCAGGGAGTGTTTCAGAATTACACCTCTGGGGAAACTGCTAAGCTGGGAAAGTTCCTGTGTTGTACAAGGTCACACAGAAATCTAATATCCCCGATATCAGTTGTTGAATTTGCCTACTGAGAGCCTCCTGGTAGGCAGACAAGGGCTCTGCTCAGGCTGGTTGGACAGGAAGAGAGCATATGCAGTGTGATAACATCTCCAGAAAGTTTCTGCCTTCTTTAGGACAAGAGTGGCCTTTGGATGAAGCTCATGTTTTTAGGGAAAAAGCCTGGAAATTCTGGAGTAAGGAAAAGGCAGTATGAGTTCAGCAAGGATATTGGTCAGGTTGAAAGGCTGGAAAGACTTAATTTGTGCTTTATAGAGCATCAGCATGGAAAAGATCTTTGTTGGACCTATATGAGATATATGATGTTCTCTGGAAAGCTGTGAAGTCGGGAGGTAAAGATTCATTGTGTTGGCCATAAGCCACCTTGCTCCTCGTGGTGATAGCCATAAAAAGGCCAAAAAGAAACAGGCAGGTAGACCATGTGGAAAGACATCAGAGCAATTGTTTTCTTGTGTGTGAAGCTGTCTCCTCATCTTGAGCAGAGTAGTTAAAGGCTCTTGGACCTGGTGTAAGATTTGTGTCCCAGGAGACATCAGATTCATGAAACAGAAAGGTCCTGTGCTGGCAAAGGCAAGGTGACTCAGTTTCTTCTGGGAGCCTGTGTTGTTATGAGCTCTTAGGAAGAAAAATATTATCTTTGGCTGATAGTCTTACATGAAGGGCCACATTTTGAAAGTGACCTTCACCTGCCCTTGAAAGTTGCACCTGCTGTTTTGCAAGCATGGAGTTGCTGGGTGGAGATTTACTCCCTTCCACTTCTATAATTTGATTTTGCCAGGAAGGATACAGCCAGGCCCTTAATGCAAGCCAGTAAAATGTTCACAAACACACAGACTATGCTGCTTTTCTACACACGTGCTTACTGTGCTTTAATTTTATGGAATTTTGCTTTTGATTTCAAAATATTTTATACCCCATACTTGTACATGGCTCATGGCATGTGAAAATTCATAAGCTATTTTTGAAATGTCTTCCAGTGTTTGCATTTCACTCTGTCAAATGAACCATACGAGAATTTGGTGGTAAATCCAAATCTAGTGGGATGCTTTGAGTTGCAAACTGCTAGACTGGTCTGTGACTACATGGGTGGAACTTTCCAGGTAAAAAATAACTCTGGTTAACTTCTGGGGAAGGGTTTGTGTCAGATGACAAAAATGGTTGTAAGCAAGACAGACTTCCAGATGATTGAAGAAACCAAGTCTGTTCAGTGTAGAAAGGAGAGATGGAGTAGGTGAAATAACAAGAGCAAAGGGCATCCCTGAATTTGAACATTAGCTTCAGATTTGAAGATGAGCCTAAGGAGGTTTTTTTTGTCATGTAGTTCCTAATGAATCTGTAGTGGTCACAAAAGCATCTGAGGTTGTGTGAATAGTTAAATGAAGTTCAAAAATGTGCGTGCTGAAGGACGATACTCCCAGGCACATGGAGAGATTCTGGGGGATGGTTTGGTGCAGGGCCAGGAGCTGGACTAGAGGACCTTCATGTGTCCCCTCCAAATGAGCATATTCTGTGATTCTGTGAAGTTATGGTGGAAAATAATGTTTTTAAAAGCGATAGTATGAACTCCTTCTTTTCTGCTAGTAGAAACTAGGAAGGAGCTTTTCCCATTATTGCATTTCACAGGCTTGTCTACAGAAAGGATGCCAGGGCACATGTCATTCCCATTTGGTCAGGCGTGAAAATCATCATGTCCCTCCAGAAGCAACTAGAAAAGCAAGATTTTTTACATTCAATGGCCAAGCATCATTTTATGGGTCCTCAAGATACTTCTGTCTAAAATATCCATTTGCAAACGAGCAGAATTCTCGCTGCTTCTGCTTTAGTTTTATTGTCATATTGTAGTCTTATCCAAAACTTTAAAAAAAAACATGATCAAAAAAACAAATTTTTTGTCTTTCCATATTAAACCCTACAACCTTCTTCCCTTTCAGAGCCTTTTTGTGGCATAGTTTCAAATATTAATATAGTTGTCTAAATTCTTCAGGCCTTCCCTTAGAATGGAATTCTTGTTTTTCCAAAACAGACACAATGCACACAACACCTCATCAAATAGTCAGCTACTCCTTTGATTTTATAACAAATAACAAAGCTTTTACTGGAAAGCAATCTCATCATATAAACAGTAGCTAAAAAGCATATGTAACTATTCAAGTACTTCAGAAACATCGATGAAAGTAGATTTCTAGTTGCTGAAAGAGAAACACATAGAAATTCTGAGACTTCTTAACTTCTGGTGGATTTAAAGCTATCGCATGGTAGGTACCAGTGCAATGTCTGCTTAATACTGTGGCCTTATCAAGTCTGTTGACCATTCACATTCTCTAGAAGCCTGGGATGATAGCAACATTTATGTGGGCATCTTTTCTGAGCAGCCTGCCAGGTTAAAAAGTTGCCAGTGCTGATATACACATGTGCCATATGGAAGTTCAGAAAAGACCTTTGGAGCAAACTATCAGAGATGTCACATCAAACCTGCAATGAAGGGTGTCTCCAAAGCTGAATATCTGATAAGTTGTGACACTCTTACTGTAGATTCACAGGCCCTCCAGAGTGACAGGTTTGAAAAGAGAGGAACCAACCTCATCAGCTCTGCAAACAGAGTGGTGTAACAAAAAATACAAAAACAGCCCAACAGTCCATGGGGTGACAGAGCAGCCTGATACACAATAGGTTGTGGCCAGCAAAGTTATTGTCACAGAGTTGAGCAATTCATATTTGGAAAGTTAAATTATGATAAACTTATCTTTATCATTATAAACAAATGAATAATGTAAATGCAAACATCTAGCAGTGATATGTAACACAATGTATTTTATGTAGCACAGTGGATAACTAGATTTACACTACCTTGATATAAAATGGGGTTTAGAAAATTTCTTGTATGTAATGCTATCGGATATCAAAAAGAGGAAGAAAATATGGTAAACAGTGTTTTACTGTGAGAGGGAATAAGTCAGAAAGCCACCTGAAAATGCTCAGAACTTAAGGCAACAGGCTGTGGAACAGAGAGGAAAACTAGTGTAAAACTGGGAAGACAATGGCTCACTGCAAGAGAGAAAGGAAACAATTTATTGCAGGTAACAGCCAAATGTGGAAACAATTTTGAAAGAGTTTCAGAAGAAGAGTGAAAGACATTTATGACAAACATTTTTATCTAGGGTGCTGTTACTTGTCTCAAATCTGTTTAGGCATCATAGATTGGAGGTGACATCCGGTGGTGTCGGAAATTGGATTAGAAAATAAATGGGAAGAACTAATATCTTCTGATGACCAAGAGAATAGTCACGTAGAATATGTCCACACAAACCAAAAGGCAGGCATGTGTGTCTGTTTCTGAGAAGATCTGTACTCTCTGACGGCACCGTTTGTCATACCACACACCAGGAGGAACAGAGGAGCTCCTCATGTTCCGTTCCACCCCTGTGAACTTTTGCTCATGGTTGTGTAAGTGTGTTGCCACTTGGGTTTGTGTGCATACCAACCTCTCTAGATTTCTTGAGGACCTGGATAGCTTTTGCTGTCGTTGAGTTTTTCCTAGCATGGCATGTCAGTGTCACTTGTAGTATTTGGCCACTTGTACCTGTAGGGTTAGTGAAGCATGTGACTTCGAAGAGAGAGGAAGAGTGGTAAGAGTTGTTTCTTGTTAATCAACCTAGAGCAGGAAAGAGATTTCTCCCCAGAAGGGAGAAGGGATTACACAACACAGCTACACAAGCCCTGGGCAATCTGATTTGTTCTCACAGATGTCTCTGTTTAAGCAGAGGCTTGGGGTAAACCTTTCAAGCTGTCAGGATTCTGTGATTGTAAGTCATGGTCACATCTTTATCAAGGGACACCAATTTACAACTTTCCACCTTCCAGCTCCTGGGCAAACTCTGATTATGACCTGATTGCATGTCTAGATGACAGCTGGTATCCACCAACTACTATCTAAGTCTGATTTCTTCAGAACAAGGGAGATGTGATGTGCCTCAGGAGTTGTCCAGGTCTAGATAATGCAGGGGTTTTAGGGACACAGGAGCCTTTTGCAGTGAGAAGCAACCAGAAGTGCTCAGCACCCTCAAAAGCTGTTCAGAAAGGCCTCCTGAATGCTGTTAACTTCAACACTGAACTCAAGTAAGGTTCAGTAAAGTTTTTCTGAGGCTGAATTTGTCACTCTCACACTCACCAGGTCTGCTGGCAGCTCCGCCTGCAAAGGCCCAAGGAGAAACCTCTATTGGCTCACCAGCAGGCAATTGCTACCTCTGAGTGCTGGTGAAGATTAGGAAGCCAAGTGGGAACAGACAATACTCTGTCTTTGGCTCCAAAGGACCCTCTCGAGCATTTGAATCTTAAATCTAGCCCATTTTCTTCTGCCCCTGAACCCTCCACCCTGACTACCTCCCATCCCCTGGCTGCTGAGCTCCACTGCTCCCGTGCAAAGCTGCAGCCCATTTAAATCAATTCTGACACCTAACACCTCTCTGTTTTCTCAGCCTGCCTGCCCCAAATATTTCCCTGCAGCCTTGACAGAACGGGTATTCACAGGGCAGCTCCAGAATAACAAGTTTCCATTTTTTGAGACGGTTGTATGGGGAGCTTTGTGGTGTGGCAGCTGGCCAACTGGTGATCATTTAGCCAGGGTAGCTCACTACTGGGTAGTTAATTTGACATGCAGAACAGAGTGGTTAGGCTCTCTCTGAAGCCCAGTCAGACACTTCAGGGTTCCCAGTATTAAATTATGCCTGATGTGCAACGCCAAAATATTGGCATTTGCGTGCAAAGCTTGACTTCAGGAATGTTCATCAACCTAGCAGTGGCTCATTTTCTCTGACACCATCAATTTTCACCAGCAGTCGCTGGGATCATTACCTGCTTTACAGAGAGTTGTGAGTTGCATCACGCTGTACACAACCTCTGCTTCACTAAGCTGGGAAAAATGAAAAGGTGAAGATATTGTGGCGACAAATACTGGTGATGGACCCATAAATATAAGGCTGGGAAGAGCAGGTCCTTTCTCGGTGGTAACAGCCCAGCTGTCTGAATTGATTCCTTTCCCAGGAAATATATCAAGTGTAGAAATAAGAGCATGGTTGCAGAGATGGATTTGCATTTTACACATGCGCTTTCTCCATCTCATTTAGGGCTTGGACTGAATAATCGTTATCACCACATGGTAGCTATCAGGGACTAGCTGACACATTATAAAAACCTAATGTAGCCAATGCACACTGGAGTCTTTGCCAGCACCTGAATTGTTTGCCAGAACTTTTTGAGATAGACTGCTCTTGTGGTATTTGTATCACTGGCAAGGACCAGAAACAGAGGAAATCTGGAAAACATTTCTAAGGGAAAGAAAAAAAATCTGTGAAGTGTTGTGGAGTCTAAGATGGTACTGAAACTCTGGTTCCTTATTCAAAACGCTGTGGAGCTTGAGAGTCTTTTGGGGCCTCAGGCCAGTATTTCACACTTTCTGATTTTGTCAGAATTTACAATCACTTGGTCTTGGTCTTTTATATTACCTGCAATTTTTTGGACCACTCCTCTCCCAAAGCCTGTGCTTATGCATTGCTGTTCTCCTGACTGAGAAAACAGGAGAATTGTGCCTACTGAACTCAGCTGCTTAAAAACCAGGGGAAAAGTATTTAGACTATTAATAAAAAATGTATTCTTCCATGCCATGTGGCACTGGCCTGTCCTGTCTCAGTGCTGTCCCCAAACTGAATGCAGCATCGTAAGGTCTCCAGGGAGCATTTTCTATCTGATTAGGCAGTTGCATATTGGGATGACAGCTGGAACATAAACCAAAATAGCCATAAAGGAAACAGAACCATCCCTCTGGAATAGATTTCCACTGCCATTCACATCCATCTCTCACACAGAGCTAGTTGTGCAAAGTGCTGTAACAGGACTACGAGAGCTCTGCAATGGCAAACAGAGAAAAAACTGTCTCTGCATAAACACATTTGGTGTCTGTAGCACCCATTCACCCGAAAAGTCTGATATTTCAAAATATTTTTCATGCTGTTGAATGGATGGCAAAATATGGTTTGCCACTGCACCAGAAGTATTGAGACATCCTGACTGACTTCTGCCTGACATTTCTTACTGAGATGAATGTTTTTCAGCAGACCAAAACTGTAGCTGTTTTATAAAAAAACTGAACTGGAATGTTTCCACAGCAAGGGCCAGTTCATCTTTTTTTGCAAGTCCCCAGGAGTTGTGGCAGACCTCTTGGGATCCTCTGTGTCCCCTGCATCCTTTGCGGGCAAGGATCTGAGTTGAATTTCCTCTTGCCGTTGCTCTACTATGATTCTCCCAGGCTTTTTCATTTTGGTGAAAAAATACTTGATTGATTTGAATTGCTTCTCTTTTGGGAACATTTATATTTTCTCCCCTGCCTGGGCAAAGAGAAAATTGCCAAACATCTCAAGCAAATTTTGTGGGAATGCTGATGTAAAATCCCTTCAATCAGTTGTGTAGAAATGGATGGATCTATCCTGTAAAACCCTGTGGTCAGATAACTTTCAACGAGAAATTTCATCCTGGCACTCCTTTGAATTGTGCTTGATAGAGCTAAATATACAATTTTCTTTTCTTTAGTTTTTACTCACTTCATTAAAAATTTACAGTAATAATCCAATGGACCATTGGGGAGTTAGTAAGACAGTGCCTTTACAAACATGCAAAGAACCAGGAGTGGAAGGAATGTCTAATCAGACTGCTAATAATGCCATGTGGCAGGATATAAAGAGGAAAGAGGGAGGCAAACATGCAGGAATCAAGAGCAGGAGGGTTCCAAGCAAGAATGGTGGTGCATCCAAACAGCAAATAATATATTTTGTTACAAGAGTGTCAAGTTCCATGCTGAGAATTCCCATCTCTTGATCCCATGGAGCATATGCATTTTGGCCATAGGTACCCAGTGCTTTAGAATGTTTTGCTGTCATCTCCCCAAAAAGTGATCCCTGAAGTTTCCATCCTCTCCCCGTGCTATGCTGCCATATTTATAGCAGAGTTAATGACAATTACTGGAGAAGACCCTCATTGCTTTATATGGGGATGTACCTGAGGGTCCTTGTACTCATTTTAGGACTTCATAATAATACTGTGATCACAACTGCATTAGTCTGAGGCCAGTGATTCTCACCATTGCAGGGAGGCTGCTTCACAGCCTGTCCTTTCTTCTTATCTCAGATATTTGAATGGTCTCCTTCAGCTTCCTCTGTTCACTTCCACAAAGAATATCCCACCCCTTCAGATTTTTCAGCTGCTAGGAAGCCTCAATGGAACTGGGTTTCCCAGTAGGAGAAAGTTGATGCCTCTGCTCAGTAGCAGACTTGTACCTCTAAGGTAAGCAGAGATTAAGAAGGGGATCTTTAGAGGAAGCAACCTCCCTTTGGGAGAGAGCTGAGACAGTCCTCAGGAAGGACCTGCTTTGTTCTCCTTGTTCTGTAACATCTTCCTTTAAGATGTGAATTAAATAGAGGTAGGAGTTGGGCTCTTGGCTTCAAGCAGAGCTGTTTGTGCTACTGTGTCTTACCAGGCCCAGGGGGAGAAGAAGAAAAAAAAAAGGCATTTAGTGCTCAGAAAACCCAGGAGGAAAACAGAAACTACCTCTGTCCTTAATGACTGACTGCAATTGCCACGTGGGTCCCCTGCTGGGTGCTAAGTGAGCATGGACATGCACACCATGGTCACACTCAGTGGGAGCTGAGAAGCTGAGGAGTGCTGTGCTGACATGGCCCTTCCCCTGTGTGGCTGGAGGCATTTGACACCTAGTCGTTTTTGATCCAAGCAGATCACCTTTCTGGGAGCTTGCTTTGTCACTCAAACATGAGGCAATCTGGTACCAAGGTGTATGTCTGGCAGGCTGCGGGCTGTGGAGGTGAATGCAAGAGCTGGTGCTCAGATGGAGGTGGAAGAGCTGCCTGTTTTCAGATGAAGTGCTCTTAATATGAGATTTTTGGAGCCAGCTCTACAGTGTTTCCTGTCACTTCATGACCTACCACTTCCTTTTTCCTCGGGATTAGTTTAATTTGAACATCAGGGTTTGCACCTTAACCTCCCAGTCTGCAGGGAGTGGGGAGAGGACCTGCATCTCAATAAAATGCTAGCAAGTGGCTGATACCATAAATCAGAGGGATTTTAGAATCTGATGACAAACCGAATTCTTGTCAGAAAAGAGCAGAGCTGACCCCTCCCAAACTGTCATCGAAGCCGGGTCATAAAAATCACAGCTGTCACCAAAGCATGCCGGGCCTCTGGGGGACATGCCATCCTGGGGACTCATCTGCTGCTTCCATGGCCAAATTCCAAGCCCTCAGGCACATTCCACTTGACATTTTGTCACATCTCTTGCTGGTGCATCTGTTCAGGGGTATTAACTCTTCCTAAATCACTTTATCCCTTTTTTTTTTCTCAGAAAAAACAAGACTATGGGAGATGAAGCGGTCTGAGCAGTGGTCCGTGGCACAAAACAGAGTCCAAATGTTAAAAAATTGGCAGCATCTGGAGTAATTAATACTGTAGGCAATGTTATTACAGCAACAATATCAGAAATATAACGTGTATTCACATAAACTTCAAAAAAACAACTTTATCTCACATTTGTACGTACAAAACAACAAGAAATCTTCCCAGTTGTGTCCCTTTGATCTTTGGCCACAGACAGACATCACCCAAAGAGATGGGTGAGCATAAAGTCAGACCATGGTGGCTGTGGTTGACCTGAGATGACTGTACAGTCTGCAGTGGCAAAGTGCAAAAGCAAAGACATCAAGGCACCTTTCCCAAGCCACTTGATGGGATCCAAGCTCCGAGATGCCTCTGTGTGCGTGAATGAAAGTTTCTCTATTCCACCTGTTCATGAGATGATAACCGAGCACAGGTAGTAAAGTTTACAGCCACAACTTGTCCAGCAGGGATAGCAGCAGAGAGGTTGTGATGTGCTCGAGAGACACTGTTCCAGAATCACAAAATTTGAATGCGTGTGGGATAAAGGTCAGCTGGTTTCACTAAGGATGGGGAATGACAGCCATCTGGCCTAGGAGAATGTGGAGAGTACTTGCTGGACTTCTCGTGTTACTACTGACAAAACTTCTAAGAGTTTTCTAAAAATAATATGTGCTAATTTCTTTACATGCAGTGTCCTGCATCCGGGATGAGATAGTTCAGTACCAACTCTTGTGCTGGACAAGAGTTAATAAATAACCTAAAGGTCAGTGTTAATAAATAAATGTGGCAATAACAACAACAACAAAAATAATAATAAATGAATAATAAAAGCTAATTAAAAAACCCAACACCCAATTCCCCCCATCCCCAAAGCCTTGTCTCTTTGACAGCAAAACTGTAAAGTCCGAAGTGTTCAGTGCACATTTTATTCCTTCTATATAGACAAAATAAAGTATGGCATTATGGACGGAGTAAAAAGTTTGCAGTCTGTAGCATAGGAAGGCATGAGACAGAAGCTACTTAAATTAAAGAACAAAGTTTTTTGAACTTCCTGGATCATACTCTTTTCACAAATCTTGTGAATCTGGGAAAATTTGGAAGTTTTGGAGGATTCACTTGCTCTGGGAGTTAGCAAAGGGTAGAGCCATGGGAATATTTTGAAACTTGCAAATGCCCACTTAGGTTCCAGGATGAGAGCCCACATTGTAAATCAGTGGCTCAGAGAAAGTCACATTCATTGAACTTCTCTGTAAAAACTTATCTCCCTTTGCCCTCAGTATGCTGCAAATGCCCTCAGTTTTGTATAACTCTCTAAATGAGCAAGAGCTAAAAGCAAATACAGTTCATCCAGATTTAATCTAGCTCCCTGCAGAAATCAGAAGGGTGTTTCTCTTCGGTGTTCTGCTGACCAGACATGTTCTAGTGTGCTTTCAGGCTTTTGGGGTAAGAAGTAATGTTTGTTTTCTTGCTTTGCTTTTTTCTGAGGGCTGAGAAACCACAGAAAGTGAAAGGCAACTCTTTGAGAGGGAGCTGGTCTGTGCTCCAAAGCACTTCTGCTGCAGGTGCCCGGTGACCCTTGTGCCACTTTGTTCAGGGTCACAGCCCCTGGCTTACTCGAGGTGCACATGGGGCTTCCCCAAGCTCACACTGGCATAGTCTTGGAGGTGGTTTCACCTTCTGCAGTACAGGGTGCACTTTGTTTGCAGGGCTGTTGCTTGTGTTCAGGGGGGCTTCCCAGCTCCTGCTGGGATGTGGGCACAGGGCTTATCAGAGGCTTCTGCCATGCCCTGTCCTTGGCTTTGGTCTTGGAACTGAATGTGAAATGATGTAGACAATATGTGTACCACAAGTCAGTGACACACAGGAGGTCTCAGCAGACAGCGTGGTGGGCCCCTCTTCCCTGTCAATCTGTGAAAGAACTCCCAAGAATAACTTCAGAAGGTTCTGAACAATTACTAAAATTAAACACTTAAGGTCCACAGACCAGGTACATTTTATCAAAGAGCTTAAAAGAAACTTGCTGAAGAGTGTTCTGAGCTACTCCTATTTCATGGGTCCTGGAAGAGTGTGACAGTTCCAGATAACTGGGAAAAAAGCTCATTGTTGTTCCTGTGTTCAAGGGGACAAATGGGATTGCTCAAGCAAACACAGCCACATTAACCTGGCATCAATCCCAGGGAAAATTATACAAAGACACATAGGAGACATGGTTGATAAAGAATTAAAGGATACTGATGCAATTAAATACCATTGGTATCATAACATGGAGAGAAAATCCTGTTGGAAAAAATTAGGACATCTTTTTAGATAGTGATTATGGAGTGATCAATAAAAGTATGTTTTCTGGCCAAAGCACTTGATTTTGTGTGATAACTTTCTGATGTAAGCTTCAGCTTGTACAAATGTCTACACTCGTTGGTAAAGAATCTTCCTCTGAAACTGTGGGGGTTTCTCTCTTGCTCTCTCTTTTTAATGGGAGCTTGTTTTGTACAGGATTTTTCCCATTTGAAGAATCAGAACCATATGTTTCAGTTTTGATGTATGTTGAAATATTTTAGTTTGCTAAATAGAGGCAAAGCCTGACCATAGCTGTGTCTGAAATCCCATTCTTTGTGAGGAAACCATGAGGACTCTCAGCTCTTACTTGAACAATTTCAAGTTTATTGATTTGCAACCAAATCATTCAGACAGTGGATTTACTCAGCAGGTCTCAGCAAATCTAAAGAAGGAATCAATAGCTTTGAAAGCTCCAGGCCTCTGAAACTGGAGCCTAAACCAATCTATACTGAATGGAAAGGGAAAAGAAACAGCTTACCAGGCACTTTCCCCAGTAGCACCTTATCTGCTAAGCCTTCTACTGTAAAAGCCTCCTTTGAAAACAGCTGCTTCAGTCAACTAGTGCAAATATGAGACCAGTTGCAGTAGCGCTGTGAGTTCTGAAAGCAGTGTGCAATGCTCCTGAGGATTTATAGCACCCTCTTTCCTGGCACCACGCCTCAGTACTGCCACAGGCAGCCTCCACCCTGCACTGTTGTGGAGGTCTCACCCCTGGAGCATGTGCTGGGTGCTGGGTGGGTTAGAGCCCAACAGTCCAACAGAGCACAGTGCAAGGACATCAGTGCTGTTACCCTTCCACCTTAGCTTGAGGTTTGGTCTTCAGGTTCCGTAAGTTTTTGCTTTGGTGAGGAAAAACGAGAACATAAGGGTCCTTGTTCCTCTTCATCCCCATTCCTTTTTCATCCCCATTCTCTCCTTGTTGCCTCTGTGGCTTTCTCAGTCTTCTCCCTATCCTCAGCAGCCCTAAATGGTTCTTCCTTCCCAATTCCCTAAGGTTCCTCCTTCCCAGACTGTCCTTACCCTTTTTTTCTCTTCCTTTGGTCCCTTTCCTTTTCCTTCCTGGCCACCCATTGTCCCCAGCCTTTCAACCTCTGAGATTCCCAGCTGTGGCAGGTTTCCACGTTCCTCATCCTTGCTCCTGCTAGCTGCTGAGTTTTAACCTCTTGAAAACAATTTCTTACTCTCCCCTATCCTTTAAGCTGTTGCATCTGGAAGCTGGTGGTGACACAGCTGCAGTGGCAGGAGGGACCCCTATCAAACTGCCCACTCCCAGGGCTGCCACTGCAGCCTCACAGCTCTTACTCTGCTCCTCAGCTGCCAGGTCAAAGGGTGGGCTTTTTTTTGGGGGGGAGGTTGTTGCGAGGGTATTTTGAATATTGCATCAATTGCCATTCATTGGTTATTCCTGAACTGCTCTGATACAAAAGGAAAGGAAATCAAATGCAACTGTGTTGATCCTGGGTTTTCTGCTTTTATCCTTTAAAAGGCATTTAAGAAGTCACACACACATGGTAGTGAAGAACCCTCACAGCAAAGGATCGCATGTTGAATAGTAAATATTGACAGATATGCAGCAGATATCTGTCCCACTCCTTTATTTTGCTCTCTCTCTCTTCCTCTCTTCATTCTTCTATCTCAACAGCCAGCCCTGTTTCTGCTTTCTTCCATCTGGCAGCTCTCACAATAATCTCACCCACCTGTTAAATGAGAGAACGTCAAGTTAAATTTACAGCAGGGCCTGGAAACAGGATGCTACAGAAAAGTATTTTAATTAAAATCCTCTAATTGAATGCATGCTTCCTCGTGAAAAGGGAGCTGCCAAGAAGGGCCTGATGTCACCACCTCTACCCCCATTTGCCACAAAAGGAGAGCAATTGAAACCAGCTCTCAAGGCGGAAAGAGGAAAGGGCATTTCCAGGGAGTTTTCCAGGGTCACCCTTGCAAAATTGTTGTATGGTTCATGGGAGGCTTTTGCCCCTTCCCCAGAATCAGAGGTGAAGGTGGTACAGCAGAGTAAGAAGCTGTCACATGTGTGTAAGTACAGGGAAATATCTGTGTGAAACCTGAACTCTGGATAGAAGTATGACAAATATAAATCCTGCCTGATAGGGAGATCACCACTGCACAAACTCCCCTGGGAACTCTGTGCTCTGCTTTGCTAGGGAATCAAGTGGGATTTTAAGACCTGTTTTTCTGCAGTTGCTGGAATAGATACAACAATGAAGAGCAAAGGATTGATATGGAAAGGAAGATGAGACAAATGTCAAGAGAAAAATCTGGGGACAAATCAAGAGACAAATGTCTGGGGTTCCCATCCAGAGAGTCTGAGTGACCATACCTGGTGCAACTGTTCCAGACAGTGCCCAGGGAGAGAGAAATCACAGGCTGGGTAGGTCCAAAGAACCAAAGGTGGGAGGCAGGAGGAAGTATTTAGGGAGAAGAGGGAATTAGCAAGTGCTGTAGAACTGCGTCACTGCCGTGTAACTCTAGCTCTTCTAAATACTATGCAAATCCATCAACACCATATACTTCCTGTAAGCATGAAACCTCTGACTTTTCTTTCCTTGTTGGACAGTGGTTAACTGTTACGAAAAGTGAGTTGCAGAGGATAAAATGCACAGTACATGCCTCTATCTAAAGGCACAGTGATACCAATAACAATTAGTGACATTCTGCAATATTTACAAGTTTTTCCATTAAGCTGCCCACAACACGTGGAGGGGAAGTTTGGCACCACCTCATTCCTGCACCTCCAGGCTGGTAAAGGTCATTTCCCGTAGGCCTCAGGTCACGGAGCAGAGAAGTTCCCAGCACCCTCAAGTGTTAGCCAGCCCTCCTTCCTTGACAACAGAGAATCCTTTCATAGAACACATTTATTTTACATTTTGATATTTTAATGCTTCATTGCCTATTTAGAAATTGGAAAATCTTACATCCCCTCATGAGAAATCTGGCAGGCATGTTTGGCTCATGCTGGGAAAGCAAAACCACTGGCAAACCCTCCAGCCTTTGCAAAAATTTAAAAAGGACAGTCAAAGCGTTAATGGCATTTTGAAAAAGCATTCCCTTTGGGAATGCTGGGGACTTGAAGAATAAAGACCTAGGGAAGAGTAAATTTTTTTTTTTACACAGGAAACTCTGGGGTACAACATGAATTCCAAGACAAAAAAAAAAAGTCCAGCTCCCTAAAACAGTACACAGGTCAGGGGTCTAGGCTAATGGAGAATAAAGAAGCCAAGACTTTTGCCCTAAGCTTTTTGAGTCTCACCTGCATATTCAGCAGCAGCTCTGAGAAAGTGTTGTTGAGTGCAGTAACATTTTGTACATCAGGAGCAGCATTTACCTATTCTTCAGCAACTCACGTCACCAAATGTGCTCTGGAAGTTGCTCGAGCATTGCTTTGGTGGTGAGCAGAGTTGGTGGACTAGGAGTGCAGGGCGAGCACTGCAGATGTGGGTAGGTTAAGAGTAGGGACAGTGGCTGGAAGGAAGCTCTTCAGATGACTTGGAAAAGAATGACTGACAGAGATGACTCTGCCAGGAGAGCTTGAAATGGATATTTTTATACACATAACATCTTGTGCAACCCAGGATAATGGCAATGTCCCATAGATGCTTACCATGTGTTTTAAAGAAACAGCTAGTGAAAATGTTCACTGGCTGAAGAACAATTCTAGTCTTAAACTAGCACATGAAAATGGAGAAAAGCCCTTGAGAAATTGAAAGGTTTTGTAACAACATTGCTTTATATCTGTATGAAGCACGGTGTGCTACAAAAGATGTTAAATGAGTGTAAAAGTAGGGTTCAGATCCTCAGCTGATGAAACATTTCTCTGATTTACAAAACTTGCATTTTGTTTTCTGCTAGGAAATCTCAGGAGTCTTCAGGCATACAACAAAATATTAAGATTCTGCTCAAAATCCTTTAAGTGACCTACACCATCACAAATGTTCAGCTGTTCACCTAATTTGGACCATATGAACCTCATGAGTCATTTTCAAGCAGTCAGAAGGCAACAGCTCAGGAACAAGAGACAGCAAAATATAGCTGGTGCCATGCTGCAGGCCTTGCACAGTATGCTCAGAGTGCCAGGAATATCCTCTCCTGCCCAGTTGTTACCAGGCTGTTAAGCTGATATATAAAAGAGTGAGAAGTGTTGTCACTTGCAGCTGGGATCAACAAGGCTCCAGAGCTGATTGAGCTCCAGAGCAGTGGCTATAAGTAGGAGAGTCAGTGTCATTTTAAAGAAAGTTTTAAAAGTGGAACTGAAGACAGAAAAGAAAGAAATAAACGGGGTCAGAGAGAGAAAGACTGAAAGGAAATTCCCTGCAATCATTTAGGCTTTCCCTAATGTTCATGATAGAGAAGGGGTAAATGTGAGCAGTCGCAGAGATCCTGTTGCTGTTCCAATGAAGTAAACACTCACCTGGGTTCAGGTAGTGCCCAGCTGAGGAACTGTCTGCAAGCAGAGGCGAGACAGGTCAATGGGTGTTTATTTTGGGTCTCCTGGTAAAGCTTAGCCCTGTGCTGCAGCTGACCTAGAGAAGGGAGGGCTTCTCTAGGTGCTCATAAGAGACAACCCTGCCAGCATGCAGGGAGGGTATCTGGCTGCATTCTTGTGGCTTTTGGCAGCCTCTGTAATTGCAGAGAGCATCTGAGAAAGAAGTGGCAACTGAGCCCGCCATTCACATCTCAAAGCCTTCACTCCAAGTTGGATGTGACACCAAGCTGTGTGGCCAGAGCCCAGTGTGGGTGTGAGAAGCTGGCCCTGTCTTTGTCAGCCTCCATCCGATCTCTGGGGACACAGCTCCAGTTTCTAAAGCTGCCAGGCTAGTGTGCCTCACTGCTCCACTGAGTGCTTCTAAGGAAAATGTTAATCACAGGGATTAGTTACAAAAGCCCAAACCACTCAGGTTTGTAGCATTGCTACTGGCACACTCCTGAGCTTAGAGCATGTCTGAGTTACTACCATCAGAGAAATGGGTGTAATATTTCTGTTGAGGGAGAGTTGCATTTTTGCAAATATTAAGGTTTTAATGGAAGAAGCCATCTAGTGGGAGTGCATCTCTGGGGATACCCCACTGTCAAATACGGAGTGGAAGCCAGGGATAAGGGTGCTCTAGAAGACCCTGGAGAGGCTCTGGAAGTCACCCACATTGTGACACAAAGGGGTCATTTGAAGATATAAATCACTGCTAGAAGATACCGAAGAGTTTGAACACTTTGGGGTACTTGAGGTCTAGAGAGGGCATGAGCACTTCCCATTGCTTAGCAGTTGCTTATCCTTCTCCTGCGAAGTGGGTGCAAGCTCCAGAGGAATGTGCTGGACCCATCATTCCTACCCTGCAGCTGTAACCACCCATCCCTCTGCCTGTCCAGGAATTTATCCTGCAGGGATTAGTTTTGAAAACCTGATTAGGTAAGGAAGAATCCCAGGCGTTGTTCAGAGGAAATATTTGACTCTTTCCCTAGAAAAAGAGACACAGAGTGTACTGGAATTTTTGTCATGCACTTTAAGTTTCCAGGTTACTTTGGTGACCAGCTGTTTAGAGCCAAGCTGTGTTGCTGGTTTCTGGGAACGTCTACAGTTTTTCTTGTGCTTTTGAAAGGTGAAGAAGAGCTGGGTGCTCCCAATCCCATCAATGCCCTCAGTGATTTTTTTTTCCATGTTGATTGTGTGCTCTGTTGAGTTCCTTGCTCCTTGGCAATGGTGACTGAGAGCAGGGAAGCAGCCCCAAGCCCTCCAAGGCTCTTCTCTCATGTTTCTCACAATTTTCCTCAATGCTGTGTGCCCCTCCTCTCCTCTGTAGCTCTTTGCCATTCACATCCTCATTCTGGACCATTCTCTTCTTGCACCATGCTTCTCTGTGCTCCATTGAACTCACCCATGTCACCACATTGGTTTAGGCCTCTTCTCTCCTGCACTCTGGACCCTCTTGTGTGTCTCCAAGCTGTGACCTCAGCTAAATACAGCTCCTCACATTGCCCTTGCCCTCTGCCCCTACTCCTCAGGCTCCTCCTAATTCCCTGTCTGGATTTTTAAGAAGTTGCCCCTTCCCTCTGCCCTTCAAGGCTCATTCTCCTCTAGTTCCAAATGACCTGCTGCCTCTTAAAGGCTTTTTTTTCCATGAGTGTCCAGCTGATGTCAAGATATTGACATCTTGGCTGAGGACTGTCTCAGTCTGATAGCAAAGATGGAGCTGTTTTAGTTACTGTTAATTTGTGTCAGCAGATCCTGAGGGAAAATATCAATATTGGATAACTCAAGACTCATGGGACATGAGACTCATGGGACTCTCTTGCTCTTTTCTTGGGCTCCCTGCTTTCTCCTGAAGGCTGCTCAGCCTTTCCTCTCTCCTCAATGACTTCTGCTTTTTTTTTTCCTTACCACTATTTTCTCCCTGGTGTTCAGATTATAATGAGGAGTAAAATAACTAAATTTAAAACAAAAGAAAAATAATGAGTCTCAAAAAATACCCTCAAGACAATGCCCCTTTACTATTATAGAAAAAGCTGATCTTGAGCTGTAGGAATCTTGAAAGACAAAAAACAAAACTGCATGTAAAACTGCAAACAGGGTGGAGGGGGAAGAAAAAGGAAAATGCATGACAAATCCCCATGAAGTGTCCCAGACAGCTTTTGTCTGCACAGAAACAGTTTTATGGGATTCTCTGCAGAAAAAGGAACAAAAAAATTAAGGAGTTGGGTTCAAAAGATCAAGTTGCATTTTCATTGATCTCAGACTTGTAAGAGCTGCCTCATCAATCACAGTTGCTTAAAAATTCCTATTAATGGCCTCGAGTGCTGGGGTTGCCCATATGGTTCATCTTTGTAGCATTTGGGCAACTCCCTGGGAGCAGTATGAGATCTGTCAGTGTCAGAGCCAGACACTCTGTGCTCATCCTAGCATTCCCGCAAGTGGTGTAAGGAGAATAACTATCACTACAAGCCTGAGGAGCTCCATCTGATCCAGGGCACAAGTAGCAACAGAGGACGAGAAAAGAATAAGCACCAAATTATTTGGCTTTCAAATGCTGGAGAACTGCAGACGTGAGTGAAAGTCCCAGTGTGTAGTCCAGGGGGTGTACGGGACAGCTTCAAGCCAAGGTGCTGCATGGAATTGCCCAGAAGTGAACACTTGTTTGCTCTCAAGGAGCTGAGAAGAACGTGGTTGTTGGAGGCTTTCAGACTGGAAAATTCAGTGGAGTTTCTCCCTACATTATTCTGAGTGATGTGATGTGATTAGCACTAGGTTAGGCTGGAATTCTTGTTGGTAACAGCTGGAGCTTGTCTTGTCCTGAGCAGCAAAGTGAGCATGGTGTTTGAGCACTGAATGGAGACATTCAGAGCTCTGCAGGAGCTGTGCTCCTCACTGCTGCCTCTTGCCCTTGGGCATCTTGTGTGCTTTGACTTTGTCTGACGCCTTTGGCATTGGACATCCATATTAGTACGGAGAGAATATTAGGAATGTTCCTGATGATGAGCACATTTCCCCTACTTCAGAGCACTGTCCCAATCTAGCCAAACTGACTTCATGCCCTTCATGCTGTCTCCCTTAGAGACAATTCAGATCCAGAGCCAAAATTCAACAAATCTGTCTCTCTGAGGGGTACAATTTTTTCTTTGTAGTAAGTTCTCCTTCTTTCTTGCACTGGAGAATTGCCGTGAGGACACATTTTTTAACTGAATCTTCAACTCAAGTCCACATTGGACTTAAGTAACAACAAAATAGCTCAGAAATGTGCACTGAAAATAACTGTGCCTGACTTTGGTAAGAGTTAAAGCATTCACTTTGCCTCTGTTTTCCCAGAAGCTGAATTGTGTTTTCAGAGGCATGGAACACCTCTCCTGGGAGGAAAGGTTGAGATAGTTGAGAGCTGTTGATCCTAAAGAAGAGAAGGCTCTAGGG
This sequence comes from Vireo altiloquus, assembly GCA_013396875.1. NCBI lineage: Eukaryota > Metazoa > Chordata > Aves > Passeriformes > Vireonidae > Vireo > Vireo altiloquus. Next base: position 277,841 of record VZRF01009324.1, read on the forward strand.
AGACCTTATGGCAGCCTTCCGTACCTAAAGGGGGCCCATAAGAAAGGTGGGGACAGACATTTTAGTAGGGTCTGCTGTGACATGAAAAGGGGTAATGGTTTTAAACCAAAAGAGGGTAGATATGGACTAGATATGTGACAGATCTGTTGTTTGGCTTTTCTGACAATGAGGGTGGTGAAACACTAGCAGAGGTTGCCCAGAGAGGCAGTGGATGCCCTGTCCATGGAAATATTCAAGGTTAGGTCTGACAAGTTTCTGAGCAATCTGGTCTAATTGAAGATGTCCCTGCTTATTACAGGCGAGTTGGACTTGATGATCCTTAATAGTCCCTTCCTACTCAAACCACTCTATGATTCTATGATGGGTATAGTTGGACAGTTCTTGGAATCTGAAGTAAACACCAGGGACCAGCAGATTGTTGCTTTCTCACAGAAGTTTTAATGTGAGCCATGACTGTTGACATGTTTGTTCACCACTCTTATTGGAATGGAGTAAAGCTGCATTGGGCAAAATTCAGATTGGGTGTCAGGAAGTTCTTCATTGAGAAGGTGGTCAGTCACTAGAAGAGGCTCCCCAGGGAAGTGATCACAGCACCAAGCCTCCAGAAGGAGCATCTGGACGATGCTCTCAGTCATACAGTTAATTTTAGGTATTCCTGAGATGAGCAGGGTGTTTGAATCAATGATCTTTATGGGTCCCTTCCAAGTTGAGATATTCTACAGTTCTGAGTTGTGGCAGAGCAAGTAGGAGCCATCAATACTGCCACGAGATCCTTTGAGTTTGCAGGGTCTTAGTGCAGAGAAATCTACAAGGGGAGAAGGACATTCCCAATCCCTACTCCCTTCATGCTCTTGATTTATCCCCAAAGGCATCACAGTTTATTAAAAAAGGCAAATACCTATAGCTAAATGAGGCCAAGAGCTTGTAAGAGAGTGATCATATCTTCTTCATGTGGGCTGAGAGTTACACGGGATGCAAAACTTAGCTCCTGCTCATGCTATGCCAGGATAGAGCAAGGGAGCACCTCCCGAGGTGTGAGCACAGGCAGAACAAGTAATGCTGTGAGAAAAGTCATTTGTCCCAGAAGTGGTAGAGCTGACACATGAGCAGTGTCAAACTCTGCTCTTCAGAGAGCCAGCTTGCCACAGGGAAGTGCTTCCAAAACTTGGCAAAGTTGTTGGACTGAGGTCTGCCACGTAACAGGGACCAGCATATTCATCCTTTGTATGCCCATGCACACATGGACACACAATTCCATTACAATCAAGCTGTTTACAATGCTGAATTTCAGTGCACAAATATTTCACACATTTTCACCTAGTCTCAAATGCTTATGCAACAAATTTTTGAGGGACAAAAACAGTTGCCAGCCTTTTCTGGATGTCTTTTTCTTGATATTTCTACAAAGTTTCTCTCTTTGTAACTTCAAAAAAGCCACTCTGGCTATTTCCACTTGGCCATTTTGATCCTGTGTTGTTCTCACAGAAGCAAGTGCACTTTTTCTGGTGGCTGCCTCAGGATCCCGGCAAGATGCCATAGTCTGTGAGATGAGAAATGATGACCTCATGGATAGGGGAAGGGAAAAGAGGAGGCAAGACTGAATTTTTGGTTTTCTACATTTAAGTCCCATCAGGCTTCTTGTTTTCATTTGAAATTCTTTCCAAAATACTGTATCTGTTTTCCTCCAAGACACTATGACTGAAATGACTTTATGCTTTACCTCCAATGATTATTTTTTTAAAATCAAAAGAAGTTATTTGTTTTCTAAAGGATTTAAAACTTATCCAATAAAAAGTATCCAGAAATAAAGAAGAAAAAAAAGGGAATAATTAAATGTTGTAGAAATCAGCAAGTTACAAAAGAGTTAAAGTTCCTTACATGTGGCCAAGTTAAATAAGACCTGGAGGGACACATGGTTCTCCCCCCAGCACCCCCTGAACTCTGGGGTGTGGGCTTGGGAAATGCCTGGGAGGCAAAGCTGGCCCCCATTGTGTCTTGTTTAATTTGGCTGCTTGAAGTACTCACTTTTTTTTTTTGCAATTTGGCTCTTCCTGCAGCTCTCACACCTTCCTTTAACATAAATGTCCCTTACATTTTCAGCGTGCCTTTCTGCAGCCTTCCATTTCATCTTGTTTGAGCCTCTTTTTCTCTGTGCACCTACACGTGGCGGGTGGCACAGGGCTGTGTTCATCTGCGCACAGGGGCAGGGTCAGAGCAAACTGGAGAGCACCGTCGGCACAAGCACTGTGTTTCCAGGGTGCACTTCTCAGCTCCACAACCTCGCAAGAAGCCAGGAATTGTATCCAGGAGATTTCTGTTGGCCAGCAGCAGGACTGCTCTGACACAACGGTGACGCTTTCCTGCCTGCGCGCTGCAGCCTCAGCTGGAAATTCTTCCACCACCACCTTGCCATGGGTCGGTGATAAAATACTGAGCTTGGTCCCTGTAAGCCTGCATGTCTGGGTGATGTTGCAACAGCCATGGGAGAAATACAGCTCAGACATGACACCTGTGCTTGGTGGTGTCAGCCATCACACAGCACACTCTTCCCCCCATCTGACTTAAATATTAAACCATAAATCAAGCTACATTACCTTTAATACCGTGCCAGATTGGCCAAGATGGGGACTCTGTCAGTCGCTTCTGCCAGTGATAACAGTTTTGCAATAAATGCAGCAGAGATTGGCACACATGGCCAGAGCAAGTCCTTTGTTCAGTTTACTGTCTGCAAAATGGGGATACAATGCCTTGACCAACAAGAGAGCTACAGGGATTTTACAGTTATTCCCTAATTGCTTTGGCCATGGAAAGCTGAAGATAAATTTTGAAGTACTATCACAAAGAGGAAGTTACAGGGGGTTTTTTCCTGACTGTACAGAGCAAAAAAAGTGTTTAAAAATTAATCAACATAAAATAGAATTTTATAAAAATTTTGAAATTTTATTTTGTTGCTATATGCAAATCTGTATTTGGACATAAATGCCCAACAAGTTTGCTGAAAAGCAGCTAACTCATTCTCACACTCAAGGGGACGAGTTTCCACTTGCTGCATCAGAAATGTGTTCACCCTAAAGTGAACACATGTACCTGTCTGAAACGACAAAGCCCCAGGTGGGTGAAGGAAATGCAGGAATGGTAGAAATTCCAGCTGTTGAGACCCGACACCTTTGGGAGCACATCCACTCATGTCACTGCAGACTTTCTTTCAGGGGTTGCTGGATCAAGGACACCTTGTCCATGTCTCAGGACAATCTTGAGGACAGAACTTCCATTTTACCCTGTAAACTACCAAAGCATTCCTGGGAAAAAGGCACCATCTGCAATGACTCTTTGGGATTGAACACTGGCAGCCAATAACATTTTTCTTTCCATTATCGCTGTGAAAATAAAAAAAAAGCTCCAGAAGGAAATCTGAAAAAGTGCAGTGAGAAACCAGTGAAACCAGGAAATGGAAATGGATGGCTGGACACTTTGGGATTGCTACAGGCAGCTCTGGTTCAGTGAGATTTGCTGGGTTGCTGCTTTGCTGGCCTGGGAGATACATTAGAAGATGATATTTAGAAATCATAAATAATCTCATTATATTGCAGCTGCCAGCATTCTGGGAAACATGGGTAAAAGCAGTGGAGAACTGAGTTAAAGAACCCCCCAGTGGCACAATTGTGGCAACAGATGAAGGGAGAAAAAAACATAGATATTATGGATGGATGAACACAGAGAATTCTTTAGGTATGGATTCAAGCTCAATTGAAATTGAGCTTGCCTGCTTGCCTTGTAGGGGCAACTCATAGCTGGTGTACGTCACTCCTGTTGTAGAACTGCTGGTCTTAGAAATGAAAAATAGCATTAGTGCTGGACATCCAGTCCATAGCCCACCCAGGACTGACCGACCCACAGGACTTCCCCAAGCTTTACAGCTGCAACTCTCTCCCACAGCTAAATTCAGCTTGAAAAGACACTTCATTTGGTATTCCCCTTGCATTTCTCTTCTCTTGTTCTATCTTCCCTTCACAACTTGTATAAGATGAAAAGTAAATCACTGCTAAAACTCAGCATCAAGGGATGCCCTGAACATGGGTCACGTGGATTTGTATGAGGTTGTGACTGCATTTCTTATAAATATCTCATTGGTGCCAACACAACGAACATGGAATAATCTACCATCTTAGACCTGAACAAGATGGACACCAAAGGATCCCTTCACATCAGGTATCATGGCACACTCAGAGACTCACAAGGTGAATATGGTCTGAATATTAGAGAGGAGAAGCCAAAGAACTAAGGCCATATGGCAGCTAAGCCTTGCTCCACCTCTCTGCCTCTTTCACTTTGTTCTATTTATAAGCCTGAGTTGACAGCTTGAACTATGGTCATGTTAGGCAGATATTTCCAGCCTTACATTTCTCTTATGCATTACAGAACCTCCCCACAATGTCTTGTGTGGTGGAAAACACAGATTCCAGAATTACTTAGTTCCCAGTTTGGATTTTTGCATGAGTAGACTTGAGACAGAAGTCAGGGTCTTCATTTTTGTGACAGAAACCAAGTATGATAAATCAAGAATTACTATTAAATAGATTTTTATCTCCACAAGTCCTTTAGATCAGATTGTTTCCTTCTCAGATCACAGCAGTGATGGAAAAATCTTTCCAAGTTACAGGGCCAGACAGCTGAGATAACTCCTAACATTTTATGGTGTTTGTGTCAACCTAAATAAAGAAAGAACAATTAGGCTTTGAATAAAACCATTTATATTGGTGTATAGGGAATGTAACCAGTTTCATGTTCTTTTAATTGTGTTTAATGATTAGTTGCGATAAATAGTGCCGAAAATAGTGTATACAGTGTAAACAACAAATTTACTACAGCACATTTTACATCGAAGAAGTGAGTGTGTTTCCTTTCAAAGGTTCATTTTTTTGTTGATATGATTTTCATCTGTGTGGTCAGAAGCCAGAGCATATCAAGCTCCTTTGGAGAAATTCAAATTATCCATTCAAGAAGAAAGCAGCTTATTATTCATTATCCAAAAGTAACTGAGCTATTCACGGAGCATCTTTTCAGACACTATGCTGTCCCTTTTGCTATGTGACCATGGTCAATTCTTTCTTGTTTTGGATGCATGCATTTCATGTTTGGCTTTTTTTTATATACAGGTTTCTTCATGTTAGATAAACCTTCTTTTACATAACCTTTGCTTTTTTTCTCTTTTCCTCAGTTCACCAAATTTTTGTGTTGATTTCCTCTGGTCTTATGTAAAACTTGACTGTGTAATGTTCACAGGGTTAGGAGTTGGAGTATTTTATGGATAATACTACAGCTGTAGGAATTCATGTAAAAAAGTGCAGTACTGTGTAGAAGTGATTTTTATTTAGTTTTCTAAAAAATATGACACTGCCAACTCACACATGGAACTCACAAGCTCCAAAATGTGTGTCTCCAAGTATTCTGGAGTGATTGCCATTGAACCTTCTTCATCTTCTGGCTTTCTTTTCACTGATAATAATGTATTGGCATTTGGACAGATCCTGTATATATTTCAGGAGTCACAGGTATTGAGCTTTAACCTTTGAATCTTGGTTAATTATCCACTGTAAATCTTGGGTGACATTGCTGCACTTGTCTTCTCCTTCCCCATTTTGGGTAGCTTGCTAACAAATCTGGACTTCTTGTTGGGGTTTCTGTAAGAGAAATGCCACAGCAGTGTGCTGCAGTCTCGCTGCCACTCTCCCATTGCTGCTTGCAGGGATTCTGCTGGTGAGCCACCTGTGCTGTGATTTTGGTGAAAGTAAGACATTTCTCAGAGCTTGCTAGTTTCACAGCCGTTGATCATGCCCCTGGCTATCAGTAAAGGACATTCTCTGCACCCTTCTCTCTTGTTCCTCTAGTGCTTTAACACACCCCTCTGCATTCATGCTTCTTTCTAACTAATCTTCATATTTTTGTATTCAGATTTTTTGCATGGCAACATAATATAAACCACGGAGTACAGTGCTGGCCCTGGCTTGGATGGCTGGCAGAGTAAATCCATTTGATGCAGGGTTAATTGTTCCAGCTTTACTGAGTGAGACAGATGAAGGTGATTACATCATGTCTCCAAGCACTAAACCACATCACCTATTTAATATAGCTCAGTGACTGCAGTTTTCCTTTGTGCCTGTTCCTGGGGTGGTTACACCGACTTAATGCAATTGTATACATGTGCAGTTACCCAACTGCACATTAAGGGAAATATTATAAACCAGCTCAGGTAGGACAGGAACCCAAGGCCTGCAACAACCTGGGCACCCCTGATTCTTACAAAAGAAACACTGGGAAGCCCGTGGGTGCTGCAGCATGTGTCCAGGGCTGTCATCAGTGCAGTCTGGAGAGAGAAGTTCCAGCCAGCAGAGGCACCCTCACTGACTATGGGAGTACAGCTCCAGGTTTACTAACAGCTGAACCAGCTTCTTGGCTGAAGCAGCACCACTCTCCCCATCAAGCTAAGAGAAGGGCTGATGGTCTCTGCTGGCAGTATCACTTGGGCCAGCTCTGTGTCTCTGCAGTGCAGCTGCCCCCAAGTCAGCTGGAAAACAGTGCCCTGAGATCTGCACAGTGCTGGATGCTCAAGGGCAGACCTGGCCAAACAGAGCCTAAGACTGCTCCTGGAAGCATCTGAAGGCAGCCCACAGAAGTCACACTATGTCAGCAGAGAAGGGCATTATCCAGCTCAGTGTCAGAGCTTCCAAAATGCTCAACAAATTCAGAACATTACTGGAATAAGAACAGCATCTCTAGGAACTTCAACCAGTGTAAAATTACATGCTCCTAATCCTTCTCCCCCACAGCACGCAATGAGTTCCACATTAAGTCAGAAAAATAGCCGAGCTTGGGGCTCCAGAGATGGATTATTGCTCAACTATCCCCACTGTGGAGTTTGTCACTCCTCCCTGAATCAGCTGGTGCTGACCCTGTCCAGCATGGAAGCCATGCTCCCCAATGTGCTGTCAGAACACAACAGTGCTCATCCATGAGAACTGCTCTTTTCCAGCCTAATCTTCTGTTCAGACAGGCTAGAATTGTTGGAGGTCTTTACTGTAGAAAGGAGCTGGTATTTGAAGAGGTGTGCTCCCTACACTGCTCCTGTAATTCGTGGCCGTGTTCTGCCTCTGGGGTGATAAGCCACAGTTACTGGCATGGAGAAGTAACCCTTGGAAGGGGTTACTTACAGACAAATTATAAAAAGCACTCAGAAACTGGAGTGAGACACTTTTCCAGCAGAAGTTTCGTGGGTCAGCATCGGGCTCCAGAAGCCTCTCCCAGCTGACCCACACAGCTCTCAGAAATTAGTCCATCTGTGGATTCAAAATGCTGGGCTACAGACTTGGCTAAAAAGTCTGCTCCTGCAGTCTGACTCTCTATAGAAGAAAAAGTGCTGAAGGAATCAGATGTTCCCTGGACAGGAACTGGCTTACATATAGCAAATTATCCCTTTTACACCAGGACCCTCCTCACAAAGGAGCTTTTATAGCTGCATTTCTACTACATCTGTAGCACACAATGGGCATGCTTAGGCATTCCTCGGCCCGGCCATTGGCTGCATTTTCATGTTGTTGTTTCGTTTCGAAGAATGTCCAAGAAACACCATTCAGCAAAACTGATCTGCTAGTGCTGACCTCACATGGGATGTGTGCTCTGCACCAATTTGAGTTGGGAAAAAAAAATAATCTGAGCAGTTTTAAAAATTTTTAAATGGCAGGTGTTATCTATCAGCCCTCACCCACCTCAGTAAAGCTTCACCCGGTATGCAAGAAATGAGGGACTCTAGCAGATCATCTTCTGCAATTTTTGCTGTACTATATTGTAAGGCCCCAAAACCATAAAACACTTCCCAAAGCATTAACTTGGCCCATTCAACTCAGCAAACTCTAAGCCCATTCAATTTTAGGTTACTCGAAATTCCCCTAAGAAGGAATTAGAAGAAGAAAGAGAGAAAGGCAGAAAAGATATAGAAAAGGACAAACATAGCTACCCCTCCTGGTTCCGGCAGTGTTCAGCTGACAGAAAGTACAGGAGGAGGAAGGGTCAAGACATGTCCTTGCTGCATGTCCTGAGTTAAATACCTGTTGGCTTTCTTGGGCCCCTCCCCCTGGTGGGATTTCTGGTCATTTTAGGGGCGGGATTAGGGGCTCCAGAGATGAGTGTATTGCCTCTGGTGTGCCAGGGATTGGCAGCCACTGCTGGGCTGGGATACAGGCTCGAGGAACAGGGTGTGCAGGGCAGGACCTCGCCAGGGCAAGGCCCGACCTGCCCTTTCCCCTCACACAAGCACCCGAAAGGTTTCAAACCAGCAATACTTGCAGCCTCTCACATAATTCGGAGAATGTCACGGGCTATGCAACTTAATTTGTATTTATGTTTGTGCCCTGAACGTTTTGCTTTAGCACATAGTGCTTACATTACCTCCAGGAACACTATGTAGCCCTGGATTGCAGTGTCCTGGCATTTCTGCTCTGCGCTGACTGGTAATATTTATTACCACTGTGCCTGTCAGTGTGCTAAGAAATGAAGCTAAATAAATACTGTAAAGTTTGCAAACCCACCCTGATTATTTTTGTGCTATTCTTTTCATTTCTGTAACAAGTTGTTAGGTTTGCACTTGGAACAGCCTGTACTGTAAGATGAGGGATCTCCTATAACTGAGATTTCCACTACTCTTTCTATGATTTGGATGGGGCTTTTAAAAAGGGATACTTCTACAAAGAGGTACATGATGTTTGACCTTTTAAATTTGCAGCACTGAACTGGGAGATACATCCTTCTCTTCTCCCAGACTGGAAACCAGAAGCCTGCATGGGCTAAGGGCAAATGAGCCAGCCCAGGAATGGTGGAGTTGAGACCCCCTGGTTTCTGCAGCTCTGAGTAGATCCACTGGTGTCTAATAATATCCATATGCCAAATGAGACTTGTGGCTGGGGGCTTGCATGCAGGACACCTGTTCCTTGTATGGCTTCTTTGAATGAGATGTTACACGGTGGCCTTCCATGCACTGGGGAAATTAATAGGTCCCTGCCCTCCTCCACTGTCTCTTCTAAAGAAACATGTGAGAACTTCCATCCCAAAGCTGCTTAAAGCTGGCCAAAGCATTCAAATGTTCGTGGTAAAGCAGGGAAGGAAGGAAGGGGAGAGGAATCACAGCGCTGCTGCCTCCGCCACCCACACACACATGCTTTGCAAATGAGCCATCAAAGGGCTCCTGGATGAGAGCAGGACTATGCCAGGAGGGCTCTCAAGCCCTGTGGTTAGGCAGTCACCCAAGGAAAGGGAGTCTGCCAGGAGTGGCTGCTGCAAACTCTGCAACCCAGCCTGCCCACCAGGCCAGCTGGACCCTGGTGGATCTCCCACTGATCCTGGTGCCTCTCTCCCGTTGTCTGTTGCCATCATCCCTCTGGGAAGCCCCAGTAAAAAGTGACAAATGGCTCAGGGCCTTGTATCCGTATGTGGGTGGCAGGGGGAGAAGAGCCACTGCTGTGCAGGAGATTCCTGTCACACCCGGCTCCACTTCAGATTCAAGGCTCACCTTGTCTTTCTGAGGTGGTGCCAAGGCCTTAAACAGGTTGTCTGCTCAGAGGAGTGTTACCCTTGTGCACCTAAATGAACACTAAATACATAATGTTAACAAATTTGTCCTGTTATTTCTTTCTGCTTTCGGTTTGTACAGTGACTGCCAAGGAAAAGTATAATGTTTTTTGTCCATTTCAGTATTAGCTTGTTTTTAATCCTCATAAACCGTCAGTGTAACTTTCGCACTGACTACTATTTGTGTACTTACAACTTAACATCTTGGAACAGGGAAGACACCAATTTTTTCCTATTTTTTCCAGTTTTGATGCTGACTATTCTGACCCTGCAGCAACAAAACACTAAGGAATAACTACTGTCTAGCTAACTAAGCGCTCTCATTTTATATAGGTGCCCCCTAAGATTTAAATAAATATGTCAGTAAATATGGTCCATGAAAGCTCACCCTGGAGTCAATATGCTTCATACCAAAAGCAACTTCAATTAATACTAATACAGGAAGATTTTCCGAAGAATATGGTTGGATCAGGGACAAAGTACTCAATAACTTGAAGGATCACACTGCTGAAGAGTCTGGGTGACCATTCCAAAGCTCTTATCCAAGGATTCCTACTAAAATGCATGGAAACTGAGATACCAGTTCTTCCCACTAATATTGAAGGTTGTGCCTTGCATATGTCTTGCTTTTTCGGGCAACTGTTTTCAGCGATAACTTTTTATTAAAATTTTTTTGTTGTTTAATCCAGATTAGAAACCTGTATTTTGATACAGAGAATGATTTTCATTTTGCTGAGTCTCTTCTAGCTGAAATACAGACCCACTCACAAAGAATTAAATTCATTAAATAAGAAAGAGCAATGTAATGCAAAGAGCCAGAAGAAGGAAATACTGGTTCACACAACATACTATAAACCTGTAGAAACCATTGCCATAAAATGGAATTAAACCCAAAACAAACATCAAAGCACAGATTAAAGGGCATTTCTGAAAGATTTTGAAAGTATTTTAGAAAGGCTCTAAAACTCCTTGTTTCAAAATTAAACCAATAATTCATTAATTGGGGATAAACAAAAGACAACGAGGTGAAGGACAGATTGTCCCCATCCATGTTCCCCCCTACCCTTTTCAGCAGCATCCAAGGCGAGACAGTAAAAGCCAGAATGCAGTCAGACAGACTAGGCACAGAACTGGGAATGGCATTAGTATATTTATCTTCCCTTGTAAAAACAAAAATTTAAAAAAAAAGGTTGCAGAATTGATCTTTAAAGGTCCTTCTGCCTTTCTGGTGCTTTTTCAATTCAGGGGAAAAAAAGCTTATTGACACAAGGAAAGCTGTAAACTCTGCAGCCATAACTTTCAGCCAGGTTTGAGGGGACTTCAGCTTCCCCACAGCTTTCAGTTTTAATGTCTTAATCTCATATTAGAAATATGGTGCAAATAAAAAACTGACACATACTCCCAAATTGTATTTTAAAATTATTTAAAAATGAGAAAGAAATTATATTGCTATTTTTAAGTATCATTGACTGTACTGGCTGTGAAAATTTATTCTGAAGAGCTTCTACAAAATCAAAATAACAACTCTAGCTGTTTTTAAGATACACTTCCTGTGAAGAAGGCAACTTACAAATTCCAAGGACTCAGTTTTTTAAATTTCTTGAGACGACAGAGTTTTTATTTTTATTGCCATATTGCCTGGACTTCACAATCTAGCACCGTGTCTTCACCCCCTCTGTTGTGCAAACACGTGTGACAGTATTTTGAAAATGCCTCTGTCTAGAAAACCACTGAGGAAGCCTCACAGACAGAGAAGAACACAGAGGGAACAATTGCAAAGATTTATTTAGCGCTTTCTGTGCTTGGCACTTAGAAACAGAGTTCCGTGCGTAGGGCAAATCTTTATACAGCTTTTTCTTCATACATATTTTACATACCATTTTTATTGCCCTCTTTTATATTCATAATATTGAATACCCCACTAGGCATATAAATACATTTATCTACAACACCTCACAACAACTCTCAATAATATCTGTATTCTGTTACTTGGTATTTGCATTTTCACACAACTTAAATGCATAGCTTGCACCAAGCTACAATTGTTTTCTTATTTTTAAAGGATTTGAAGAGGAAAAAAGGAGAAAAAAGAACAAGGAAAAAAAAGCAGAAAAGAAAGATGTTAAAAGGCAATGATCTATTTGGTTAAACAGAGACCATGTGGCAGGTGGAAGGTTGGCAAATACTCAACCTCACTGTTTCTGTAATGCTAATGGTTTTCTACGTCAACTCTCGCATGCAAGGTCAGCTGCACTCCTGTAGAGCTCTCTTTTTTCATTGCTCTTCCCCATGCACTCAGTCTGGACAGTTTCTTCCCACTGGGATGAGTGCTGTGGGACACACACATTCCCCACAAAGGCTGTCATCCATTCGGCTTCACTGCATTACTTCCAGTCAAGTCAACAGGAGCTGAGCCCCCTCCCACCATTCATCTTTCTAAAGTTCCATCCCCAATTCTGTCTGAGGCTCATTGGTGAGCTAAAACTGTTCTCTCTCCTCTCTCTCCCACCTACATCTGCAGGTTGGTTGCTGGTGAGCTCGACCTTCATGAAGAAACAGCCAGTTGGGCAGAGCCATGGTGAAAATGCAGAAAGCTCTTTGGAAGAAGCTCCGGCCTGGCAGTGCCACTCCTGTGCTACAGTGGAAGAAGGACCCACAGGCCCTGCTGGTTTCAGAAATGGGCTGAGCCACTCCAGCAGTGAGGAACTGTCTGGGAGGGGGGAGGTCTTCAGAGCCGTGGGCAGTGCAGCTTCAGAGGATGAAGCCCTGGGAGACTGCCCTTCTTCAACACCCAGGGGAGACAGCAGAGGAATGGGTCCCTCCACACTGAAAGCTCACACTGCTTAAAGTTAATGCTTAAACAGTAAATTCAGCTGCTTCTCTCCAGCTTCTCGTTAAAGTCATGCCCTCTTCTCTGCAATGTCCAGAAAAAGCAGATGCTCCGTGCCAATCTGGAGGCCCTGGGCTACAACAGGCTGTGACGGCTGTCAGTCGAGGCTCTCCAGAAGGTTCTGGGGCACACACCTAGATGGCTTATGTTCTTGTTTATCATTACAATACTAGTTCCACTATAAGATAGAAGGCAAAAGGGTACTGGGATGGGTTCACCCCTGGGAACGATGAAGGTCTGGCTGCCTTCGGTGCCTAGGAGAGGCATGTCTCGTTAGACCATGTGCACAGACATCTGTGAGGAGGAGCCCTGAACCGCTCCGTACTGTCTGTTGTCACAGGCGGCAGCCGTCTGCTGGTTGCTGGAGGGAGGGCTGATCATGTGCATCCCGTGATCCATCCCCGTGGAAATGTATTGCCTCTCTCCGAAGGCCCCGCTGGATGGGGAAGAGCAGAGTAAAGTGCTTTGGGAGGTGGTGAGTTTCTCCGGGCTCGCAGCCAGCCTGGGGGAAGCAGGGAAATTGTATCCATAGAGGTTGTAGGGATTGTGCAGGGAGAAGGCGTTGTAGGAGCTCTGCTGCATGTGGCCACCACCAAACATGTGGGAAGAGGAGGAGGTGGAGGCAGGGTTGCCTGCTTGCATGACATACTGAAACTGGGAGCTGGGGAAAGATCCCAGCTGGCCACTGTACGCCTCCATCTTGCTGTTGCTGGGCAGGGAGGAAGGAGCTGGCATTCCTGAGATCAAGGAGGGAGTCCTCTGAGGCATGAAGGTTTCGGAGGGCTGCGAGGCAGAAGCAGTGCTGCTCTGCAGCCGGTTGTAGCCCCCGTCGCTCAGCCCTGGGTAGCTCTGCAGTGCTGCCATGTTGCTTCTGGCACACGGAGGGTAATCGGACAGGTTGAGGTTGCAAAGCTGGCTCTCCCGGCAGCCAACATTGAAAGTGTTGGGGGCCAGATGGAAGGCTGGAGGAGAGCAGGATGGAGAGAGAAGGTGAGAAGAAGCGGATGGTGATGGGGTCCCTGTGCTGGAGGTGGTCGGGGAGGTCCCTGTGCTGCCTCCTGCAAAATAAAACACATGGGAGGATGTTCAGTACCCAGAATCACATCTGCAAAATGAGAGAGTCTCATTAAACAAACAGCTTAGTTTAACAAAGAGGCAAGGGTGGTAAAACAGCCGCTGGAAAACTCAGCCTTTCTTGGCAAGGGCCCTCACTTTATTAATAGCATCCCTTGGTCTTTCCTTTTTTTCTTTTTTCTTACTTTTTTCTTCTTTTGTTTTTCAACAGAAGTTTCATTCCTTTTTAAAATAGGAGAGGGAAGCAAGCCTGCCACAGAGTAACCCAAGGCATTGGGAAAAGCTGCAAGGAAGCACTGCTCCATGAGTCAAGAGACCTGCCATTTTCAGGCATGTTTATCTAGTCTTTTTTTAGGGAAAAAATAAAAGGTAATTTCTCCTCTCTCCTGGTCTGCAGGAAGGCCACCAGTCACTGAACGGTATGGCCCCACTGCAAATATGTTTTATCATCTGCTCAGGGTCTTGTGGTGGGAAGTGGCTGAGAGTGTGTTGGACCTGTGCACTGTTCAGCATTTTTGTCAGCTGGCTCACAGTGCAGCGGGGCTGATTCAAGCCAGAAGTAACATTGAAATGAAGGAACACAGTTTCAAGCTATATCCTGCTCCATAGAGCGCAGAAGGGGGACAGGTCAGGATTTTCAATCATGTGCTTAAAATTTAAAAGGGATTCCATATGTCGAACCACTGGTGTTAACAAAATATTGATATATATGCATGTCAGTAGTATCAATGCATTATACAATATTTATGCTGAGAATGATGGAATTGACCATTCTGCACAGCAGGGATGCTCACATGTTCTGACCTGGGAAAATAATACTGTGTAATAATACCAAGAATGGTAGCAAACTGAAAGTAAGTGATATGAAAAAGATGATGGCACAATTTTGATCTTGAGAAGAGATTATTTATAGGCAACAGTCTGAAATGGAGGAAGCCTCCTTGAACAACTAGGAAAATCAGTTCTGTGCTTATTTGTGGAATTCAGTTTTCTGATGTGAAACCTTTTTTTTTTCCATTTGATTATTCTCTTTGGACAAGATTCCCTTTCTGCATTAGGGCAACCAACACTGGAGACTCTTGTAAAGGGACTAAAGTGCTTGTGAAGAAATTTGACAAGGGAGTAAACAGACCCAGAGGAGGCAACCTTTCCAACAAGGTAGAAGATTACAGATGAGAGGCAAAGGCACTTGAAAAGACGGTGTTAGAGTGAGCAGATGAAATTTCACCAAGGCAGAGATTGCACACTGAGGATCAAAGATAGGGGTCAACTTTTTCTTGTATCACCTTATGGAAAAAAAGTCCAGTAGGATCCAGCTAGGTCAGCTGCAAAAAAACCCGAGAGGAACTTAATGCAGTGTTGTTTGATGAAAAGAGAATAGTGATGTTAGTGGTTAGGAGATGCACTAGAGAGACAGGTTCTGTGTCAGTTTATGATGGTGAGAATATATATGAAGTGAGATCATATCTGACTCTTTCTGATATATCTAGGATGAAACAGAATGAGGAGTGAAAATGTAACTTTGGGACATTAATAATATTTGTGATTTTTTAATTTAATTTTTTTTAACCCAGATTAAGAAAAAGAGAAGAAAAACAGCAGTGGGTAAGCACAGCCTGGAGTGATTACTGTTGACCCAGGCAACACTAACAAAAGGCAAATTTCTGTGTTGCTAAGTCAAAGCAGTCATTCCCATTATGGGAATGGGAGGAATGCTTATCAGTTATTGCTGAGCCACTGACTCCTTTTGTCATTCATTCAGAAGCATAAAAGAGAAGCATTGCGTCAAATCTCCATTAAAGTAAATGAGAGAAATTGAAGTTTCAAATGCCATCATGGACTCTCTGCATTCACTTCTTGACAATACTGTAATGCTCAAACTTGCTCACATATTTTAGATCCAGAGTTCAAAGGCTTGTTGTGTAACTTTCTAATTTAGCATTTATTTTAGGCTACACTTCCCTGGTTCATTTCCCAGGTGTCTGACCGACAACCTCAGGCTAATTTGGCTGTGGTAAGTCAAGAGGGTACCTCCTCTAGCCTTTCTCCCTGTCTCTCTTTCAAAGGTTGTCAGAACTGCAGTAGGGTCAGCAGAAGGGAAGGTTGGCTTCTACACAAGTAGTTTCATTGCAGACTGTTTTAGTTGAAATTGCTTGTAAAGGTGAGATTGAACTGAGGCACACAACTATGGACACTCATTTTTTTCTGTTAGCCCTGCTGTAAAGAGCACAACCTCCAACAGGGAGAACAGGCAGACAGCTGAATTCATAGGTCGTCTTCTAGTTATCCAAGCCCAAAATATGGAGGTCAAATAATCACAAAACAAATACAGCACAAAGTGAGATGCATTTAACCCACAGTAATCCTGCTTCTGACTCTTTCCATCATATATTTCATGAACAAACTGCAGAAAGTTACTTACTCGCTGACAGTGTCTGGACAAAAAGTAAAAATGCATATGTACATATATATGAGTATTTAATGATCTGTTTGAAATAAAATACATAGAAGAAATTATTAAATGCAATGTCTTCATTTCAGTCTTCCTTTGCCCCATAGTTGACCTTTAAAAGCTCTGTAGGAGAAAAGTGCACACACCAGTTAGACTCTACTCATCTGCTAAGGAGCTACAATCCAATCATACCAGTAACTGAAGCTCTGGCTACACAGAGTAAAAGTAAAGATTGCTTATTAACAATTGCAAGGATTTCTGAATGGTTCCAAAATTGTGAATTGCCCATTTCAGTCCCCAAAGAGGGACTGAATGATTCTGCTTTGAATAATCCCTATTTGTGGGCCAACAGAGAAACCGTGAAGTGACAAAACAGCAGTGAGGAAACAGAGTGAAAGAGATTTTTCTTTTTCTCCGTAACTTCAAAATGATGAGGAGGTAAGAGATCCATCAACAGGAACAAATGCCAAACCTGACAAATGTCCTTCAAGAATGCTTTGCTACCAGTGCCAACCACAAGCACAGGACACAACACAGTTCTACTGCAACAGGGCGTAACACAGAAGCAGGAAGTTCCTGATCATTTGCAAAGTAATCTTTTCACCTTTAAGAGGAACAGGAAATAATACAAAGCAAGGCCTGTCTCAGCTCATTCTCTTTGGACCAGCTCCACTCTATTCTGAAGGATGGTTCTTAGCCATCTTTGCTAGCAGCCCTAAGTATGGGCCATACACAACCTGGACTTTTGTGAAGTTATAGCTTGGTCTGTAGTTGTTAAATAGTCAGCCAAATACCCCTAGAGATGGCAGCAAGCCCAGCAAATATATACACACCATACCACAGTCTTGGATACACAGATGTGTGTGTCATTTTAATGGAAGGCATGGATACAAACCAATCTAGTTAAACTGATACACCAAACTACCTTTAGATCTGGTTTAAGTCAACTGAAATCACATTTAAGCAAGAATAAAATGAATCCCTCAATAATTCTCCTCTGTTCCTTTTCTCTACCCATTGTTTCCCCTGGAAATAGTTGCCAACACCAAAAGCTCTCACCTCCACACTTATCGTGATTTCAGAGTGATTAATTTCTATTTTGACTGGCTTCCAGAAGATCATTTTTTGTCTCTGCAGGCATCGGTCCCACGTATGTGAGGTTATTGAGTCACATTTGTATAAAACAGAAGGTTCAGAACTTGAAAGGCTCCTCTTTTGTTTCTGAACCCTGCCCTGCATGGCAGTGAAAGTGTCTGTCCTCACAGTGTCCTGCTATTCTGTGCAGGTCTCAGCCAAGCAATGCTGTCATTCTGAAAGGAGCTTGCTCTCTGGGCATACAAGTGACAACTAAGTTGACCTTATCTAAATGACAGAAGCATTTTCAATGAGGGGAACTGGAGAACAGTCAAGAGAAAGAGAAGTCAAACTTTGCAAACTGGAACTGAGAAGTAGGGAAAAAGAAAAATGAAATCGTAGTGGAAGACGGGGAGGCCATGTGGAGAGGGTGGGATGTAGAGGCAAACTTTCTTCTTGCCAGCATTTCCTCTTGTAACAGCAAATAGAAATGCTGTCTGTGCACCAGTGTCAGATACATGCCCATAACGTTTAGGGGAGAAATTACAGCTTTTCCTCTGGGTATCAACAAGAACTGCCATTAAAATATCATCTCAAGTAGCTTATGACTGGTATTTCCTTCCTGTCACATGTGTCCATCCAAGCCTCAGTAACGGTGCTGTCTTTCTGTATGTTCTCAATAAACTCTTGCTTTTGTTTTTACCTAGACTGAGCTTGTGTTAAGGACAATTTCAGGGCGAACTGCAGCCCAAACATACATGGGTATGATGGGCCTTAAAATGAGGGGTTGGAGTATTCTTGAAGAATTCAGCATGACAAGGCATCTGAAATGCTACTGGGACCTCTTCCTCACAGAACAGGTCACATAGAAAACTTCTAACACTGCAGTATAGATGGAAAACACATCTTCCAGCAGCCAGCATTAGCCAAAGGAGATTTCTGGCAACAGCAAGATAGTGGGGAGAGCATCAGTGCCAAGGGAGTCTGAAGCAATTGTGCATGGAAAGTTTTCTGGGATCGCTCTTATGAACGACACCATATTATTCACTTGACCCACAACTTAGCCCAATCTTCTTTATCTGAAAGGAGCACATAAATCAAACTTTGTACTGCATTGCAGCATATTTTCCTTGCTAATGTTTCCAGGCATCGGATGCTACCATCACCTGCAGTGCCTCCCTACAAACCTCTCGGTCCCTGAAGTCCTTGCTTAGTGCAGAGCTGCTGTCAGCACAAGACACCTGAACCTAAATGCCATATCCTGTGCAATGGCAGAATCTCACCAGACAGACAAGAGCTTTAGAGCAGTTTGGGCACTTGGTCACAACCTGCAGCACTCAGCATGGCTGGTCTCAGAAAGGGATGGCCTGGTGTTCACTGTCACATTGCAAACAGATGTGGCCGCATGTCCTCGGAGCTTGCGCCTTTCTTTCTAACAAGGATGGGAACATCAAGGTGATTGGTCTTAAGATTTTGCATTTTGATGGGTCAGGCAGCACAGAGTTATTCTTTGAGTGCAAGAGCTTCTTAGAGAGCTTAGCCCACTCCCAGCTACAAGCTAGGTCATCTTGTGGCCAGACACAAACTGTGGGGTCAGCATGGCCAGCCCACAGCCTGGGCTGAGCCCACTGGGTGATGTCCAGCCCACAGCCTCAGTCAGGCCATCTTCTTCCACCTCCGTATGTGAACAGGACCTGATGCTTTGATTGATAGGTGCACAACCTCACCTATCCATTTCCTGAGGAGCCACAGTCCCTCTTCTGACACCTGCCCAAGATGCTGGCATCTTCATCCTGTGGTAGGCACGTTTCCAAAAACCTGAGGGTGCAGGAAAAAGGGACTGTGGCCACTAGTCATTCACCTGGCTCAGAACTCTCCTCCTGGCACTTAACTTGAGTAAATAAGCCCTCCTGAGAGGTAGTTTATATTCATTTGGGCACAGAGCCACGATAATGCAACTCTCCAGCTTTCCAAATGGAGCTGGCCAGGAGCTGGCATGTGTCTGGCCAGCAAGGAGCACAGAGGAGCCTGTCCATGCAGATGTACGCCAAGCCATTTCTGAAAAGTCTGATTTTTGTGAGGACTCTACAGTCTTGGACACATATGTACAGGGTCTTTCTAAAGCACAGGAAAGAGCAACTCTTCCCAGTGTTTTGCAGTGTTCTATCCTCCAACACAACAGTAAATAAATGTAATGTCATGCATGCAGGAAAACAAATTTGAGCAAAAAGGTAAATCCCATTCCCATTCGGTTCACTTGTACACACATTCACACTAAGTATGGCACATGAAATTTACTCTCTGCCTTCTAAGGTACTTCACCCTTGGTCGCAGAACAAAAATTAAATTTGTTAATTGCCCAAGGATGGGAATCTGAGGAGTAATGAGGTCAGGAGGGGGGGTTTGTGCTGATTGCCTGACTGATAGATTACAAGGCCAGAGTGTGTCACTCTAACTACCTGATCTCCTGTCGTTTTGCAGCCAGGCATAGCATAAACCTGGATCCATTTCTGCTTCAAGCAGCACATGCCTCAGTCCTGTTTAATGCCTTCAGACATCTAAATGCCACAATATCAGGTGTCACTCCCACTCTCACCTATCATGGCAACTTTTTCCTTGCAAGTATAACTGGCAGCTCAAGGTCTCTGCTCCCATTCCTAGCTTTCCAAAATTCAAACCTAAAACCTTCAGAAGGACTAAAAGATTCTTCATCACCATTACTAACCCTATGAGTTCCCTTTTCACCATGTTGGAAAACTAAATGGCATCCTTGTCTTCTCACCAAGGAAGGGCAGGGCTACCTGGTCTGTGACATGCTGGACTGTCTCTTCAATCCTTCCCTATTTTTAGGAATGAAAACTTCCCACTTTCATGGGAATGAGAGCCATTTCTCATTCATTTTGTGTTCATGGAGTGTAGCTGCCTTTTTTCTCTGTGGAGCCCTTAGCTAATTATCAAATTATGAATCCACTGGTAAAATCTTTAAAAGGCCCAAATGAGACTCAAAATCTACTGCATGCCAGAGTGCTGGGTTGTAGAGGAAACATAAATAGTGCTTTGTAGTTCTTTGGGATACAGCTCACAGAACACATTAAAAAAAAAGATAATTACAGCAATAGATTTAAGGGGGAAAGTATGTACTCTATGACACAAAAGTGAGGAATGAAAGGAAATTTTGGTTAAGGTTAGCAAATTATAGAGAAGAACTTTTTAAATAAGCTTGTGTCAAATTACAAGAATCACTGGAATTAATGGTAGATCTAGAACAACTCAGAATAATACTTTACTTCCTTTTACGTCTTACAAATTTCTGCAACACAAACTGAGCAGTCAGAAAGTTAGAGATAAAATTCGCCTCGGTCACCCTCCAAGATAAAATATTTTCAAGATCTAATGGTAAAAACCAACCCTTTTTTATAATGTAGACAAAAAGTACAATTCAGAACATGTGATTTCCATTCCCATCCATATCCGGAGCCCCAAGACAGCTGAGAAAAAACGTCTAAGTACTGTGGCAAGTCCAAGGACCATGTAATTTTCTATTCATAACAAAATAATGTGCTACTCCGAGGAAACTGTGCAAATCTTCAGAGTATCATTGCCCACCTCTAGTCATTCATGTGAAATCTGATCACCACTCATCAGTTCACAGAGACTTAGGCTTCTGTCACTGGAACTCAGGGTAAACATCTCTATGGAGCAACAGTGCACTTCAGGCTCCTTTCAGGTCATCAGGAAGTGGCACTGATTTTAACTTCCAGCTTCTTCTGTCACATATGGGAGGGTATTTTAATTTTTCAGTGAAGCACCAAAAATGTCCATTCCCTAAAGAAAAACTGTCTGCAGCTCAGCCTAGAAGAAGCTGGAACAGTTTGTTCCCTGGTGCTTTGTTTAAATGAGGCAATCTATGAGCCATTTGAAGTATGTAGCAGAAACCAGCACTTGATCCCAATAACTCTGGCAACAACTGCTCTGTTTCCAATCTCCTCGTCAAGGTCGAAAGAATCAAGCAGATAATGGAGCCCACACCTAGCCAATCTGAGGTATCTGACTTTTGCTAATAGCCTAGACTGTTCACAATTGATTTTGAAAAGGAAGCAGCATCGAGATTATCCTGGTGGCATTGCTGACAGAACTGATGGCTGCCTTTGGAAGGCAAGGGGCCAATCAGATGAACTTGTAGGTGGTTCAACCTCCCTTGGTATAAGCAGCTCCACTCTTTTGGGAGACACTGTTTTTGAAATCTAGGATCTCAGATAAAGCCAAAAGGATCTTAACATTTATTTACTTCTTTCTTCCTCCAGTAATGTGTGATGCCTTCAGATGAAGTTCTGGAGGGCTCAGTCTTCCTTCCACTTGACACCAGCACATATTTGTGTATTCAGGATTTTTTTTCCTTATGAGTGCAATCAGGGCAGCTCTCTGAGCACCATCCCCGTGGGGGAAGAGTATTATACTGAATAAGTTACAGGCAGTACAGATAATCTTTGGCAAGACAGAGGTGATGCTTGCCCAGAAAGGGTAGTGTTTACCGAGAGAGAAGCTGGAAAAGCAGCAACACCTCAGCTCAGGGTATCTGTCTCGCGTCTGCTGATAGCCCCTGCAGACTTAGGGTCTGTCTGGAAACATCGTTACTACAAGAAAACATTGTTCCTTTCCAGAGGGTAAACAAGAGGTTTGAATCTCTTCCACACTGAGGAGAGGGAGCGTTTTGTGTGTATTCTTGTTGATGCAAGACTCCAGGGTTAAGATATTCCCGTCTCACAAGGAGAGAATAGGACCTGTACTCAATGAGTTTGTAAATGCATGCTGCTCTAGAGATAGCACGGCTGTCTTACTAGCAAGGAACACACTCCGCTTTCCCTCTCTTTTAGACGATTTTCATTACTAATTTCAGAAATTACTAACGCCAATTTTGAAGACTCTCTAGGAGGTGGACTCTCTACCTCCAGCCCAAGATCAATGAAGATGCTCAAGTTGATGGAGAAGGGGTTGAATCTACAGGATCTACCTGTTGGTGGAGTTCCCAGCAAAAGCACTTATCCATGAAAAGAACCCATTTTTAAGAAAAGCTGCCTTGAGAGCTCACCAGTCAGGTTTAAGATGTTTGACTCTTCCAGAGTATGCATGTGTCAAAACACTGATTTAATGACAAAGTGAATTTTTATGTGCTGCAAGCCTAGTGATAGATCATATTGTGTGACTCTCATATTGGTCCTGAAATTCTGCTTAGAAGGCACTTCTTCCCACCAACTGCCAGGGTACCTTTGATTTCACTTTTTGATACATCATCAGCTTTTGCAGAAAGGATTAGATACTGATCACTCTTCTAATATTGCCCCAGTGCCCTTTTAGTCTCTATGTTCTTGCAAAACTTACAGTCACTGGTAGTGATCCACTCATAACAATATCCTGTGGGAAACTGGATACCATATAGGAGCCAGCAATAGCTCTTTTTACTCTTAGTGATATAATGCAGAGTTACTGGAACTCTGAATTTCTTTCTTCCCCTCTCTTTTTTTATGTTCCCCTTTAAAATCAAGAAACTGAGCCACAAATTTTTAATAATGAGAATCTGGATGAGGTTCAATCTAAATTTTGAAAATATATTCCAATTAAAGACTTTAATAGATTCTTGGCTTTCCTCACATCTCATTGCCATGTGCATGCAATAACTCCGAGCCTCCTTTCTCGCTGGTAGTTAGACTGCAGCATGGGCCATGCTGTTCTCCAGAAGATCAGCTGCTCCTGCACTGCCATTTTTGGAGCATTTCGTGCAAAGATTTTTTTCAAGGGAGGGGAATTCTTTCTTTCAAAACTGGCTGCAGATCTGCTGTGATTGTGTCCAACACGGTGTTCATTCTTGCGAAGCTGCAGATAGTTTTGGATTATGAGCTCCAAAAGAGAGGTTTTTGTTCTCAACCCAGGGGGTTTCACTAACAAAAGCAGCATGTTCTTTCCCTTGGTAGGACGGCATGGTGCCCACTCAGGTCACAGACCTGCAGGGACTTGCAGATGCACTGCCCTTCAATGGCAACACATGCGACTAAAGCCCATGGACCACGAGATTCAGCTGCACCAGGCATCTGCGACTGGGTGAGACACCAAACCCCCCAGTTTGCATGGCAGCTGAAACCCATCATTGTGCAGATTAGAAAGTTATTCAATCCCTGCATGAAACAGCTGCATCCAGCACACCGAGCATCGATTTTAGTGTGTCACTGTGGCCCTTGCTCCACATAAAGCTTGGGCCGAACAAATGAGCAAAGCACTAAGATGTAGGTTGAGTAATGCAAGAAGGATAATGTGGAAAAAATGGTAATGTCTATAGATAATTGTATCACGTGGATGTGTCTGGAATACTCCATGAAGGCTTGTGTTTAAAGAAATTATTAAGAACCTGGAAAAGTTCCTGCTAAAAGAGAAATTAAACAATTGGTGCTATTCACTTCAAGAGGCACAGAAGAGGGAGATAAAAACACGTAAAACAATTAAATATATGAAGAAGGTGGATGAGGGGAAAGTTGTCCTTAGCTCTTAACGCCCCCCAAAAGGGGATAAACACTTAGAGCAGAAAAATTAGTCTCTTGAACAAAGCATGTTTGCCTGCTTGCAGGTTACCAAGCAGTCTCTATTGCCCTTGCTACTTTAGTCCCCACTTTGCAGTATTTTTGGGATTTGTACCTCTTAGGAGCCGCATTAATTCATTTAGCTCTGGATAAATTAGTGCTGGAACCAGTAATGCTGGGGTTGTCCTCACTGAGTGGTGCATTTGTAGTTATCAGCTTTGAGATCAGTCAGTTACCCATTTCATAATACACACTAAATTTTCCAAACTGGCACATGTGGCAATAAATTAAACGCTCTCCAAAAAAGCATCACACCTTTACTGTTATTTTTGTCAGTCAAATCTCTAACCTGGCCAAATAACTCAGTTGTATTTGTTAGACAAAACCATTTTGGAAAAGGCAGATGGCATTTTTATTTCATGAAAAAATTACCAAGTGACAAAAAAAAAGCTAAAAATCTGTAGAAATCCATAGCACAGAAAAATTTAGCTTGAAAGAAAGGAAGACACCATATTTATGCTGCTGATGCCCCAAGCTTTTGCCCCAGAAAACATAATTTTTCCTATTACAGTGGGATGGATCACTCCCTAGAAAATCAAAACTGAATTCCACAGTTCCTACAGGGAAACTGTTCCAGCACATCCTTAAACTTCATGTAACTTGAATCTACTGTATTTTTTTCCTGTCACCACAGAGAGCATCTTATTTTAATGCTATTATCCATTCTCTCCCTCCTCACAGACTGAACAACCATAGCTCACTCATCATCAAGCCTAGGCATGTGGCCACCCTTGCTGCCCTCATCTTGTCTCTCTGCAGTAAGAACTCACTCCTCTTTAGCTGCAGTGGACAGATCTACTCCCAGAAGTCTCCTGTAGCCCCCTTGCAATCTCCCAACAACCATTTCAGAGGAAAAAAGGAAAGCTTGCATTTCCCCAAATGTTTATTCAGAAACGTCACATATTCACCCAGCTTTGGAGAACACAGCAGGATCTAGAATTAAAGTATCAGTTTATTGAAATAAAACCCTGAAAGTGTCTAATTCATAAATCTACAAGGGTATGAAATAACACCAAGCAGCTCAGAGCACTGAAGCTCCATATGGGGGAGAGGAGGAAACTCTGGGGCAAGTCACATCCATGTAAAGTCTCGGAGGATCTGAGGTGCAATAGCTTATGATGATGTCAACTCTTAAGCAGCAGTGATTGACTCACCTGTGACCTAGTTCATGTGCTTGAAAGCAAGGAGACAAGAGGTGTGGGCACAATATACCCTGGTTGTCTTACATTTGGAGGGAAGAATCACATGTGACTTAAAGCCACCTCAGCACTTTTTGTTCTTTCTGCCAACAATTCCAAGGACTCCTTACCAGCATATTTGTCCTGGCCTTTGAGGGCTGTCCCAGCAGCCAGAAATTAAAATAGAGTATGTTTGTACCTTGGCTTTGCACCTATTTTTGAGACCAGGGGTCAGCTTCTCACAGCAACTACTGGAGAGATGAGCACTATGAGGGTTGGAATATTTCTGATTTAGTATTTCACATGGCTAAAAGCAGAGCACAAAAGCCCTTTTTTTGTAATGAGTTATAAGGTTTTGAGGTCAACCTGTGAACACAACTTCAGTTAAGGGCTGCCCTAGGCTTTATTGTCTGTGGTGCAGTGGTGGTGGTCTGCATAGGGCCTGCAGGTTACAGGGTACTGGCTTGCTTCCTGGTTTTTCAGCTGCCAAACTATATTATAACAAGCTAAAAATACATTGAATATTTTCCTTTCCTAGTATTACCTTACCACGTAAGCAATAGTTGGACTTGCCACTGGGATGTTATCTGATAACTGAGGGGAGGGAGGCAGGCGAGCCCGAATAGGGGCGAGACTTTGGAGAGAGGCTGCTTCAGTGACTGTGACCAGAAGGAAAGGCTGTTATGTTTCTATTTGGGTGGGTGATGAAAACATTTCTAAATCCCTGCTTTAACCCATCTCTGACCACGTGCCCCACCGCAAGCACTCCTCGACACAAGCCCATGAGCTTCTGCAAAATCTCTCCTGCCCCATGCTGTGCTATCCAAGAAGAGTTGGGTGGTCATGTGGAGGCCATGCACGGGGAGTCTAACAGAGATGACTGGAATATGCTCTGTCCTACTCCTGTGCTGTGCCATCAGAAAAACTACATGACCTGGGGTGTTGCATGTGAAACTGGCATGGGGGATAGTCAGCAAGCAAGAAGAGATTCCTGTGCTGGACACCCTTCTGATTCTGCCCGGTGATGGGCAGCCCCAACGGGCACCACTGCTTCCCTGCATCTGGAGGAGAACATACCATCCCCAGGTGGATTCAAGGTCTGGAGGGAAGTTTTGGGGGTGATGTCATGCTTGAATGTGAGAGGCTGGAGAATCTACTACATAGGGCAGGCATTTGGTTTGGATTGTTTAACCTTGCTGGTGTCACATTTGAACACCATTTTGAATTGTTTCTTTTCTTGCATGTACATTGGAATAAAAAAAGTATCAGGTTGCTGCCTTGATATCTCTTTCTCAGTGATCACTGTTTTTAACCAGAAATAGCTGCACTAAAGTGAATGGGAAAGACGTACCCCTGTAAAAAGCAAAATAGCAACATGGCCTGAAACTAGAGATGAAAGCCCTACTTAACAAATGAGATATGTAAAGGGCAGAAGCTATGAAAAGACATAGCATGAACACTTGGCCTATCCAAAAATTCCTCCCAGATTCTTACTAGCAGAAAGTGTCTCCAGCAAAGCCACTGGGTTTTGAAATCAAGATAACATGACCCCAAGAGGAGACACATCCTTGGTCTCCTAAAGCTTTCAGAGGACACCACCCACCCAGTTCCCCTTGTCTTTGCATACAAATGGCAAATGTAAACTGTAAATGAAGAACAACGTGTCTGACATGGTTGAACATGTCCTCAGTCTTTCTGTGCTCTCTCCCCATTTAACTCCTGCTGTGTACTTGGTCTGGTTTGCCCAACCCTACAATCCTTCTGATCCTCCTTCTAGCTCTTAGGACTCTAGCTCTAGGGAGACCAGGGAGCCCAAGTGGTTCCATTGCACCTCATAAGACATGGCTGTCCACCGTTTCCGTCTCCCTCTCTTCTCTGTGTCCTCTCACTTCAGCCAAGAGCTCAACAATGTGTGTGATATCCCCATTCCAGTCACTGGACATACTGCAAAGTGCATTGCTGCTCTTATGCCCTCCTCTCCTGTTCTCTCTACAGCTCTTTGCAATCCCTTTGCTTGCTCACCTTGCTGCTTCTGCATGGTAGTGAAGTCTTCAAAGGTGAGAGTGCGCACAGGGGGCCTCCAGAAGGCATAGGTCTCCATGATGGCCTCCAGCCCCGTCCTGTGCAAAGGAAAGAAAACAAGGAGTGAATAACATCAATCAGCTGGGGATACAGGCACTGAGGAAAGAAGGCTCTGACCTTGCTTGGCAGGCTGCCAGTGGCCCCTGAAAGGTCACCTTGGCATTTATGAATTCCTCAAGTGAGCCTTCCCTCACAGGTGCTGACCACTAGAGTAAAACAAAATTTCCCCAGCCCAGGATTTCAAAAGCTCCTAACAGTCTTTCAAAGTTTTTTTCCTTTCTAGCAAGATCTCAAGACTTCTGTCTGCTTTGCAGGGAACACATGACTGTCAGATCCTCAAGGCATATTCAACTTATCATTGAGTGGCCCTCCATACCTTTTGGATGTAAACTGTCCTGCAAACAAAGGAGGCTTGGGATTCAGACTATGGAATCTGAGAGATTTTGTGAATTTCCTTTTCCTGCCATTTCACAGTTCTGGACACTGTTCCTAAGTGCTACAAGAAGCCATCAAAACGGGAATCTTCTTGGTTTTGGACTTCAACTAGAAATGCATAAGATGTTCTTTCTAAAAGATCAGTGGTATATCTCCTTTGGGTCCAGACTCACTACAAAGATACATCAGAGAGAAAATGTCAAAAATTGAGTGAGAATTTTTCTTCTTGACAGGCTGGGCTCTGCTGGAAGTCTCTTAGCACCACAGGCTCAGTGAGGACATAGGTGTATCATCCAACCCACTGGAGTTTCTTCCCAGGAAAATTCTCCTAAGTGGAAGCTGCACGCTGCTCTGTTCCCCATTCCTCACCTTCCCCTGCCTCTTTTCCCACAGTAGGTTGTAGCCCTTGCACTGACTGAATACCATTAGAGATTCTTCATCAAATGCGAGAACATATCCCCTTTCAATGCAAGAGGCACAACATCCCCAGAGCCTCTCATCAGATGTTGAGCTGACACTGGAGCTGCCTTTTGCTTCTGAAAATGTCTTTCTGCACGTGCCTCTACTCACTCAGTTAACTTTCCAAAGTCTCCCCGGAAGCTTGGATGCTTTAAATACGTTGGAGTTGGCAAACCAAACTCTGTATTTTAAGAGGAGGTTTAGAAGAGAGGTTGTTGCATGGTGTTTATTAGCTGCTAAGCTGTTAGAAGTAGAAACAGAAGACATCTCTGCATAGCAGTCTCACACTAGTGCTGAGCACATTACAACAAAACTATTTGGTTAATACAGTGGCCTCTGCCAGCTCATGGAGCTCAGAGACAAGGCAGGGCAGAATTTGAACCCCTCTGCTAAGCTGGGCTCTGTGTGCAAAAGCGGCCCTTCGACTACCGGTACCACCCCCAGGATTTCCTCTTCTCCCTGTCTGTGAAAGTCACACATGTTCAGACTCCATCTGCTTCTCGACACACACAGCCAGGAAGGGATCAGTACCTTTTGTGCAGCCTCATGAAATGATCCCCAGCCCAGGGAAGACTTTCTGTCATTGTATATCCAGGGGGCATAAAATGCCCTGAGCAAGTTGCAATGCAACCAGACCTGCTGTTGAAAGGATCTGCCTTGATGATTAAAACCATGTAATACATCAGAAATGCAGACTGAAAGTTCCAGCTGTGCTAATCCAGCTGCTCTGTGTCTGCCACAGGATTGTGTGGGGAAGTAGGGAGGCCAATTCACTGAAGGCAGCGGACCACAGTCTGGCTCAGTCCTTAGATCCCCAGGTACACAACCCCACCCTACACCAGCATTGGGCTTCTAGCACTGGTCTCACAACTCCCTTCTAGTAAAATCCAATCCCTAATGGGAGGTGGCTCATGGAGACGCTAAAAGCAGATTAAAACTATTACCCCTGCCTCTCCCTGAAGCCTACATTATTATCAGCTCAGCAACTGACTCACAATTCAAAGTTTCTATTTCTCGGTCTACCACTTTCCCCTGTATCAATGCAGTTATTGCAGGTACCATATAATTTCTACATCGAAAAGAAATGGAAAAAAAGAGAATAACCAGGACTGTTAATAAAAAGAAGAAATAAAACAGTAAATCAGGAATAATATACTGCTTTCAAGGGTTGGACTTGACTGTGAGCTGATAGAGGGTAAATGGCAGCACTGAGAGTGCCAGAGCAGCTTGTAAAGCTGCTCTCTTCCTGCCCGGTATGTCAGGGAAAGGAAAGATGCCAACACCAACAGGGACCTACCTCTTCCTGCTCCAGGAGAGCAGTTCTACGACAGCCCTCTTGCTGTGAACACAGCTCCTGTCACCCTTTCCTTTCCAGCCTGTGACTGCTGGCAGCAGCAGTGTGGCCTTGCCCTGCAACGCTGAGGGCAGCATGGTGTCACAGGTCCCTGAAGAATGGATGTCAAACTCCACTGCTGGCTCTTTCTGCCCCCAATGTGAGTCCTTTACTCCCCACAAGTATGCATATGTTGAACATGTGTATAAAACATCCTCTTTGAGCATGTGGGTGACAGAGCTCAAAGTTATGTCTACTTCTCCAAAGGCACAGATTTAAGCCTCTATATACTAGACCAATGTTTTTTCCCACTAGTTTGTGGGTTTCTTTTTTTTTTGATCTCTTTTTTGGGGGGCTCTTTTTCTCCATGCAGAAAAAATATTGTGGGTGTTTTTGAAATAGCATCTAAGCAGAACACATCCTTACTGAATTTACACATCCTTCCAAGCATCAAGCAAGATCCATGAGACAGCAGCTTCCTGTGCTAACCTGCTAGGCACCTACCACACCATGTATGGAGTCTCGCAGAAGAGAAACATGCAGTCATGCTAAAAACCAGCTCCTGATGCAGTGGCACACCACTTTGTGTACTGATTTTACAACCCTATCCCCAGCCTTTCTTCTCCCTGCAATGTATTCCTAATTTTGAAAGAAAATGTAGAGGTGATGAGGTGGGACTCAAGAAATTTAATCCCTGTCAACTCTAATAGCCGTTTCTCCCATAGCAGTTTATGACGTTGGTGTGCTCTCCTAGTCAGTAGAAATACTGGAGTGCTATTCTGTGTGTGTGTTCCACCCCCTAACAAGGGAAAGAATCCCCACCTGGACAATGAAGAGACATTCTGGGACAATAATAAATGCTGACAAAAAAATAATTGTTTTCAGTGTTTCTGAAAAGTCAGGAAATTTGGAGGGCTTTTGCTGAGGGTTGCTGATACCAAGTGTGCTGAACATTATCCATGTGGCATCTACTTTCTCTTCCAAAGACCTGCGCTGAAAAATTAACTTCAAACTATCTATCAGGCCATAAACCCTTCCCTCTCACACCATCTTTATGAAGGAAGTAAAAAAAGAAGTATCAGAAGAGGTCTCACTGCCAGCATTTTTTTAATAAGGTCAGTCCTTTAAAAGGTATCTAAAATTTGCTCTCTCTTTTTCATTCATTCTTCTATTTTTAGTGCTATAAAGTTTTAATAATAGGCAATAAATGAAACAGTTCCATTGTCTGAAAAATGAAACGAGCTATCTGTGCACCTCCATAATCCATCCCATATGGCTGATCTTGCCATTCCCACTGCACATAGGATTCGGGACATAATTTCATTGTTTGCTGGGGAAGCCAAACTATTGGCTCCAAGTGCCCTCCTGGCTCTCTTATCCTAGACAAAAGCTCAAAGAGCATTCCCAACACAAACAACTTTTATTCACCTCAGCTGCCCACATCTGAAAGGAAAGTTTCAGAAAGTTTTTTTCCTTCAGCCTAGGGGCTTTTTCTTCCACCACCCTGTGGCGTTTCCTGACTGTTGTCCCTTCTGGTTTCCTCCTGGATAAGGAGCTCCTGCAAGCATCCCACTGTCAGATGAACTTTACCCAGTCTCCAAAAATAGCCTCTGTGGCATTAAACCTGCACCCTCACTACCCAAACATTTGGCTAGCTGAGCTCCATACGACAAAAACTGGTTTCTCTATCTCTTGAAGTTCGGGAAAACAACCAAGTAAAAACCTGCCTCATTTATACATGCTGTGGGTATCATTTCACCAGCAGGAAACTTTTCTTCCCACATCAGGAACTTCTCTTGTTGCATTTCTACAGATACTTAATGTCCCTTTGCAAAAAGTGAAGAAGGCCCAAAAATTGGGTAGAGGGAATCTCAAACAGGAACTAAGACTTGGCCTTCAAACACAGGCTAATGGCTCCCCAACCCATCCAGGCTAATGGCTAGATTGCTGAACACCATTACTTAACATGGTTTGAGTGCTCAAAGACTGCAAGACATCTGTGAGCTGCTGAGCTGTTTCCGTGCTTCCCTCTGAACCACATCAGTGCTCCTTCTCCCATCTCAAAGACTGAGGCAGTAAGATCTGGAGAGAGACACTCATGAAAATAATTGAGAGAGATCCAAGAAAGGATCTGGGAGAAGGTTGCTGCCCCATAAGGATCCAGGCAGTTCCACCATGATGGGTGTCTCCAGAGCAGCGGGATTTTAGCAGTCTCCTGCACTGATGAAGGCAGACCACTATCATGAGGAAATAAAGGGGAAGTCTGCAAGATGATGGAAGTAAAATATTTAAAATGGAAGCTAGTTTTAAAAACAACAGTCACCTCCATAATTTCTGCAGCAGGAGACAACAGTGAAACAATAACAATAAATAAGTGGAGGACAGATATCCATCTCCATTTAATGGAAGATGCTCAACCCAAAGCAGAAAGAAAACGTCCTAGGAAAGAAGTGCCTTAAGAGTTCCTCTTCTTCCACCATGCTCTGCTTTTTTCCCAGAGGTCCTTTCCTCCATTATTTGCTGGCAAACTCTAACTATGGCTCTGACTCAGCACCCAGTGTCATCAGAATAGGATGTCCTGGAGCTGTCTCAGAATTCTGAGTCTCTTGCTGCCTGCTGACACACCTTTTTTTTTTCTTATAAGACCTTATGCATAAAACCTCTTGAACATATACTACTCGCTTGCTTGATTCACAAATGGCCCTTCTCCAAATTACCCTATTTATTTTGCAAAGGAGACCTACATTTTCAGTGGGACCTTCTCCAGCCACAGTCTGATGCACTGCAGTTGTCTGAAGCTGTGGGAAGGACGTGGGAACTTGCAGAATTTTTTTCTGACCATTGCTCCTAATGAGATTACACAAGGCAAAGAAAAGCCATCCAGCACAGTTAAGAAAAGTCCCTTTGGAGAGTCCTTTCCACACACAGCTTTGGACCTTAATGCTTTCCTCCCTCCTGTGTGAATATCTATGTATGTGTCCTCTGGGAAGGAGGCAGCTGAGCCTTAGTGTCCTCCCCTAGCTGACAGCAGCAGTGCAACTGCAGCCAGACCCCTGCTTGTGAGGCAGGCGCCTGACTGCTATATATGCTTGCAAATACCTTTGCCTGTTTTTTTCTTCCTAAAGCCTCAGGCTGCTCCCTTTGATGTGTAATACCTTAAAGATTTTAATTCCTCTTTACATCAGCAGAGAGCCTTACTGAGCCCTCCCCACAGCTGCAGCCGTGTAGCAATTTCCTGCCCTTTCTTAAATCAATGAGCTACAAAGATCAGTAATTCCCAACCTTTTCAGGAAACTGTCCAAATTCACTGAGCTAGGACCTTATTAATGCCTTCCACATTAATATAGCCCACCATGTACCTGGAACTGCATCAATCCCTCTCCCAAACCCAGCCCCCAGTGCAGCTGTATCTGCACACAGGGATCTTGTACCAAGGATACACACTGCTTTCCCCACACGGGAGAGGAGAGCAGAATAAAAGTCACATATGCCTCAAGGAGAACTGATGATCACAGCGGGGATTAAATGAGAATGGCAACATCTTTATGCACAACTTCAGTAAGATGAGAGCAGAGGAGCTGAGCTAGGAAGTCTCTGAGTCAGTCAAATGTCTTCTTTGTCATCATGGAGAGTGCAGCATTAAAATGAGTGGGGGAAAACACAGGGCAGTTGCCCATTCATGAACACCAACCTCACCAAACCTTATGAAGGAGACAGCAGTGCTGGTAAACACACACAACAGGAGCATGCAAGTAAAACTGAATTACAGGGCCCATGGGGACTGCAAATGAGGGCTATGCACAACTTTTACTCTGCACACTCAGAGCTTTGCTTTACAACCCTAGGCTTCTTGTAATGTAGTCATATATGTCTAATTGTATAATTAAGGTTTAAAGCCTTTGTCACACTGATTTAAAGGATACCCACATCATTTAGATCTGAAATATTTAGATCTGCTGCATATTCTGCTGCAGGGTTCATGAATGGCAGAAAAAGTTGAAACTTTTTTTGGATTTTCTTACTCTTTTTTGATAATGCTCTATTGCCTTTTACTAATGGGGGGATTGATTAAAGCTCACATTTAACTACTGTGCTGTTAAAATATAATTTCTTCCAAATAATATTTAAGGTGTTCTACTTAATTCTTCCATAATAATCATGACAAAAATCAAGCAACAGTCAGAGTGAAGCAATTGGACATTGCCAGAGAAAAACTGAAATTGTTTGAAACTAGAACATTTTTGCATTTTTATGCCAAACACTTATGAGAAACTCATTTTTTTTCTTCTAATGTGAAGCAAGCATTAGCACTCAAAGTTTTGGCATTTCCTGTGAAAATTAAAATTTAAAAATGCCCTTCAGCCAACCCTATATGTAATGAAGAATAATTATTTTGCAGTGTTAGACTATGACCTATTTGTCTGTTTTACAATCTGCCCCCATTTTTCTATCTCTGTTCTTCATTTTAATTAAAAAAAATACTTTTTTCAGCTTTAGACACATGTCCTGTGCACTCATCAGGGAAAGGA
This sequence comes from Vireo altiloquus, assembly GCA_013396875.1. Lineage (NCBI taxonomy): Eukaryota > Metazoa > Chordata > Aves > Passeriformes > Vireonidae > Vireo > Vireo altiloquus. The sequence goes on from VZRF01009324.1 coordinate 311,594, forward strand.
GGGAAGAGACCAGTTAGGAAACACAAACAAGCTTCTGTTACCTGTTTCTCCCAGAATCTCTGAAACCTTTAGCAAAGGGGTTTCTGTCAATTTTTAATCTGGTGATCTAAAAGGAAGAAAAATAGAATTAGTTGATGTTTTCAATTTTTTTTCTGTCAAAAAATGAAAATTATGGGTGATTACCATTCTTGCCCAAGCCACCTGTGCAGTGATCTTCCATATGTATTTCCCCAGACCTCTGTTAAAATTGCCCTTCCATTATCTGTGAACAGCTGATCTGCTTATCAAAAAATGGCACCAGAGACAGAAACCATGGTAGCATTAGGAAACTTGGCACAGTGCTGGGGCTGAGAAGTTCCTCCTGAAGTAGAAGCACAGCAGGTGCAAAACCCCAGGAGCTGTAATTTATCGGTGGTTGTGTGGTTTGGGAAACAGGCACACTGCTCAAGTTTGGCTGCTATCTGAGTTATCTCAGCCTCAACACTCCAGATATCCAGCAGCTGGATGCAACTCATGGACCTTCAAACAATGCTGAAGAGAAAAGGCCAAGCAAAGCACAGGCTACAGCCTCAAAGATGTCAGGTGGCCCCCCAGCCACATGTACAAGTTGCTGTTGTTCTGGTCAGCATCTGGGTGGCCCTCAAGAGTTTTCTGGTCTGGGAAATTTTTTTTTTCCTCCTCTAAATAAAGGAGGTAGCAGCCAGATTGAGCACTTTAGGAGAATCTTCCTTCCTGCTTTATTTTTAAGCATTAATTCCATCTTGGTAAATATGGAATATAACACCAGGATTTTGACCTTGCAGCCTGTGGTATACTCCCTGTTGGCTATTCCACAACCTGGTATAGCATAAGAGCTTCCCTCTTCCAGCCTCACCTTGTCTTAGAGATTCTATCTTTGAAATAAAAGAAGAGTGAGATCTCCAAATCCTACCAAATTTGAGGTGGTTTTGCTGGAACTGCTCAAAAGGGACTAGTTTAATACAGTCTGATCTGAAGGGGATTTACAGGTGTTTTGCTTCTGTCAGAACCAAGCCCTTACTCTGGATATTAACCTCAGATCTGGAATGCTGCTCCTATTTTTGCAGAAGCTTAATTTGTGAACTTAATTTCCGCTAGCCTGACTTTGCAGCTGTCCTGGGACTTGTGTGTACAGAGACAGATATGTTCTGTGGAGGATGGAATTACAGCAGAGGGAATCCCTGTGGTGGATTTGCTAACATTTTACAATTGTTTCCAGAGACACTTCCCCCAGTAAGGCAAAGTTTACAGCCACTGGAGGGCATGCAGGCAGATTCAGGGGATTTAAATTTGGTTTTAATGAAAAGGTTTCTCCAGCCCACCAGAATCTCCTTACTGGTATTCTAAAAACGTGATTGTGTCCCCCAAATTTTTTTTAACAAGATCCCCAAACGTTTGGAATTCAGAGACAGAAATTTCAGTGTTTCTTTACAGTGAGGCAGCTTATCGTGCCAGGCCCCGACAGGGATCCCTCCCTTATCATCTCCTTCCCTGTGTAATTATGTCTTAAAGGTCAGGTCATTAAGGATGAATGAGAGGCTTATTTCCTGTCATTTCTTCTCCTTTCCCTATCCTCTTTCTTTGTCCCATCTACAGTTAAGATTTGTGGAGTATCTGCATTTGGGCGATGGGGGCCAGAAATTTCCCATACTGCAATGACAGCAAACCCACCACTGTTGTTGTGTGGATTCTGATTTAAGTCAGTTCAAGGGGACCAGACAGAGAAAAAAAGTCAGGAGTCATGAGAAGAAAAAGAAGCAGTCATGGGAGCACTGTCAGTATGTGTGCTCTCTTATACATTGCAAAATAAAAAACTCTATAACATTTCGCTAAATTTTTAGAATTCACAGTTGTTAAAAATGGGTTAAATATTGCAACCTGCCTTAAGCTGATTTAAGATGGGTCTGTCCTTCAGTTAAAAAATACTAGATAAATTAAGATGAAATACTAGTTTAAGAAAAAGGTAGATCAGTAACAAAGTCAAGGTCCCTAGAGAAAGAATCCTGCTGCAGCAACACCTTTTCCTTATGGTACCCAAAGTCAGTACTTACTCTCATCGCTGGGAACTCTGCAAGACCTGAATCAAACACAAATTATCACAAAAATCACAGAATGGTAAAGATCATCTCATTCCAACCTACCTGCCATGGGCAGGGACACCTTCCACTAGACCAGGTTGCTCAGAGCCCCATCCAGCCTGGCCTTGAACACTTTCAGGGATGGGGCATCCATGACTTCTCTGGGGAGCCTGTTCCAGTACCTCACCCCACCTCATGGTAAAGAATTCCTTTGTAATATCTAGTCTAAACCTACTTTCTTTTCATTTGAAGCTGTTCCTTCCTATTCTGTCACTACATGTCCATGTAGGAAAGTCTCTATCTTTCTTTTAGGCTCCCTTCTGGTACTGGAAGGCTGCAAGTAGGTCATCCCAAAGCCTTCTCTTCTGATCCTTACTTAGAGTGGGAAGCATTTTGCTTACCCAGTCCCTGTCCTGCTGTCCATCCACTCAAGAGGTATGAGAAGAGAGGACTCATCCTTTTGAAGACCGAGGAAAAAAAGTTGCTAAATACCTCAGCCTTCCCTTTGGTTGTTACCAGTTTTCCAGCATTGTTTATCAGGGGGAGGTACATCTTCTTTAACCTTCCTTTTTGGGTTAACTTACCTGTAGAAGCCCTTTTTGTTATTCTTTGCATCCCTTACCAGGTCTAATTACAGCTTTGCCTTGGCCTTCCTCACCCAATCCCTACACAGGTTAGCTGTCTTTGTTTCCATTGCCTGTGCGTTTGTTTCTTTCCATTTTGTTTGGCCAGCAGGTCCCTGCTCAGCCGTACTGGTCTCCTGATTTCCTTGTCTGATTTCTTGCTCCTGGGGATTGCTAGCTGTTGACCTGTATGGAAGACTTCCTTAAAGATCTGCCAGCTCTGTTCCATCCTCTGTTCCCAGGAGATCCTGTTGACCATCTCCTTGAAGAGCTGGAAGTTTACTTTCTTTCAGTGGCATAACTTGACTCCTCACCTGACTCATATCCCTCAGGACATTCATGCACAAGAATTTCTGTTTATATGCAATGCACACATTCAAAGGCTTATTTTGTCAACAACCTGTGAGATTGGGCTTCTTCAAAACTTCTTCCTTCACTGCTATAGAAAACACAGCTCTTTTGTCTCTGAGATAACTGATCTGGAGTAGCTGTACTGCCCTAAAATTATAGTGAGGACAGGACAGTCTAGTTTTGTACCATGAGGGAGCAAGGAAATCTGACCACAATACACCTCTTTACAGTTGATCACATTTACTCATCTTACAGTAAAAGCTATAGCCATCTTACCTTCAATGTGGCTTCCTGGATAGATACTTCATGTCTACACACTACCCCAGAACAGGCATTTTCTTTTCTAGCCTGTAAAGTGTAGCTTTTCTATGTTTCTCAGAGAAGTTAGTGTCTCAGTCACAAAGAGCACGCTGCTATTCTTATGAACACACAAAACATAAAAGGACCATGAAGGATTTACCTGTTGATTTTGGTAGGCTGTCACTGTGGTGAAAACAGTCTCAGGGAAGTTGAAGGTTTTCACCCCATCTCCTGAAGGAACTGGCTTTGTAGGAGAAAGATCACTGCTGAAATCCTTGCGGATGACATGAACACGAGGCTGGTACTTATGCATTGAATGTAAGATTATCTGAAGAGAAAACAAAAGGAAAAGGACTATTTTTTTTCTCCCCAAATATTTTACACAGCATCCAGATGTACAAGAAAGCAGGGATGGAATAACAGATAATGTGGAGAAAATTATCCTTTTCTTACAAGATGTACAAAGACAAAGTTGGTGCCATGACCAGAGAGAAAGCTGCTTTATAGGGTCAGGCAACATTTTGAGGAGAAACAGTGAAATAGGCAAAAAAGCTCCATAACTCTAGAGAGCAGACACGGACACGAGTGCCCAACAGGACACAGGAGCATCAAAGCAGCAGCAGCACCCTTTCAAGTCTGAGAGAACAAGGCTGGGACAGGAGGTACAAGGATTAACTTCTAACTTACATGGCCTTGATCATCAAGCTCGTTGTTGGTCAGCTTGAGCTTGTCAAAACTGACCACCTGTCTCATCCAGGTGTCTCCAGAAGCCAGGGAGTCAGGGTGGATGTAAACCCTCGGGGGCACTGGGGAGTCAGCATTGCCAGCCACCATCCACTTGGAGCTGTGATACACATACCTGAAAGAGGAAGGGTAAGTGCCTAAGGGAGGTTGTTGCTCACTCACTGTAGGAACGTGGCCAGGGCTCCCCTTCCCCTGCCACCCTCATGCACCCCAAGCTCTCATTTGCAGTCAGGGGAGAATGTGCTTTATTGCAACCTCCTACCTTCTAAATGAAAGCCAGATTACCCCTGAGCCACTTGTTCAGACTTGATTCCTTATTAAAACCACCTTGCAGTTATTTTCCCTGTAAAACTCTGCCACATGTGCCTTCTCAATTCCTTAACCCTCTCTGAGCCAGAGGCTGGAGAATATGGGTAAACAAAGTCTTCTCTGAAAATATTAATGAATACCCTGCAGTTTCTGGAAATCTGCATTGTATCTCATACCAGACTTTGGAAAACACATGTGGCTTCACCCAGAATGGACAATATCCAATGGATACCAGTAAAACTATTGATAAAGTAGAATTTCTGGTTTGAAATGTTGCAAAACAGGAAATTCCATATAGTATTACGTACATTGGGATTAGAGGAAAAAAAGATTTTTGTGTTCCTGGTCTTTTGTGATGTTTTGTGTTTCTCATCTAGCCCTCCTATATAAGCCACACCTTATATTATTTCTCTACCACAGCTTTGCCTGGACAATTTTTTTTCCTGCAGCTCCTTCCCCCTATGGCATTTCACAAACAGTTCCACTGACACCTTTGAGTACTGCCCCGTGCTGCCCCTCATTGTGTCTCTACTCAGCTCTAAGATGTTTCGGTCTTTATCTACAAACAGTGACCCATTTTCTGTATTTTCACAAGAAATGGGGAGAGAAAAGAAAAAAAAGAGGACTCTTTTCCTTTCCTGGTAGTTTGCTCTGTGCAGCTGTACAAGTTAACAAGGACAGAAACAAAGGGTAAGAAAATAAATATATTTTCAATGTCAATGTTGTTAGAACCACACTATTAGAAAGAGGGAAAACATCCAGCTGAGTATCAGACAATATCTTGCTGCTTCCCAGGAAAAGCATTTTCCTGAGAAAAACTCTGTACAATTTGGCAGCAAAAATGTAGTATTTAGCATTTGAAGCTGAGGTTCAATTCTGATTCCTTGAAATGTGGTTCAGTCAAGACTACTTGGAGGAAAGACTTGCTCTCAGGGGCCTTTTGATAAGAATACATAAATCATCTGAGTCTGGAGAGTTTTCTGGGATGCAGAGGATCATGAGTTTTCCAGAGTATTTTTTAAGATCAGAAGCCCATTATATCAAAGAAATCTCTTCTTCCTGTCTTTAGCTCAGCAGTGGAAAGTTTCTCAGTGACTCCATACTGGAGGTCAGGGACCAATATTCACTGAGGCTGCTGGGCTGGACAGTGAATGCTTTTGAAACAGAAATCACCCAATCCAGTTCAGGCCAGACCTGAGGTGCCTGGCTTAGTTTGGCTGCTCCTTGCCCATTTCTTTCTTGCAGAAATAGTTTTAGGGGCTGCAGGCTCCCCATGATAACTCCAGTTATCAATTCCCTCAGACAGTCATTGCTAATCGTGTTAATCAGGAAATGCATGACAGGGATCTCCTCAATTAAAAACTGCGATTTGTAAAGAGAAAGATTTCATTTCAAAAGTGCAAGAGATTGTATTAAAGCTCTGGGTTTATGTCTACTGATTCTGGTCAAAGCAACTGTGTTGGTGTAAATCAGCAAGGTCTCCTCCAGCACACCTTTGCAGTGGTGTTTAATGGCAGGTGTCTTTCCTAGGCTGTCATTGACAGTATGTTGTTACAAGATTCCTACCTCTGCCCCTGAAAAGCTTACCTGTATCTCTTGTTATCCACAGGGACAATGTCCATGGCAATATAATACTGCTGGTGGGGATCCAAGCCTGTAATTTTCACTCTCATGGCTGGAAACATTCTCCTAGGAAAATAAGAGTAAAAATAAGGAAGAATATGGTGAATAAGGAAGCTGAAGAGGCTCCTTACACCTCTCTCTGGCACAAGAAACATGCCACATTTCACAGCCCAGTCCTATGACTCCTCTGGGCCTGCTGTGGGTAGGAAAGACTGTGCTGGCAGTGGTTTAAATCTTCGATATTTTTCCCACTTAGAAAAAGGGATAACAGGATAACAACTTGTAAGTAATGATAAAATACTCACAGTCAAGCACTCTGTTCCCAGTTCCTAGCAGAGAGTTCTGCTATGCTTCACACAAATGGTGCTTTCTAAGGCATTTCTAGGATGGGCAGTGTGCCTTTTACCTCATGTTTTTCCCACTGTCCATCCACCTGTAATTCTTCTCTCATATTCCATTAAATGCAGGATCAGTTTAGTTCTCTTTTTTTTGAGAATATCATGTTTCAGTACAGAGTTTGACAGTACCGAGGTAACATTTAAAGCAAATATATAATCCTGAAAGATTTTCTCCCGCTCATGTTTATAGTTATTTATGAAAAAATATCCCTCAAATTAATCTGCTTACTAGGAATGTATTTCACATTCAACAGAAACACTGGCATTGTTGTCATGGTTTCCTTGAAGTCCTGGTAGTGTTTTGTATCTTTTTAATAGGTGTTGTCTTTTCTATGCCATATGATCCCGATCTATCTTAAGCATTTTCTCCTGATACTTATGGAGCTCTACACCAACAAGAAACATTTCCCAGCCTTCTTCTTATTGTCTGAGTGCAAGTTCAGCTCTGCTAAATGCAGCTCCTCTTCTGGAAGTGTTTGTACCTAGGCAATTATTTCAGAAGAGAACAGATCAGAACAATTTTAACCTTGAAACGTGTTGGTGTTAGTGTGGCGAAGGCATAATTTCCCCTTCTTAAAACTTTTATGGTGGCCAGAAGACCAATTTCTATTCTACACCTCCGTCAAAGAGCATGCTGAGGGAATTGCTTATACCATATTATATTTGCAGCTAATGTGGTATTTTTACACCTTCATAAAATCTAAGGAGCAGAACTGAATGAGGTGCAGAAGGAATCAAGTGGCACTGAAACCAGAGCAGAGCACTGAAATAAATCCTTCATTGTTTCACTGACTGTAAACTCACTACCTGCGTGGCTTCTCAGCCTTTATCTGAGAAAAGTTGAGTTCTTATGGGATAGTGTTACTCAACTGAATGACTCCTGCCTAGAAAATACAGAGCTTTGGTAGGAGAAACCCCAAAAGTACTGGATGCTCGTAAACAATCACATTCTGCTTCTCTAATAAGTAGGCATATCCTTACAGGATGGAAGCATGCGGATGGAAGGAGGATATTAAAGGGCAATTTAGAATCACAATGCCAAAACATTAGGAAAGTATACAATAAATCGTGTCCACTGTTTCTAGGAGCCATCCCTAGAAATCATCATGACACTTTCCCTTCTATTTAGTGAGAAGCAGTGAAATGTCAGAGAAGATTTATTTCTCCTTCCAACATTTCTGTTTCTCAAAATATTGCTAGTGAACACAGCCTGGAGGAGGAAGAAAACAGGAAAGCTTGTGTCAGCATCTCCAAACACGTCCTCAAACTTTGTATGGCAGGGATGTGACCATGAGAATCTCTTTCATTCTCTCCCAGCCAAGTCACATATAGTCACTTGCAGAAGAAGGTGGGAAGGAGGAAGAGGTTGATGCTCAGCCTTTCCCCTACCCACATCTCTTTCATTTCAGGCCACACCGAGAAGATAAGATCTGACCTATTAGTAACTGCATCTGCTTTGGAAAAGGGCATTTATTGTGAGGGGTGGGGAGAGCACCACCCCACAGCTGCCACAGCATGGCTACCCTGAGTTATGAGAGACATAAAACTGTCCGAAAAATCGTCTGCAGAAACCCTTCAAGGAGAAAGCAATTTGTGCAGCTGATGGTGTGAGTTTGCTAGTAGAATGACTTGAGGGGGGGAAAAGGGAATAATGGATTAGTCTTCAGTGGCTTGAGGGCATTACCTTGTTTCTGCCACAATGGCTCATTAAATCTGCCAAGCCAAATGGGTACAGGATGTGGCATTTTACAGTCCAGCTCTCTTTAATTAGAGAGAGGTGGCTTGGGAGCAGCTAAAGAGGTAGGTCATGTTTCAGAGGGTTGATGAGAAACCCAGGATTAAATCAGAGTCTCTTTGGGTCTAAGTCTGCACTTAAAAAATTGAATGTGCTGTGTGTCCCAAGAAGCTCTCTCCAAATCTGCAGCCCCGTGTAAAGTTGCAGTGTAGCCTGTGGGGTTGTTTGCTTATGAAATACCTTGTAAAAGATTACCACAGACCATTCAGCAGGCTTAGAGGCTAATCTCTAAAATGATTGGAGAGAGCTCAGCTGATCTCACTGCTTTCTCTAAGGTTTAAGTGTAATTTTAAAGTTTTGTAAATTATTACTGTTTTTATTTTCTGTGTGCGTAAAAGTAACTTAGGTTTCCTTGCCATAACAGTGTGGCCTGGAACTGCCACAGCAGGTCTCCAGTAGCACTGCTGTGTGGAAAGGGGAAATGGAAAAGGCAGAGGCTAACAGTGGAGACTTAGGGATGCGCTCATGTGTAATCCTGGTAAAGTCCCTGTTCTCTGCATTTCCTCTTGGCTGGCTCTTGGTTGCCCAGAGGCACCAGCCTTGTAGAAAACAAGAGGCTCAAATTTTTGGAAGGAATTCAGGCCATTTGGATATGGCTGTATTAATACACAGTCAAGAATCTTTCATCAAGAAAGGAATCAGTCATAGTCAACAGCTATGGACACGAAGGCTGTCTGTTGTCATAGGGAGCATGTGATGACATCTGATATCTTTTAGGAGGAGGTTTCATATCAGTTTGGGATGATCAAGTTATTTATATGTTAGCTTTACCACTCAGCAGGAAACCAGTCTTCCTAAACTTAGACTGTGAACTTACACACAGTACCTTTTTAGGGGATGTATGATGTGATCTGAAATAAGTTATTACAACTGCTTTAGGACCACTTAGAAGTGCTTTTAAAAGCATTTTAGCAACAACCATGTGCCTCAGTCTACTCAATTTCTGTTTTCCTCCATAATGATATTGAAGTTTATGAACATCAAATGTGAAGAAAACTAATGATAGGTAAATATCTCTAGAAATTGATTAAATCCCTATTTGCCAGCACAAGAGTGTACTTGTATTAAGAACCATGTTTGGGAACTTTCAACAAAAAAAAGTAGTTGGGTTGTTGGCAGTTGGCAGCTAGCAGTATGTTTTTTCGTGGTGGTGGTTAACATTTTCTTTTAAAATACAGTTTAATTTTACTTTGTGAAAACTGATCAAAGGAGGAGGATCACAGGTATACCTCCAAGCTGGATTTTTTTCCTAATAGAATAAAGCTTTAGTTTCTCATCCTTAAGTTAGGAACTTAGATAAGATTAGACTTGTATAAGGCTGACATCTGTCAAGAGAAAACCCTGGAAGGAAAGGATGTGATCTTCAATTGTAGCAAAAGAAAGTGTGTCTATTTCAGTAAAAGACAGAGTAGTCATTTCCCAGTCATAAAAAAAAAATCCCATTGAGAATCTCTGCAAAAGAATCTGATTTAAGTCTGCAGATTAGGTGTGCACAATGTTTACAGTGTGTGTGAGTTTACAGGGCAGCTTGAAGTTACACTTGTTGTTTCATATCTATATTTCCTTGCATTTTAGACTGATTCCAAATGTGTATTTCTTTAAAGAATTAAAAACTAAGGAGTGAAGGAAAGGAAGGCAAGGCAAGGCAAGGCAAGGCAAGGCAAGGCAGGGCAAAGGAGGAATGCCCTTCTGTTTCCCACTGCAGCATGGGATGAAGCAGAGATGTGTGTTCTGAGAGGAAAAGCTGAGGAGAGGGCTCACTGGCAAATGGATTTATTGTTTACGAGGGAGAGAGAGACCAGCAGATCTTCTCAGTTGTTCCCAAAAGGGGCATTCTTCTGGAAGCTGGAGAAAGCTTATCTGGCCCACTGGGCCAGGAATTCTGAAAAGCAGTTTGGATGCTGTGGCCTGCCAGCCCTTGCTCTGAAAAGTCCTCTCCATGGGCTCCTTCAGCATGAGCAGAATTTCATTACAAAACTGCTTCTCTCTCTAACTGAGGAGCGCTTTGGGACCCACCCTTCTTTCCACTGGAAAGGAAAAATAACACCTGGTAATGTAAACAGTCAAGTACATGCTACAAACAACTCAGACTCATGATTTCAGGGAGGCAAAAAGACTGCAGGCAAAGTACCACTTAACCTATCAGGAGGCACAGAGAAGTCAGGAGAGGACAAGATCACCTGTTTCACTCACTGATGGATTTTTGCTGTCTTACTACTGATCCTGGTGATCAGCATTTCAGTTTGAGCCATCCTGCAGCACAGGATGATAACTGTGATATGACAGATGAGATAATTTCCCCCGTTGCTGAGATGAAATCCTGGCTCTGTGACAGGTAGAACCTGTGTTCCCAGAACAACACCTCTTGGATGTGCTGGTATTCAGGGTAGCACTCATAAAGCCACCTCAGTGAACAGTAGGCAGCCATTCCCTTCCAGAGGAGGACTCCAAGCACTCCCTGCAGGTGTTCCCCCAGGAACAAGTGCACATTTTTTCCCACTCTGGGCAGCACTTCTGTGCCTCCGTTAACTGACAGTTACCCCTGCAGCTCAGGTGACCATGGACATTAGACAGGGATTGTAGGGATGTGGGGAAGGTTTCAAATTCCTCCGCTGATGCTACCAGTATGATCACTCTTGGTAAAGGGGAGTAGAGAAAAAGATGATTAAAAATTATTTTAGGACTAGTGGTTCAAATCAGTATGACCTGGGGCTTAAGACGAACATATTCTATTTTGTACAGAGTATAAGGTTGCCTTTCAAAGAAAAAGGAGATGAAGGTAATTGCAGATTTGAATGACTACAGCTGACAGCCATTTGCATCTTTTACACAAGGAATAAAGGAGTCTTGTTATAAGCATCTGATTAGAATCTAAATAACAGTGTTTCAATTGAAAGGAAAAAGGAAGAGTTATAAGAGGACTGGAGTAAGTTTATGGAAGCAGACAAAATAAGACATCTATAAATACAGCATCAAGAAAAGAAAAAAAACAAAGCAGAATTAGAAGTGAGTGAGAGTGGGAGTCTGAAAGTCAAAAAGTGTGGTGTGCCTGACACAGGCAGGATACAGCTCCAGAAATACGTTTGAAATGAGAACGTAGGTTAGAAATTAGCATTACACAGCAAGAGCAGAGAGACATTGTGGGGATGGGCAGGAACCAGGCAGTGCTTTACAAGTCACAGAAAATTAAGGAGCAGCTGTAGTTGTAGGCAACTGAGTCTGTAATTATAATGGCTTTCAAAACAAGGCGGCCTTATGGTACTCAGAGTTTCCAAAGAGAGTGCAACATGAGCAAAATCTTCTGTGAGGAAGGAAACAGATGCAAATTATGCTGTGTGTTTCTAAAAATTTGAATAAGTGGTAGAAAATCTTCAGGAAATCAGTTCTGCTACTTATGCGAGAAATAATAAAACCTAATCTCTGGGATGCATCATATATCATGTGTCCCATATGGAGAAACAGGACTACTAGACCCAGCTGTCACCCATAACAGACGTATCTTCTCAGAGAGAAAACTGCTTAGCCCGTTAACTGTTTAGACATCTAATTTTCAAATTCTATCGCATCTGTACAGACCATCCACAATAAATAGGTGTATTACCTAAAGAAACTGCCCTGCTCTTCATTATTCCTTCCCATGATTAATCTACAAATGTAGTCAACAGAAAAAAAAAAAAAAAAAAGCAGCCCTCCAATATTATTAACATCGCTTCTGGAGAAAAACATAATCAAGCAGAAAAACCATCTATCTAGTAGTTACACAGATTTCCTGTGACCAGTGATGTGACAGTTAGCCACCAGGATTCAAGCAACTACAAGCATCTCTTTTCAAGAAGAAAGAATATTATTTAGGATTATAACAAATATATGATTTGCACAGGAAGTTATGACTCTGTTGTGATACATGGTCTTCTGTAAGTGAAAAAATTATCTGCACTGGAGCTTGCAAGATATCAGAAAGGTCAGCTACTTTTTTCAGAAATATGTGAGCTGCCAAGATCCTCCTCATACCACTAAGTTCTGGCCATTTTAGTTTGAACTGGTGGGCATGGATATATTTATGCTGGTTTTAGGTCTATCTACTCCATATATCATCCAAGAATTAATTATTATTAATGTAACAGGTAATAATGTATTATTTTAAGTTTCTGAAACAGCATGGTCCAGAGACCAAGACAATAAAGCCAGAAAGAAGGAAGTTGGTTCTTCCAGTGCGATATTTAGCGATGCTGGACAGAGCACTTAATCTGTTTAGGTCTCAGTTTCACCACCTATGAGAAGAGGATAATAATGATTTTCTCTGTGTCTGCTTTAACATTTCCAGAGAAGAGGTGTTGCACCACAGCAAGAGATACCATTCCTGTTGCTTTGCCTCTTCCATTTGAGGCAGAAGGTTGAAATGAGCAGCCCACTCTGTACTGATGCAAAATGCTTCCTGTACCACTGAGATCTAAAACTGGGAGTTTATCTGGCTCTAATAATCTTTTTCAGGGGTCATGTAGGTTATTTGTCCAGTGTAAATTCCCTTAAATTTTCTGGGCATTCTGGGGCTAGAGAGCAATAGTGCTCACTTCACAAGAATATAAAACAACAAGTCCAGCTTTTCTGGAAATTTTTGAGAGCACAGATATGAAACAACGCAGTAAACAATAGAGCACCATGGGTTTTCCCCAAAACTTGGGTCAAATTCCCCTGCTGCATCCCCGCGGCACAGCCGGGACAGCTCCCGGGGCGCACCCGGACTTTGCTCGCCGCCGCGGGCTCTGTCCATGGTGCTGACTCTCTCCTTCTGAGAGTCAATCGGAATTAAAACCTCATTAGGTGGAGGTAAGAAACAGCCTGTTAATGCAAACGTGCCTAAAAATCCGAGTTTGGGGCGTCTAGAAGTGTACAACTACCTCTAGGCTGTGTTTTGGCAAACAGACTCCTAGCCATTTTAAAATAGTAGTCAGCAGTGAAGATCTTCCCCTTGGCTAACCTTTCATGGTGAAGTTTTCCTTTTTAAAAAAACTGGCTAATTAGTGGCTCTTCCTAATCTCAGCTGTCATGGTATCACTACAATAGCAAAAGAAAACATTAAGCACGCACATTTTTTATACAGGAAGCCATTAACACTGCATCTATTTGGAACTGCAGGAAGACATTCATTTGGTGCAAAGGTGAGTTTGAATTTCACTGTGTTTGAGATTAAATCAATAAGCTCGTGAAGTGCTATGGAAATTTGAAAGGAAACTCAAATGGCTCACCCCCAAATTCATAACTTATCTTAAATTCAATACAGCCAACGGTACAATGATTGTTTCCTGATTTGTTTGCTCAAAGGAGCTACTATCCTCAATGGTTTCCTGCAGCTGCCAGCTCTCCTTTGGAGCCACTTATTCAAGCAGTCATATGAAACAACTTTACCTATCTTAAGAAAGCTAATACCAGATACAGCTGAGAAACTGAGCCATTCATTTTTTCTGTATATTTATCCCTTTGGATTATCAAGAAGGGAAAAAAATGTTTCTTTCTTAAAAAAACAATGAAATAAAATTTGGTTTGTTTGGTTATCATTTCTTTTTTAAGTAGGCAGAAAGCCAGAGATGTCTTACCTGCCTGCTTTTGTGATGATCATCTCTGTCCCAATGTCATGAAATCTTTTCCAGAGGTCTGCACACTGCAGCTCTACCTGGATCTCTTCCATGGATGAAGGTGGAGGAGGCTGAGGGCCTGAGCCACCAGATGTAAGGTCAGAATGGGAGCCAAATGAGCAGGATGTTCTTTCTGCCAGCACCTCTGTGTCTGACCCAGTGCTCTGTTCTGAGTCTGCAAAGCAAAAAAGCCAGGTAAGACACTTCAGTTCTACCTACTGTGTGAGGGGTAAGAGGAAAAAAGAGGAAAGTTAACACAGGAAGTGCTAAAGAATAGTACAATGGCCTTTTATATGGTGTATATATATATATATATATATATGGATATAGTTTTTTGTGATTTATAGTCTGATTTAGGGCTTTGAGTTTCCAACAAGATAGCTGGCTTTTTTTTTTTAAGTTTTAGAAACAACTGAAATAAAGACCCTCAGCATAAAATATTGTAGCAAGCAATGGTGGGAGTACAAAATATAGATGAAAAACAGAAATGAAAAAACATTAATCCAACCTGTCATTTCAAACGAAGATTAGATGGGCTCACTGGAAAACTGCATTCCATTTAATTGAATATTCTCCTGCAGTACTATTAAAGACCTAGTTATCTTTAAACAACACCGTTTTTTATTCCCTTTGATATCTTTGTCATCAAAAAAATAAACATCTTTTTATTTTGCTGTTTGGCAGCACCATTCTGGAAATGTTGATTTTTTGCTCCTATAAAATTTTTTTAACAATTATATTTCCTGGAAAGGTAACCATGAAGCTTTTGGTGAGGAAAATGCCCTAGGGCTGCTAAAGGACAAAAAATAGTGATAGTAAACATATGGAATATGCTACCAAGGAAACAATTGAAGCAAACTGCAGAAAGGATCACGTGACACAACCTCCTGTATGGAGGAGAAGAAAGAGGTTTGCTCAAAAAATAAATGACCAAACAAAAAAGTGAGGTTCAACTAGTGTAAAAGTCCAGGCTGGCAGGTTGACTGTGGTGGCCATTTCTTTGCAAAAACATTTCATGCATTTATTATGTATATATATGTTGTATGTATTCAGTCCTCATTTTCATAAGGTGAAATTTTGCAAATAGCAGTGTTAGTTTGCAACAGGTTGCACACCCACATAGCATCAAAATTATTCACAATACCTTCTGCAAAGCAATGTGCTTATGTTTTGAATTTTATTTTTAATAAATTTGCACTTGTACTATGTAGATGATTAAGAAAGGAGTAAAATTACGTGAAGCACTCCATCAAATGGCTCAGGAAGAGCTCTATGGATTTCAAAGAAGGTACAGAAACAATATTTTTAAGTGTCCTCATTGATCACTTGAGTAAAAGCATCCCAGTGAATGAACAAAACAGCTTTTTATACGTGTTCTCTGCCCATAAAGAAAGAAAGACGTGTCTCTGTCTGCAAAGGAAACCTAAGGAGACAAAAAGTAACAATTTGTGCTAAAACTGTGATTAAATCGTGGCATCCAAAATTCCTTCCACACCAAGAAAATGCCAGAAACTGTTTAGCAGCCCTGAGGTCACGGAGGTTGAGTCTGAGGTTTACAGTGTTTCTGAAAGATGGTGTCTCCTGAAGCAGCTTGCACATCAGTGCAGAGGGCTACGGTTAAGGAGAAGGAGACTGAAGGTACCACCCACAGAACCACCATCCTCACCTCCTGCCACATGGAAACATTTCTGGAAAATCCATTTTGCTGTGGTATAGACATAAACTGTTTGACTGATAGTTTATGAGAAACTTCCAGCCCCAAGTGTCATCAGGAAGCATTATCTTTTGTGAGAGCCTTAGGTGATGTCATTGGACAGCGGACATTTTTCTTGAGGGATGTTTTTAGTAAGCTTTGCCAGTTATTTAGACAATCTGCCAGTACAATGTAGAAATTCTGCAGGACATGACGAAGGTTCAGTATAATTATTGCTCCCAATCCACGTTGCACAGGGAGTTCTTTATGTCTCCCATAGACTTCCAAGTTAGGCTGAAGCAATACTAGGTCCATCCCTTTAAAGGAGTAGCACAAACTTACACATAGAGGATTGTTACATGGAGACCAGTCCTACACCCAAAACTAATATCCTACACACAAGGTTATTCAAGGTAATATGGGATAATCCTCTGGGGTTCTGTGGCCCCAGGACAGATAATCAGTCTGAGAGTACTGCAGGGCTGAGACATTTGCCCCCTGCTTCACTAACTCAGTGACATAGAAGCAAATCTTATTTTCCTCAAATTATTCCACCTCAAATCATTGGAGAAGTAAGCCTGAGTAGGGGTCATTATGCTTAGGTCTTCCTTGGAATGGCTAATCACTTTGTATTTCAACAAAAAGAAAGAAGATGCTTCACAAAGCTCATGTGCTGAACCATTAGCCAGAAGTCTTACATCTTCTCTGAGATCACAGAATTACAGAATTAATTTGATTGGAAAAGACCTCTGAGATCATCAAGTCCAATCTATGACCAAACACCACCATGGCAACTAGACTATGGCACTGAGTGCCACGTCCAGCCTTTCCTTAAACAGGGATGGTGACTCCACCACCTCCATGGGCAGCCCATTACAATGTCTCATCACCTTTTCTGTGAAGAAATTCTTCCTAATGTCCAACTTAAAATAAAGATAAACTACACTGGGAGTCCAAAGGGACTGGATCTAGGGAAAAGCAGAGTCCTCCTTCTGAAATGAGGCACTAAACTGTAGATCTGAACCTAAAGAGGCAGGTTTAGACCACATCATCTGTGCTTGGTTCAGGCACTCAGAATCTCCGTCCTCTGAGGCACTATAGTAAACGGCCAACAGATGGCACTTGCCTAGATGCTGTCCCTGCTTCATTCCAGCATTTCCTGGACAGCCTTTCAAACCGGGCATGTGGCTGGAGCTTTGGGAATCCCTGGGAATTAACTGGAATTGCGTGCTGCAAAAAATTAAGTATCAGAGGCTTAAGCCCTCTCTCACTGATTTTATACTGATATCATCCTACTGACTTTACAGACTTCTGGAAGGGCCTTTTTTAATTAAGGAAGTCTAAGGAGAGACATAACCTTGGATATAACTTTCCATACTGGCACAAATCAAAAATTGCAAAATGAGTTCACTAATTACTGATAAGCGAGTATCTACGCAAACATGTGGTACCACACAAAGGAGAATAGAACTCTTTTTTCCCCAAAAATACTACTTTGTGATCTCAGTTAGGAACTTCTGTTACCCCCAAGTTAGTGCACAGAACAGTAACTACCTCTCCTTCTTCTAATTTTGGAAATGGAGAATCACTAGTGTTGTTGCTCTTAGTTCAGACTCAGTAGGCACTGAGATGTGTTTTGTGTTTTCTTCAGCCTTTCCTGAGCTAAGCTCTCCTGAATATTGTCATCCAGTTGGAGACACTGAGTTCAGACCCAGGGAATTCAGGGGAGGTTAAGTGCATCTGACAGGTGAAATTCAACCCTAGTTACAACCAGATCTATAAGACTCTGTGACTTTTAACTGGAGTTCTCTCCATGTGCTGGGATTTTGAATTAATAGAAAGACAGGTGTGAGCATCTGTAAATAAGCAATCTATAGAGGGGTGCTGGGTGAACCAGTCTCGATGTGTAGTACTTAATTGTGCCAGCTGGCAGCCAGCACAGCTCAAGCCACTCTGTGGCACATACTTGCAAACAATCAGGAAGAAGATCTGAACATTCTTCTGGCGTTCAAACTGGAACTTGATTTCTTCACACACCAGCTTCAGTGGGGTGCAACTTTGCTAAACTCAAAGAAATTACTTTTACTCTATGCTGGTGTAAGCAGAGGGGAGCCAGGCAATAGCTCCTGAAGCACAAACACGATGAAACATAACTGTGAACAGCCAGAGATGCAGACTGAGGCTGGTATTACAAATTGTGTGTGACTGAAGGACAAACAGAAGGATTTCTGAGAAAGAGAAGTTTCTTCTATATCTTCTATAGTTTCTTCTAGCTCCAAAGTGTCAAGATAAGAGTATTTGTCTCTCCTTTAAGAGGGGCCTTATACAAAAGCCCACTTTCTGAACTCAAGGTCCAGTCACAGGGAAATGCACGTTCCAGGACACAGCTTCCTTTCAGGGTTAGGAGATATTCTCAGGCTACTGCCCCAGGAATGCTGACTATCTTGCACTGTGTTAGGCTGCAATCCTACTGCATCTGGATGTGGCACTTAGGGATATGGTTCAGGGGTGATTATGGTGGTGCTAGCTTGACTGTTGTAGATAATTTTGAAGGTCTCTTTCAACCCTGATGATTCTGTAATTTGTGCCACTTTAGGCATAAATTAAACAAGCAGCAATTAAAGTAGTTTTATGGTTTTCTCTTGTTAGATTACAGTCCTTGAGAGATAATACTTCACAACAAGCTCATCTGTTGCTGACAACTAACAAAAGTGGGGGTACATGCAACTGAGACTCCTAATCCTACATTATTTCACTGGACTTTCAGCTGGGACAGTCTCCGGTCAAAATGCTCCTTATTGTTTTTACAGGAACCCATGAACTTGCACTTTCTGATCTTAGCTGCTTTTCTTCACAAGGTTGTTCCTCTTACTTGTCTGCTCAAAAAGAGCCCTTCCTGCTGCACCATAGCTATGGAGGTGAACACCTCCAAAACTACTGCTGACTGCACAGTTAGTATCAATCTGCCTCTTTCATTTCCCCATTCATTCAAATCTCTTCTAAAACCATCCATTTCCACTCTTGCTCATTTCCCATGCTCTTTTTTCCTGATGTTTCCACCAGTTATTTCTGCTGTTTTGTGGAGTGATGTGTAGCCAGAAGAAAACACAAACATTTTGGTCTTTGTGGAGACAGATGTGGTGATCACAGGGAAATGCCAATGCTTAACTCTTCCAGACTAAGAGGTTTTTCCCTACAGATAATACAGAGGAAATACTAAAACACTGTCCCTTGTTACAGGCAACTTGCTGGACAAACAGGCTGACCAAGTGGTTTTGACCATGGGACTTGGGCTGATCTGTCAAAGCCAGACAGGCTACTGCAAGAACTGCACTTCAAAGAGGTTGAAACTAGCTAATGGGAAAACACTGTAAAGCTCATGGAAACCCTGGGTTCAGTGTACAAAAAAACTCTGAGGCCTGAAGCATAACTCTCTTTCACTGTCACTGTGCAAAAAGACAGTTCCCTTTCTACTGCCCTGTTGGATGTCTTCCAGCCATCCCTTCTTACCACACTGACCAGACATCCAGCTACTTACTGCAGTTTAACAGTATTGGAGGAGAGGAAATTTCTCAGCACTTTTAGCAACCTTTGAGTCTAACCAGACCAGAGGGTCACTTTCAAAGCTTCCAGGTATACCTCTGGCCATTTCTGAGCTTATAGAAGAACATTAAAGTAGTTCAGACTTTTTTTTCTTAATCCATTTCACACTTCTACTATCTCTATATTATTCTGGAAATTCTCAACTCATAATTTCTTCTGATCCACAAGTCTCCAGGCTTCCTGTTGGTGGATAGGAAGGAAGACACCATTCTCACAATCATGGGGACCCTGAGGTCAGCACTGAGTGCCCCAAGATGATAGACAATGACTCAACCATTTTCCAGCACCAGTACTACATGTCCTGGGATCAGAGTCCTCCACAAATCACCAAGGTTCTCCTGCCTGACTTCTTTCTACAACTCAACTGGCTGGCATTCCTCATGTAAATTTCCTGGGTTTTCATTAATTTCATACAAGAGGCAAACTGGAGATATTAAAAAACTATTTTCCATGCAATTTCATGGATGAATCTTCAGCAGAATTTTTGCTGCAGCTGGAGAACAGCAGGGATGCTATGCCCCTTATTTAACCAATACAAAAAATAGAGCTCAGTTTAGTCCTTGGCCATCATGCAGCTCATGCACTCAACAAATGTTTTAGTTCAAACTATCAAAAATGTAAACTACAGGACTGAGAACAATGACAAAAGCCTTACATGCATAAAACATACCCAGAGGAGCCCAACAGACTTCTTCTCTATTCATGTTTCTTTCATGACTTTTTTTTTTTTTTTCCCCTATGTATAGATATCTAATGTAGATCCTGTCAGATTCTATTAGCATAAAGATTTCTCTTGGGTGGAATGTAGCAGCTGTTACAAGCTGTTAAGGGTTTGGTCTTTTACTGTTTATTTTTGTTTGCGGGGTTTGTGACTTTTCAGTGCAACAGGTGGTCCTTCCCTCTCCCCTGCAGTTGATTTGCTGGACATTAGGACCTGCAGACTACAAAGAAGGTACAAAATCCAGGACATGTATGTACAAAGAAAATTTGGGGAACTTTGGTTTTTAGGTTTTATTTTTTTCTTATGAACTCAGCTGAAATTAGCAGAGTGGACACTTTGGTTTTGCTACTGGTTGCAGCCAGATCTCGTGCTTCTTTTTAGATTTATGATTTTCAAACTGGCTACTGCCACCCCACAAAATCAGCAGCCTAAGAACCATGCATAAAGCAGTGTGACATTACTGGAATTTAGAAACAAAATGTCACAACCCCTATAAAAGTGAAAGAACAGAAACTCACTAAGTCCAAACAGTTTGTAAGAGTGGAAATTCATCTGGCTGTGGTGTGGCAGCTGCTGGTGCAACTACTTCAGGTACACAACTGTTTTCCCCGGTAACTAAGCTTGGGGAGAAGCTAAACCAAAGACCTCAGTAACTTCAAAAACACACAAGAAGTCTGGCCGTGGCAAAGCCAGCAGGAGCAGCAGAGGTGAAGCAGTCTGGAATTCAACAGAGCTGTTCAAATTAGCATGGTGTATTTTGCACAGCTGATCCGACAATTGCTCTTGCTGTAGGCAAAGGTTTCTAAACACTTGGTGATTGTAACCATATGGACATACTGCACACAACAAATAACACAAAGATAGTTCTGCAGGTGTTCTTATAGATTATCTTATCCCCCTGGACTTTTCCATTCACCCACATGCCCTACTACATTAATCATCCCTTCTTCCAGCTTTTGGTCCAGTGTTAACTACATACAGCTAGAATTTATAACCTGTTTATTACTAATAATAGAGTCATAGAAAGATTTGGGCTCAAAGAAACCTTTTAAAGTTCATCTAATGTGTTCCCCAATAATACTTATGATTATTCTATTAATGACTACAAGTTGCAACCAATATCAGGATTTATTGATCTGAACCAAGAACTTCTTCTATACTCATGCTGCATTCTAATCTCAGGCAAAAGAAGACTTCAAGTAATTAATTTCTAGCCTAAGACCATTTTATGAAGGCACAGCAGGACAAAATGGCATTCATATCAGCAATACTCCAAAAGACAAAACTGGAAGATGTTGTAGAGATCGGGAAATGCGGCACAGACAAATGAAAAGCCCTGATACAGTCACAAGTGGTGTAAATAGAGACAAACTTGATTCTGAAGTGAAGAATTCCTCTGGCATTTTAACCTCAAAATCTTTTTCATCTTCCTGCTATATTGTGCTATAAGGTGTTTTAGTAAGATGACTTGAGCCAACAAAACATGCAAAACCCACTCAAAAAAGGCTGCACTTACCAAAACTGAGTTTAAAGCCAGTACTTTTATCACACATCTATATCCTCATGGCAAACACAACTTGTAGGAGGATATGAAAACAAACAGAAAAGACACAAAAAACCCCACGGTGGCTTTGGCTCTAAATGCAAGTCTTGCATCAACTTGACTGTGCACTGCCAAGAACTGGCTGCCCCTGTCTTGTCTTATTCCATGTAAGACTGAACAAAGAGACACAAGACTCAGCAAAGAAAAAATCATCCCAATTCACTGGTATGCTCCAGCTGCTCTGCTCTACTCCAGCAATGCAAAACAGCTGTAAACCTGGTTTAACCAGAAAGTTAAATTGGGTTTATGGCTTCTCAGTATTGGCAAAGAAGTACAAAGCAGCTGGAGTTTACTAGTGTACTTAGCCCTGGGGGTTTCCCTTAAAAGTTAACTTTTGCTCCAGCCAGAAGAAAGAATATCAGCCACAGCTAAACTTTAACGTGGGTTTTTATCTCATAATCTATTGTAATTTTTCAAAGAATGCTGAAAGAAAGAAAGCTTATACACTATGCCAACATACAGTTTAGAATCAGACATCCAAGACACCAGCCCCAGTTTTGACCTGCATCAGCTGAAAACAGAGATGCTGACTGCCGGGCTCTGAACTCATCCTTGGCAAGTACAAATTCTCATTACAGAAGTGTAAGATAGGTGACCAAGATTGTTCTGAGTAGTACCACAGCGTTGGCTTTCTCTGTAGACTTCATACCAAATCCCATCATATTCTCTGAGTAAAACTGCCTGCAACCCATCAATCCATGCTTTAGATTATCTATCACAACCAAAAATATCCCCTCAAATAGATGTCAACCGGAAACCTGTGCCATAAACTATCCCATCTGTGGATGGTGGTATCTTGTTTGTTTAAAAGAATTCTATAAGCATAATTTCTCCCAGAAGAGGCTTCTGGCAATCTTATTTCAGGAGAACAAAAATCCTCTGAAGTAGCCAAAGTTGGACTCAGGATTTGATGTTGAATTGTTGTCTTCTGGAAAGCAAGAATACCTTGGGCCTTCAGTATGTCAGACTAGCTTTGAGGAAAACAATTTGAATTTTCAGTTTAGAAGAAACCAAGATATTCCTAAAATTCCCTGAGGAGATTCTCTGCAGCTGCCAGTCAGATTGGACTTAGGACAAAGAATCACCAGCACGACCTCATAAAAAGACTGCTCAGTAGTGAATATTTATAAAGGCCATATTTAAAATATTACAGGGCTTTAAAAGAGCATGCAGAAAAGTAAGATTCAGTTAAATCAAAAGGAAAAATAAAAGAATATAATATTGAAGAAAATGCAGAAGAACGCAGAGAACGGCAACCTTTAAAAACATGAGAAGTTACTAGGGAGAAATGTGGGATGTTATTAAAAGAAGAGGGAGGTGAAATTGATGACAGCTTTAATCTGGCCAAGATCCTGAACTGTACAGACTACAAAGAATTTGTCTGGCCAATGTCCAAGAGTTTGTGTAAAATTAAAGAGTGGAAATGCACTTGAAAGTCAAAGCAAGCTAAGAAAAATAAGAGACCAAGCATTAGATACATTATATGCTGTAGCCTGTAAACATAGAGTAATTATTCTTATAAATAAAACCATACAACAAATATTTAGAGACCAACCCAAACCAAAATGTTGGCTCTAAATAACCACAAATTGGGCAGTAGTTTGAAACTAGATCCCAGCTCTGTGGAAAGCCCTTCCCTGGTGGAAGGGGGCACCAACTCTGGAACTGGATTCTGTGGCTTGGACTGCTCTCTGCCAGACAGGAAAGAAAAATCCTTCATAAGAAAAAGGAAAACACAACACAAGATTAATGCTGAAGAGGTATCTATTCTCTCTGAGACCAATGTGAAATCAATGGGAAATTTAAAATGACTATGAAGTCCAGAAAATATTAATGTTTCTTGTAGGCATAAACACAGCTCAAACAGAAGCTTAACATTTTAAATATTTGCAGGTTGATATTTGGTGGCCTACAAACCACAGGGAAAGAGACATCATATATGTTCCCCTGTGCCACGGGGGTTATCACGACACTAGTATCAGGGAGCCAGACAGTATCTTAATAACAAGAAATGTCCTGTATTTCCCTTAGTCCTTTTGAACTCTTGGCACTGCTGTCACACAGCAGTGAGTCCCACCATGTAATTGTGCACACAAGAACAAAAAGAGTACTTTTTCATGTTAAAATGATTTGCCTTTATAGAATGACTGTCCGTTTTCTGCAGTGTTATAACAAGATAAATGCCACTCTATGCATTTCCTTTCTAAATGCGACTATTTCAAAAGGAAATCATTAGGAAATTTCCATGGCAATGTTTTCACAGGAAAAACGCAACTCCATTAAGCTGAAGTTTCACGTTTAAGTTGTTCATTTCATTCATAATCTACAATTTACTTTTGGGAAAACAGTAATTATCAGGCTAGTCCTGTTGAGCTGATGTTTGGGTTTGTAATAGTTCAACAAATCATTAAAGTGCATTTTTTTCATCTACATGCTACATTAGCCAAGCTGTCTTTCAGACCTCCCACATCCCTTTCTGAGCCAGACTTTGGAAGACTATCTGCCCGTGTACAATTTAGATTGCCCTCTATCTAAACTTCTTGACTGTAATCCAAATCCTTTCAGATTTCATTCATAACAAAGCTTCTCCTTGACTCTAAACACTGCAGTGTCTTGCTTGCTGAATCTGTCCTATTTTTATCACATACGTGGGTGCACACACACACACACACACGCAAAGACACGTAAATATATGTATGGGATCGAGTTCCTAAAAATGTGTTTGGGGTTTAAATCAGTCGTCTGCCAGTAGCTCACACAGCAGAAATTATAATATTTTCAATGGTACTTTCCATTGGGAAGTTTCTTGCAATCTGATGTTTTGTTTGCTGTTTTGATCACCTCTGCAGAGTGACCAGCTCTTTTTCCTAAACAGTCTGGGGTATTTTTCACAAGTGATAAACATATTCTTCATTTTATTTGTTTCATGTACAACATACTTGCATCCCAACCAGCCAATTTTCCACCTCTGACTATGTAGCCAAGCAGGTAGGATTGAGAGAAAAAATTCTCCAGAAGAACCTGAGCACAGCTGTGGTTTTATTATCTCCTAGTGTTTCAAGACCAAGCTAGGAACAAAACAAATTATTTTTAAAAGAAACAAAATGGGGGCTGGAGTTGGTATGAGTTCATGGCGGACAGAACCATGAGTGACTGGATAGGTTACAGGGCTGTATTACAACAGTATGGTGCACGGGCCTGGAAAAGATGTGTTAGGAACTTCAATCAAGCCTGTGCTATGAAAGGCAACTGTGTCATATAAACACAATTTAATTTGAAATCTGAAATATCACATACACATGCCAAGCCATAAATTGAATTTCCCCTCAGAATTCTTCTGAAATCCCACAGCTCCCATGCACTTCCACGGAGGAAAAGCAGCACAAAACTGGTGACTTAGCCTGAGGGATCAGTCTCAGTGAATGCATTCTCTCCTTTTCCCTTAACATTCGTGCTCCTTAGATGTGTATTTGTGGCTTGGCTTTTTCTCTTTTCTTTTAGCAACTGCCTTCAGCTGAAGCTCCCCAAGTCACATCCTGACACATTCTGCCAACTGCAATCCCACATGTCTGAGTCCCTACATGCCATCACACACGCTGATTCCAGGAAGCACACGCTGCTGGACTTTATTCCTTCCCCTGAGCCACTCTGATTTGTGCCTGCTGAAGCCATGGTCCCAAGTGTCATAACACCTACACTGCACAGTTGTCCCACATGTGTATATCCTATTATCCAAACAACAGATGCATGCATTCACACACATAGCCCAACATCTGGTGATCACAAGCTCACTGTAAAAACTCCATGGACTTCATTCATCTTTACAGAACTCACAAACACATCATCTGTACAACTGAAGAGGTGCATAACCTTTTTCACTTCACTGAAGGAAGTACGTGCTTTTAATGTGGCATTTACAGGCACACACAGGGAAATACAACCAATCACTTGCACTTGCTCTAAAAGCACTTATTTAGTCCTTCTGAATAGCAGAGCATGAATGGCTCTGCCATAAACACTTCACAGGCGTTGCACACAACGTGTGTATAGATATACACCTTTCTATTTCTTAGTCATACCTGTACCTGTGCCTACATGCCTTATCTGCTGTGAGGCTGACTTTTCCACTTTCTGGTTAGAAGTTGTGCCAGAATAAAACTGATAAAAGGAAATGGAGAATCATATCCAGATAGTTATGAAATTAAAAACATCCCACTGCTTAAAACTAAAACTGATGCTTGCATAATTCAGAATTTCTGAATGTTGGAAGTTTCCAGTCTGTTTTCCTTTGTTTCTCTCATCCATATCTAATATAAAAGATATAGTCAAGGAGAATGTTGGCAAAGCCTTCTGATAGTTTGTTATTTTATGAAAAATGCTTTAATTCAGAATGCTCATGCCCGCTTGATTCTCAGTTCAGCACACTAAAAACAATAGGATGCCCCACTGTGATGTCCTCTGGGAAGTGCACAGTCTGGAAACACTGGAGTCACGAAGGTCTCAGGTTTGCCTGATTCCCCCACCAGTGATGTCAAAGCATCACTGGTGACCTCAGAAAGCAGTTGGTTTCTGTGACCTCAGATATCACCCTTTAGGGATGTCAAAAACAGGGCTAGTAATTTTCTGTGTATGAATACCCACACATTTTCAACCATGCAGAACTAAGTTATTTCATAACCCATTCTTTTAAAACCTTTAAAAGCATGTATTACACTTGGAAAATTATATGCATGTTTTGAGTTTGCTGAGGGTTTTTTTCCAACCATCTTTTCTCAAAAAATGTTGAGCTTTTTGACAGTGGAAAGAATGGCTTGCTGTATCTTATTCAAGATGAGAAGAAGAAATATAATGCCTTCTACTGAATTACTTCATTTAGAAAACAAGGATTAACATTTTCATGTGGAAAGGAAATCTACAAAATTCTCAAAATTTTCAATCTCAACTACAGCCAAAAATACAAATATATTTTTTAAGTAGAAAATGATAATTTACATCACCATTAACTTCTACTTTAGCCTTCACAATATGAGTTTAAAATAATATCAACAGATATACAGATAGCACATTGAATTTGCAGTCTCCACATATCTCTCAAAAAAGCCTTGTTCAGCCTCTCTCTGCTGCCCAGCTTTAGAACTCGCACACTGAGACACTCTTCTCTCACTTACGGGTTGCTATCACAGACAACTGTGGCACAGAGAAAGCCAAAGTTGTGCCACTGCAGAAAATGTACAGAACAGAAAGTCAAAATCACTCAAACTAAAGCCCAGAGATGGAAAGACCCCCATGTACACCAACACACCAAGAATTCAGTACCTATCAGTCCTACCAATACTTGTTACCATTTAGCATACTCCACACAAAAGGTCTTAATGAAAAAGTGTGTGACTTTTCTGACATGCAGATGGTCCTTCACATCCTTCCCTGCAGATGCTGCTGCAGATTTATCTCACTGCTCAGTTCAAGAAGAACACAGAGGAAAAGCAGAGTTTAATTTGTCATTGGGTTTTCATTGGGACTGGGGCATAATTGCACAAGCAGACAGATAGCACATCCCTTATTCGGTTTCTAAACATATTATTTCATCACTTCATTTATTATCTCCGGTGCTCTTGCGCATCCTCCTTATTGCTAAAATGCTGCCATCTGTGGCTCAAAACTTCCTTTCAGCCCTTCCCATACTGCAGCATGAAGTGGTTGGAGAGAAGTGTTGAACTAAGAAGGGATCCACCAGTTCTCATGGGGAAAAAGAGAAGAAGAAAAAGATAGTTTCAGAAGAACATACTTCCCTCCCTCCACCTTCCCTTCAATCATACTTCTGTCACTTTCTTCTTGTGTGGTAAAATTTGATGTGAAAAGCAGCCTGGGCTTGTCTCTGATGCTGTTGAGTTTGACCATGTGGCTACAGGAGGAGGCAGCAATTTCCTCTCCCAGTACAGTTTCGAAGCCCCACAGCGATGCTTCAAAGTGGAATTCTGACCCACCCCTCCCAGCCTGCAGCCCAGCAGGGTCTGAGATGCAGCTGGGCTGCTCTTCAGTGAGATGCACTACGGAAGGTGGAGAGGGAGAGGGAGGGAATGGACAAGGCTAAAACAGAAGTACAACAAATTTACAGGGCAAGAAAGGAGAAGGAATAGGCTGGGGATTAGGACAGTTTATTAGCTGGAATTGGCTTCTTGGCACCAAATGCTGTAAAGAGAGGACAGTCCAGGAGGCATTACAGCCTTACACCTTTTCACAAAACAGCCCAGCAGAAGGAATGAGAGTAAGCCAGGCTAATGTCCTCGATGCCACCCCATTCTTTGCCTCCCTTTCCACAGGTCATGTCAGTCTGGCTTTGTACTGATGGCTGCAGGTCTGATCTGCTTGAGCAGATCAGCTCATTTCCTCTGAGTGCATCAGCTAAGTAGGGACCTCTTAACCCATCCCTGCAGCTTTCTTGCCCACATCCATTTCATGATGGAGAAAAACATTAATACAGTAGGAAAATGTGGGGTTGCTTCAACAGAACTCTCTTTGTTGCATAAAGCACCCAGAATCCTGACTGGCTTTCTGGTTTTGACTCCTGAGAGTCTGGTTTATACATAAATTTTATAGTGTTTAGGTGTAAAGAAACTAGTACTAAAATGCTTTCACGCATTTGCACAGAGCAGTTGCAGACAAGTTCCACTGAGGCATAAAGATTAAAAAAAAAAAAGAAAAGAAAAGAAAACAAATAAAGTAAAAGAAAAGAAAATAAAAGTGGCTGGCTGAAATTAAAAGGCTATTTCCATGGCTGAATCTCAAGAAGTCTTTGCAAAATGCTAGTTTTGCAGCCACAGTTACCTTTCTACTGCTAAAACAAGTCAAGATATTTACAGAAAAGTAAACTAATGAAATTTGTTGGCCTCACTTGAGAATGGGAGCAATGAGTTTTCCCCAGAAGACAGCAAAGCAAATCTAACATTGTATCTATTACATCCCCTGTCTCTCCATAACTTTGTCTGCAACCAGGGTAAGTCCATCACAAGCTCATTATATTGAATATTTCACAGAAAAATGGCTAACTTGTGAATTTTACCCTAAAAAGTGCATCTTTCTTACAAGGAAGACACAGCTAGAGAATAACCAAATCCTCTGTTTACTGAGTGGGAGGAATTGAGAAGGTCACATCCATGAGAGGTGCTTTGTGTAATTACTGTGGTGTTTCTAAATCCAGGAAGGCATCTCTGTGTCAGCTTATAGGGTTACTCAGCAAGCATAACTTCGTGTTTTTTCTTGAATAAAGAATTCTTTACACTGACTGGCAATCAAAAAAATACTCAGTAAGAACTTCCTGTGCAGAGAAGCCCTCAGAGAACAGGGCAAGTGTCCTGTGCCGGATATTGTTGGGATAACCTATAGTGTCCTGCTGCCTTCACCACACTCACCCAGAACTTGTTCTTTTCGGGTCCCTCGTGTTTCAAGCAGCAAGAGGCCATGCAGCACTCTCTGGAGGGACAGGTGGCAGAGCGTGCCCCATTCCACAGCACAACCAGGAGGCACCTGCTGTTCCCCACATTGAAACCTGAGCCACAGCAACCCCTTCCTCCTGGAAGGGCAGTGACAAAGAGCTTCCCTCGTCCCAGGAAAGACCACGGTTCTCTCCTGCGTGTAGCACAGAGCACGTGCACCAGCACACGCCTCCTGCACCCAGCTGGTTTTGCTGCGTCATTGCTGTTGTCCTGCCACCCTGCACATAACCCCTCACAGCAAGAGCAGCAAGAGTTCTCTGCTCTGCAGAGGCACAGGGGGATGGCAATGGGGGTTATGGTCGGTTCAAATGTTTTTTCTACTACTGCTTCCTCCTCAGGGATGAAGTTCTCTTCCCTGCTCCCTCCCACAGGAGACAGTCTCCCACAGATTTTTCCAACATAAGTCAATCTCACAGGCTGCAGTTCTTCACGAACTGCTCCAGTGCGGGTCTCCTTCCAAAGGGTGCAGTCTTTCAGGCACTCTGCTCCTGCATGAGTCCTCTGCAGGGCCACAAGTCCTGCCAGTAAACCTGCTCCAGCATAGGCTCCTCTCTCCATGGTTCCACAGGTCCTGCCAGGACTTCCTACAGGGTCACAGCCTTCTTCCAGGTATCCAGTTGCTCTGGCATGGGGTTCTTCATTTGCTTTAAGTGGTCTCTGCTCCCCCATGTACCTCCTATTCTCAGCTCCAGCACCTGTAGCACTTCTTCCCATTCTTCTTCACCTACCCTGGTATCTGCATAATTGTTCCTCTCACATATTCTCAGTCCTCTCTTCTCTGGCCACAATTACTTTTGCTCAAAAATTTTTTCCCCTTCTTAAATAAATCACACACAGTACTAATGGCTATTAGATGAGAAGATAATTAAACAATCTGGTGCAACATGAACAAATCCTGCGATTTTTTATGATAAAGCTGTAAGATTCATCAGCACCAGTAATTATAAGATTTGTCAATACTGATATGTTGTTCACTGCATAAACTTTTTTTTCTGGAATCTAGCACAGTCTTGCCAAAGTTACATTTGTGAACATTTGCAAGGAGAAACTCAGGGTTCCCCCACTCTCGCTGTAAACAGGACAGAGAAGCTTGGGAGCTGGCAGGGAACAAAGCAGGAACTCTGGCCACACAAATCCACATGCAGTGAGTACTGCTTCTGTCCCATCCCCTCACACTGACCCACTGAATGAGTTCTGCAGACTGTCAGCATAAGGAGTGTGTGCTGCTCTTTCACCCTGAGAGCAAGGGGCACAGCACCCAGCTTCACAGGAACTAGAGTGTGTGTACTTCCAGCTACAAAATGTTTGCTTAACTGCTATACTGAGCTGCTGGAGCGGAGCAAAGGAGCCTTCATGCTGCTTAGCACCTGACCCACTGTTTTTTCTGGTTTTATTATATCTCTTTTACAGTATCATTGCTATTTCACACTTTATTTCTTTCACAATCTGAGACTGTCTATGTGCTCCTGGTGATTTACTGCAAGTGATTTCCTCCCATTTGTTTACTCCTCAGCTTTTTATTTCAAAGGTTGGAAAAGCACTCAAAAGAATCTGCCAGAAATGCACAGCTTTTGAGTAAAAAGTGTATTACAGTTCATACAAATCATTCACACAGGCCAGCACAGTCTGTCTGAGAATGCAGAGCTTTTAAACTTTATAAGGCAGCATAGTTGCCTTGACAGTACAAACCATCAGAAGGCAAAAACCTCTGTCGCAGCAAAAGCTGTTTTAGTACAGATCCCAATATCCCAATAAATGCTTTATTTTCCACATACAATTTAAAGCAATTTTATGCAGCATTTCTGTCAGAAAACTATTATATTCCAGCTTCTTCAATGAGCTCAAGCACATTCTTACTTATTTTAGACTGAGGTTATTTTGAGGGGGTTTACATAAGGGTTACACATGTGCAAGGGCAAAGACACACAGATCTACTTACATAAAACATCCTCAACTTCCTGCCAGGAATATCTCCCTGTGCTCAGGTGTGCTAAAAGCATCCTGGGGAGGACCAAGCTGAATCACACTTACGACAATTGCTCAAACCTGAGCTGTTCCCTCACAGAGGCCATGATTAATCCATGGTTGCTATCTCAAAGCAGCAGTAAAAGTATTGACATTCACCGCTGGGCAAGCTGCTTTCCTGCACAAACACAAAACCCTCGCCCAGAAGTTGGGCTCACTGACAATGCCTGAGGACTTGCAGCTACAGACAAGAGGAGCCTGGTCAGCAAATCCTTTCTCCCAGCCTGTATTCCTTCACAGTCTTCCCCTTTTCCTTGCCATAGGCAATGGCATGTGGCCACTGGTGCTCTCTAAGGCTGCACACTACCTGAGTGCTTAGCAAAGAAAAGACACAGCAGGCAGTTTCCTTTCTCTGCTCCCTAAGTCAGGGCATCCAGCAGAGGACATTACAGGGGAAACACGGGTGAATTTTGAGTACAATTCAAGTACTGTCTCAGGAAAGGTAACCTTACAGCCTCCTAAGCCAGACACTCCAAGTTTTAATTTTTAATATCAAAAAACCTGTTTCCTAGAGGCTTGGTGCTCTCTGCTCTCAACAGTTTTAGATGGAACGGATAAAATCTGTTAGGGACAATAAGAGCAAGAAGAACCCACAGAGAAAAAGAGTACAAGAAGCAAGGAGAAAAAAACCTGGAAGGACAGAGTGATGGAAATAGATGATGTGGTGAGGTTATGGGGAGAGAAATAATTTACGAAAGAGGAAAAGAAAATAAAAACAATAGGCCAAAGAGTTAATAAAATAAATGAATAGCAGAAAAATAAAGCAAAAATAAAATCTGCCCACACATACTCAAAATAATTCAGTGTCTGCAGACTTAGTGACCAAGAAATTAAATCACTGGAAACATTCTCAAGAATTTCCTATGTGGCTTGGTAGCTAATGCAAACATTCAGGAGCCACCTCTCCCATCACAGGGAAGGCTACAATACTTTTTATTTACTAAAATTAAGGCTTTGACTGCAAGTTTCCTCAAAAGGTTGGCTCATATGTTGGCTCATATCCACCCCTGAAACTCTTCAGACCATCCTGAGTTCAAATGTTTTCAGAGAAAACAGATAGAAACTCTGTAAATTACAGTAGTAAAACAGGAGAGAGAGCACAGGAGAAAGAGAATGGGAAAAAGCTAAAGAAATCGGTGGGAGAAAAGATTAGGAGAAGAAAATACAGTAAATATCTATAACAGCACAGCTTTAAAAAAACATAGTGCAAGTAATAAAGCAAAATAAACACAAAGACATTAAAAGGACATTAGAAAGGCATAAAAACTTGGAAAAAAAAAACATAGAGGAAGGAGATTATGGAAAATGCAAGTCAAGCTGAAATTCAGAATTATTCTTACATACTAAAGAGTTTAAACACCTCACCCATGCTCCCCAGGTATAACTTTTATTCCTCTGTGAGATGCCCATATTGCATGAAACAGACAATGACATGCAGGTGTGCACAAAGCCACATAAACTGGATTACACAGGAAATCTATGAAACTCCTCTGATACTGAATCTTCACCCACTACTGTATTTCTCTGTGTGCTTTTAATTGAGTACAAACTAATTCCAGACCTCACCTCAGTCCCAACAGTTAAATTGTCTACTTCAATTGCATTTTTCCTCATTTACAGCAATACTAGAGATTTTTAATTGTTCTCTATTGTGCTCTTTTTCTGCACAGATATAGGTCAGACAGCAGAAGAAGAACAAATTCTGGTGTAATATACTAGAGAAAATATTCCTACATCACTATCTCAAATTAGAGTGCTCTTCCCAAGGACCTTGGAATGGGCTTACACAGACAGCCAAATCCAGGACTTTCCATACCACCCTGTGGAAGCTCAGATAGAAGCAATTACAGATAGAAGCAATTACAGATAGATTGGGAAAACATGCAAAGATTATGTGCAAGACAAGAGAGATGACATCCCATAACCGCTATTATATCATTTGGCCCCAAACTGAGGTATGAATTCTCTCTTCTCTACCAACAGAGGCCTCTAAAATCAGAAATTACACACAGGAACCCAGGGATTAAAACTGCTGAGCTGCTCCAGTTTTTGCAGCTGTTAATCCAGCAGAGGAACAGGAGAAAACATTTTGCACAACCTTCAAAATTCCCCTGATAGTAGAGAGAGGGCAGGGCCAGATGCCTTACACAAAATGAGTATTAACAACAGAATTTACTGAGTTTATATCTGTGTTGTTTTTCCCATTTCCTCATCCACCAATACCTCTTGATCAAAGGAGGTTGAGTGGCTGCCAGCAGAAGGTTTGGCTGGGTCCCATGGTCCTGTAACATCAGTTTCTTGAGGAGAAGCTTATAATCATGGTGTCTTACCAGGCTACAGGGCAAGAATGACCCTTCCAAAAATGCCTTCTTCTTGCACCATATGGGGACTCTCAGCAGTAGAAATATTTAGGAGTCTTTGTAAAACAGGGATTGTGACTGAAACATCCAGGCTGCCTAAAATGATCTTAATATATCCGTGCACCTTCAGCACAGTGCTGAACCATGGAATTGAGGACAACAACAACCCTGTTCACCTGGCACAGACACAGTAACCCACAGTACCAAACTCACCCTGGGAGTCCTGCTGTGGGCCCAAGGGGGAAAAGCAGGATGGATACCTGACATGCAATTTCTTCTTTGGCTTTTTGTTCAGCCTGGGGAAGAACTCTGCAGGGGCCAAGCATCACTCCTCCTGCAGGGCTCCTCCACCTGCCTGGGAGTGCACAGAGAGGAAGGTGGAGGGGGGAGCACATGGACCAAGCTCTTGTCATCAAGCAAGACCTTGAGCTGACTGGCTTTATGGGTGTGTGGGTATGTGTGCATCAGCATCTGCAGCTAAGGACCCACCCAGAGGAGGAAGGCAGCCAAGGGGATTGGACATTCATAAACACTAATTGAGTTACACAAGATACCAGCATTTTTTGGACTCTTTGTTGTTCTACTCTACCTGAGTAAATGATGGAAAAACTGAAACTATGAAGGTGGTCAAAACCTGCTGATGAAATAGTTCTTCTTCAGAAAATGCCATTTTGTAAAAGTAGAAGTGTATCAAAGAGGTATTAATATTGCTTCATACCTGAAACTATGCCTAATTCTCTGTTTCATTTTGATTAGAATCCTTTTCATACATTTGAGAAAATTGATATTTGCAAAAATGTCAATATTAAAATGTCCATATATAATTTTCTGAAATATCTTGTGTATTCCCACTTACTAAAATATTTTACTCTCTACTATGCTCAGTGATACACGAAACAGAAAAATAACGCAGATACCAGGCATCAGTAAGAACAGATGTTGGAATGATCCAGCTAATGGAAGGAAAGGTGAGCAGCTCTTGTTCTCTTTCCATAATAACTTGATTTTGCAGGTGCCCTGCTTTGTTGGAGGCCCCATGTAGTGTGGGAAGACTGTGCAATCCCACGCCTGTAACAGTGTGAAATGTCCAGACAAAGCACAACTGCTCCGAAAAACTAAAGTGTCAGCAAGGACACCTTGTGTTGCTCACTCTTCAATCATCTCTAGGCCAAATCCATTCAATTTCTCAAATGTTTTTGAGGGAAGTCTAACCTTGCAAGCTGGCCTGGGATGTGAAACTCAAGCTGAGTACTTCCAAGAGGTTCCCTTTCACTGAAAAAGACATTATTCTTTCAGTTCCAGCAACACCTTTCTTGATGGAAAGTAATCTCACTTCCCTCTAAGAGCAGCTCTCCAAAAAATAGACGTATTTGCGCACAGTGCTCCAAAGTTTACAAGAGATTTTTCATTTTAGCACAGGTTTTTCTTTATTTGTTTGTTTATTTGGGGAGGTAGATTTTATAAGTAGCAGTTTTGCTAAGATTCAGTCTTAAACGTCAGGACATAACCACAGAAGAAAAAAATGTTTTAGAAAGTACTAACTCAATTCCTCTAAAAACCTGTGCAGCATTATCTTAAGACAGAGAATAAGTATTATCTTAATGTAATCCAAAATCTATGAAAAAGAACTTTCTTTGCCATTAAGGGTGAAAAACAGCATTTCAGTGTCGTTCACTGCTGTTTTTTCAAGATTCCCTAAGTGTTGAACCCAGCTCCTTAAAACTCCTATGGAGCAGGAGCTGGGTTCATGAGCCAGCTGAAAGTCATCTGCAGCAATCTTCTGTCCCACTGCCTTATTTTTGTTCGAGTTTCGTGAGGCTGGTTTTTTTTAGCATGAGATTTCAACGGAACTGAAAATATCTCGTAGCACAAACTCTGCAGCATGCTGTGAGTAATTTACAGCTGCCAAAACCATCTAAATCAAATCCCATGAGGGATTCTTCTTTCTTCAACCCATGCACGTTAGAAAACAAAAATGGCCAGCAGCCATTCTCCTTCTCTTCCTCCTCCTCTTTCACTGAGCAGATTCCTGCAGCTGGAGCAGTGTCATTAGAAGCTGCACTTATGGACTCCAAGACAGAAACATGGTGCAGTTTACAGCAAGCAGTTCAATTCATAACAACAGCTTCACCTTTTTTTTTTTTT